>OX276337.1:50509959-51109959 GCA_946251815.1 Dasysyrphus albostriatus
TGATAATGGGAGTTAGAGAAGAAATGGCGATAGAGGGTGATGAGAGATGAGATTCAGGAACAGGAAGAAGGATTAATGAGTAGGAAAGTTAAAGCAGGTACGGATGAATGGGTTATAGTAGCAACGTATGTAAATGGTGACATAGACAAGAAGTTGGAAAGCTTAAGAAGATGGATGGAGAGGCAGTCAGATGAAGAAAGAGTGATAATAGGGGGGGACTTCAACGCGAGAACAGGATTGGAGGGTGGGAGAGTGAGGGGTATAGGAGACGAAGAGAGAGGGAGGAGATCGAAAGATAAATAAGTGAACACCGAAGGTAAGAAACTAACGCAGGTGATAGGAGAATTAGGGTGGGAAATTTTTAACGGGGAATATAGAGGGGGATGAAGAGGGAGAGTTCACGTATACAGGAGGCAGAGGGGAGACAGTAATTGATTATGTACTAGGTGACGAAAGGACGAGAAGAGGAAAGGATGGAAGTAACAGATAGAGTAGAGTCAGATCATCACCCATTGGTGATCACTATAAAGACAGGAAGAAGGAGAAAGAGGGATAAAGCAAAGGAAGTAAAAAGAATTAAAACGGGAAGATGGTCGGAGGAGATGAAATGGGAATTCGAGAGAAGAATGCGAAGAGTGAGCTTGGAAGAGGGAGCAGAGGATTCAGAAAATCAGATAGGGGAGAAGATTAAGAGAGAGATTGAACAAAGTGAGGAGGTAGGGGGAAGGCAAAGGAAACAGAAAAGGAGAAGATGATGGGATGAAGAATGTAGGGAGAAAAAAGAAGAAGTAAGAAAGGAGTTAAGGAGGTGGAGGAAGAGTATCGGGACGAAGGAAAAATACAGGGAGCGAAAAGAGAATATCAAGCGATGATTGAGAGAAAGAAAAGAGAGGAGCAGGATGAGATGATAAGAGAAATTGCAGAGGCCAATACCGAAAACAAAGTGTGGGAAATAATAAATAGAGATAGAAAGAAGAGAAAGACGATGGGGGAAGGGATTGAAGAAGAGGAATGGAAAAAATATTTTATGAGTCTAATTGGAGGGGTGGAAGAAAGAGTGAGAATGGGAGAACAGTAACGAGAAGAGCGGAAGATGAGACCGAAATTAGTAAGGAGGAGATCAGAAAGGTGGTTAGAAGACTCAAAGAAGGAAAAGCAATGGGAACAGACGGTATACCTAATGAAGCGTGGAGATATGGAGGAGAACAAGCTATAGAGGTAGCATGGGGCATCTGCAGGAAGGTGTGGAGAGGAGATGGATGGCCAGAGGGGTGGAAAGAGGGAGTAATTGCCCCGATAATAAAGAAAGGTGTAGGAACAAAGGTAGAAGAATACAGAGGAGTAACGCTCATGCCATCGCTGTATAAAATATATACGACGGTTTTAGCGAAGAGGTTAGAAGAAGAAGCGGAGGAGAAAGGGATGATACCACCAAATCAAACGGGTTTCAGAAGAGGAGTAGGAACGATAGACAACGTATATGTGCTGAACTATTTGGTGAACAAAGAGGTTGCAGAGGAGAGGGGCAAGCTAGTGGCACTGTTTATAGATTTAAAAGCTGCGTTTGACTCAGTAGACAGGAAAATTATGATGGAGGCGTTGGAGGAAAGAGGAGTGAGGGAAGGGCTCAGGGAAAGAGTAGGGGAGGTCTACGAAGAAACAACGAGTAGAGTGAAATCGGCAGGAGTGATGGGGGAAATATTTTGGACGGGAAAGGGGGTAAGACAGGGGTGTCCGATGAGCCCAATACTGTTTAACTTGTTGACAGCGGATATAGAGGATGAACTGGGTAAAGGGAGCTGGGGAGGGGTAAAAGTGAGAGGAAAAAGAATTTGCTCGCTGGCATACGCAGACGATGTGGTGGTAATGGCGAAAAATGAAGAGGAGATGCAAAGCATGATAAGAAGACTGGAGAAGTACTTTGAGAGGAAAAGACTGGAAGTAAATGTGGGAAAGACGAAAGTGATGAGGTTCAGGAAGGGAGGAGGGAGGAACACAACAGTAGACTGGAGATGGAGAGGAAAGAAGATCGAAGAAGTAAAAGAATTTAAATACCTGGGGTATGTGTTCAAAAAAAATGGAGGGCAGGAAGCACACATAAAGGACAGAATAAAAAAGGCAGCAGTGGCCATGAAGGAAGCATGGGGGATTGGAAGGAGGAAATTCGAGAAGGATTGGGAGAGGAAGATGTGGCTTTTTGACACTCTGGTGTGGACGGTGATGGGATATGGGGCGGAAGTATGGGGATGGGAGGAGAGACAAGAAATGGAAAGGGTGCAAGAGAGGTACCTCAAGTGGACGCTAGGGGTAGAATGGCAAACTCCAGGCTATATGGTAAGAGAGGAAACAAACGAGATAAGATAATGATCAGAGCACGGAAAGGGCATGGAATTATGAACAGAAATTAACAGATGGAAAAGGAAGTGACATAGCAAGGGAATGTTTAGAGGAGATGAAAGAGAGACAGAGAGATGAACGGGGAAGAGGGTCACGATGGGAACAAGGGAGAGAAAAAATAAAGGAAGAGAAGACAGTATGAATGGATACGAAGCAATAGAAAGAGAAGACTGGGGAGAGCAAGAGAAGGAAAAAAGGGAAAGAATAAGAGAATCCAGTTACAACAGGTGGTATAAAGAAATAATGACAGAAGGGATTCCACAATATTTAACAGCGGGTTGGAAGACAGAAAGAACAAGGAGAATTGCAAGAGTCAGGCTAGGGAATGAGGTGAGGGAAAGATGGTACTGGAAACGCGAAGAGGGAGAGAATGTGCAGAACATGTGAGGGTGAACAAGAGACATGGGAGCATGTATTAGAAAGATGCAGATCTGTCGGAGATGAAAGAAAATCAATAGGGGAAAGGATGAGGGAAATAATGGACGAAACGGGGAAGGGAGAAGAGTGGATAAAGGAACTAGAGGCAGTGAGAAAAGATAAGATGATAGAGAGGGGTGGAGAGGGAGCAGAGTAAGGAAGCGGGAGACTTGTAACCCTTAGGGAGCCAATACAAATCAATGTAATGTAATGTAATGAATATAATATAAATATAAATATAAATATAAATATAAATATAAATATAAATATAAATATAAATATAAATATAAATATAAATATAAATATAAATATAAATATAAATATAAATATAAATATAAATATAAATATAAATATAAATATAAATATAAATATAAATATAAATATAAATATAAATATAAATATAAATATAAATATAAATATAAATATAAATATAAAATATAAATATAAATATAAATATAAATATAAATATAATATAAATATAAATATAAATATAAATATAAATATAAATATAAATATAAATATAAATATAAATATAAATATAAATATAAATATAAATATAAATATAAATATAAATATAAATATAAATATAAATATAAATATAAATATAAATATAAATATAAATATAAATATAAATATAAATATAAATATAAATATAAATATAAATATAAATATAAATATAAATATAAATATAAATATAAATATAAATATAAATATAAATATAAATATAAATATAAATATAAATATAAATAAATATAAATATAAATATAAATATAAAATATAAATATAAATATAAATATAAATATAAATATAAATATAAATATAAATATAAATATAAATATAAATATAAATATAAATATAAATATAAATATAAATATAAATATAAATATAAATATAAATATAAATATAAATATAATATAAATATAAATAAATATAAATATAAATATAAATATAAATATAAATATAAATATAAATATAAATATAAATATAAATATAAATATAAATATAAATATAAATATAAATATAAATATAAATATAAATATTAAATATAAATATAAATATAAATATAAATATAAATATAAATATAAATATAAATATAAATATAAATATAAATATAAATATAAATATAAATATAAATATAAATATAAATATAAGCATAAAATAAACACATGTTCCGCATTCTAAAAAGTGCAATTAGGTCAAGAAAATGATATTGATTCTTATTTCATTGAATTTTATATCATGCGACCAATTTTTATTTTTAACGTAACCTTTGGAATATGTCATGTGAATTATTGGATAGAATTAAATTTCAACAATACGTTAGATATGGATACAGGTTGGTTTATTTATATAAATATTTTTTTATTGTGCTTAACTCCTACTCAGGTAGGACACAAAACTATATTCCCCTTAATGCTCTTTATCAAAGTAAAACTGTATCTCACAATAGAAATCTCCTTAACATAATATTTCAAAATGAATAGAAAAATATTTCCTTAGCTGAGATTGAATCGATTTCATTGGTATTTTTTTTGTGCTCTGATGGCCTTTGTAGCGATATTAATATACTAACAGCTACATACCTACATAAATTTCCATTTTATCACTGCATTCTTAAAATAGAATAGATTTTCTTGAACCTATACATAAAACATATCTAAAAAAATATCTTTTGATAAAATGTTGACATTTTTATCGACGCGAAACACAAACCATATTATCTGCATATCGTTCTTTGTAGCATTCAACACTGAATCTCTTGGTTCATAAATAGTTTGAAATTTGAAAAGTTGACACATTCGATAATTCAAAAAGAAAGAATAAGAGTGCATTCGTGTGCAAATCATCATTTAAATGTCAAGGTTATGTCAGTCTCAATAACTAAAGGTGAAAACACAAAAATTAAACAAACGAAAACATTTATTTTAATTGCAACAAAAAATTATTTCTGAAGCAAAACTCCTTTAAGCATGATGTTTGTACTTTCGTGCTGCAGTAGTGATAGTAAACTCTACATGCGTTTGTAACTTAAGTATGCAGGTAAACGATGACTAGTTTTAGGGATGAAAATAGTAATCTGTTAAGAATTTTTTGATTACACCAAAGGAGTTGAACTTTTTATTGTGTGTAAACGATTGATCACACTCGATTTAGCAGCAGGGCTTGGCGTGAAACCCAGACAAAATGGAGACAAGAGTTGTAAGTCACTAGGCCTTGGTTCTTCACGAGCTGTTGTGCCATCCAATTTTTATTTTTTTTATAAGTCTCTTTTTAGTCTCATAAAATAGCAATATTTCAATAAATGTCTTAGTATTTTCTGTTTGGGTCCCGTCTTTTTTTAGCTATCTAGGTAAACTACATCTTATTTATACTTATTTTAACAAAACACAGCATTTTTTTTGTTTTTTATTATTAAAATGTAATTTGTTACTTTAAAAACAATTAAAGTTACAGATAATTTTGTTTTAAGAAGAAGTATAAAGAAATGCCCTTAACCAGCAGACGTATATGTATGTTCAAATGATTTTCTTTTTTTATGATGGAACATCACGAGGCACAACCAAAACCAAAACCAAACTATAGCGCTGGCAAATAATAAACTTGGATATATAAATACGGTTGAGCAAAATCAAAACCCAATTATTTGTTGAAGGAATTCTAATGTTTTCCAAGTTTATACGTATACATACTTGAAGACACATAAAAGCAAGACGTTTTCTCACATTTATCCAAGGCCTCTTAGAATAAAATATCAAATGCTTAAAGAAATGTAATCCTTTAAGGTTTTTGCCTTTAAAAAAAAAAGACAGAAATATATATTCCACCTCAACATACTTTCTTAACCCCTTTCATACCTCCTTTAAGCCTTAATAAACCACTGCAAAAGGGTGCCCATCAACCTACTCTTGCTTTGTTTCTTTGTAACCTTTAAGCAATTGAGTCCTTAGACTTTCTTTAGTATCCCGTAATTTTGTGTGTTTTGCCATCCTTAAATTTGCTATGCCATTGGCATTTAAATTCAACCTCAATCCAATGAGTGTTGTTATTTTGTGGAAATTTGTTTTGTTTGTTTTTGCATCTTCGTCGGCTTTTTGTTTAACCATCTTAGCGTCGTCATTCGGGGTCCTTCTGATTCTGTGTGTGCCTCCGGGTGGTATGATAAGGTGACAAATCGTATACAGCATAACCATGTGGCTTAGTTTTTTTTTTTGCTCCTTTTTTTAGGAAATTTTGTTGCGGTGACATTATCCTTTTATATGGCAATTTAAATCATCTGGCATATTATAATAATTCAAGAGGATGAGACTGATGCTGGAGGAGAATATAACTCGTTAACGAAAAATCATTGACACACAAAGGTGTCTCTCAGCAGAATTGAAAAGAAAATGCTGCTTTCTGTGTTTGCAGGGATCTTCAACTTGCTGCTATTTTCTCAGAGCATAAATAAGAGTATTGTATAAACACTTTGATGAATATTTCATGAGTGTGTATTTTTTTGTGATTGATTGAAAAACTCTGCAAATAGACAATAGAATTTTCTAACTAGCACAGTTTTTGCACTGTGATTGAAGATACATACTTTCATAAGCAAACATTATAGTGGAGCTCACATAACACACAAATAATATTCTTCAAGTTCATAGGTAACAAGTTTTTTTTTTTTTTATTTTTAAAGTGACAGTTGAGAGCCTCAAAGAAACTAAGATTTGATGATTAGCAGTTTAATATAGAAATCTAATTTAATTGATGATCGTATATATACCGTGTAAGGTATACGTTTATATTGGAAAATCAAGGGTAGTTATAGATGTTAAGGAAAAAAAATTCGTGGATTAAAGGAACCACTCGTACATTTAAACCACCTTTACCTTTCTCAGAGCAGCGAATGTAAAGGGGAAAGCGACTCTCTCATTCCAAAAAAAGATTAGGCACATAAATCTATCTTTCAGATACTTTCAAAAGACGACAAATTCCCTAATGTATGAAATATATTTTGACTACGTGCGGCAAGCATCCTTACTTCCTTTGGATATGGACTTGCAGCAAGTTAGAATTTAACCATACATTTCGGGAGACGGACACAATCTCTTAGTTCTGAATTCAGAAAATTCAAAATCCCAAAAATCCGAATTCCAAAAACCCATAATCCCAAAAACCCAAAATCCCGAAAACCCAGAATCAAAAAAACTCAAAATTTCGTGAACCCTAAATCACGAAAACCTAGAGTGCTTAAAACCTTAGATCTCGAAAACTAAAGTACCAGAAAGTCCAAAATGTATTAGTTTAATAAAAATGTATTAATTTAATTTCTCTTAAGCCAAATTATATAAGGTTCTGATATCGATAAATCGATGTGAGTCAAGTTAACATTACCACTTTAAAATTTTAACAATCTAATAATTGGATTTATTGTCGTAAATTCGTCGTAAATAGATCGTGAAAGAAAAAAATTTGTCGAGCTTGTTTTCTTAAAAATTAACCCCTGGTAATGCTAACTTGACAATCAAGTTAGCACTACCAACCCTGAAAATAGTGTAAAATAAACTCAAAAAAGAAAAAAAAAAACTATGTGTGAATTTGTCGTAAATATATCGTAAAAGAAAAAAAATTAATGAAAAATTCCTTGAATTTGACAGTAAAGCTTAAAATCTTATGCTTTTCTGCCTTTTCAAAAAAAAAAACAGCACTACTATATGAAAACTTTTTATTCTTAGTGTTTTTGGTATGGAATTTGCTTAAACAATTTTCGTAATATGTCTTAAAATAAGTTGTGTCAAAAAATAATTTGTCGCGGAATTTTTTCTATGAAAAATTCATTGAATTTCCAAAAATCTCGAAAAAAAAACAAAGCTAATGAAATAAGTCGTGACGTACGTTATTGAAAAGGTCTTTTCAAACCCTATCGATACATCCAAGTTAATTTTTTTTTTTCATTTTCTTGTTCAGGAAATATTCCATCCAAAGTGATATTACTGATTTTCTGCCCCAACTATCTTCCTAAATGTCTTTGAATAGCGATAACTTGGAAACCAAAGCTTGCAGAAAGCAAAAATATCAAACGATGGAGATTTTCTAGAGCTTTCTAAAGCTGAAAAATAGAACCACCTACGACGTTTGGTTCTCAAAATATACACATCCAAAGTGATATTTCTTTATTTGCATTTAGCCTTAAAATGCATTTGGATAGATATATTCTCTCAACCAAACCTTGCAAATTTTTTAATTTTTTTTTAAATTCTACAATTCTTGGCGGAGCAAAATCGCATCGTCACCTCCAAGTGGTGCCCGCTGGATAGCCAATTAGGTGAACTAACGACGAGCGTTGGATCTATTGGATCCAAGAGCTGAGACACCTGAGTTACCTTCTCAGGAACTAGGAGCATAAGATAAGACATCGCTCTGAAGAACCAGCTCTCCATGAAACCCAAGAGCGTCTGACGCATAATGTGCGGCTCATTGGTCAGCGTCTGATCCCATAGGGGCGGCTGTATTAAAGACCTTGAATAGAATAAGTAACGAAGCTATTTATGGGTAACAAACAAAAGTTACAAAAAAATAAAAAAAAATATGGCAATGAATAAAACAAATAGATATTGTACCCCAGGTGGCAATCCAGATAAACTGGTAAATCCACTCTCTTCGGAGATCGGTCCTACGGATTCTGGGGAGGACCAATTATTGCTAACAGGAAGTAGACGGAGTTCTAAAACACTGAGGACTCCACCAAAAATATTCTCAAGGGTCACTCCATCGAAAACCCTTACCGAAAAATCAAATGACAAAGAAGTCATTAACGAAAAAGGAACCAAAATCTATGAAAAGATCGAAATAAAAGATCCGCAGTGTTCCAAAAAAAGCAACGAGATCCACCAAGTTGAATTCGAAAATTATTTCGAGGAATGGCAAAAAGAAATAATAGCCAGAAAAAAACTTGAAGTGCTCGTTGAAAGTCTTCAGCAACAAGTTAAGAGACTTGAAGAAAAAGTCAGCTTGCTAGACAAGAAAACTTCAAATAATGACAGCAAGACTAGTCCAAAAATACTTGTAGTGAAAAGCCCACCAAAAACCATTGAGTTTCATACTGATGAGGAAGAGCTTCTTTTTGAAACAGATGGTAACAGAAATAAACGTAAATCCAAGAAACGGAAAGCAGAGGGTAGCCCAGAGACTGTTCAAAAAATTAAGCAGGTAGCTTCAAAAGCGGATATTCCTGCAACAGTGAAAACATCAAACAATGAAATAAAAGATGTATCCCAAAAGAAGTCTTTTGCTAAAGGTACTAAGCAAACTTCACCACCTCCAATCATGATTTCCGGATTGACAATGTTTGGTGAGCTTAAGAGCATAGTAGAAAAATGCAGTAATAAGGCATGTAAATATACACCATACAATAAAGACAATTGGAAAGTCATTGTTGAAGACGCCGATGCGTATAGATCTATCACTGAAGAATTGAACAAAAAGAGAATTCAGTGGCACTCGTACGAAAAAGGTAGTAGCAAGAGGCCTCCACTCTTCATGTGATGCCAAAGATATTGTCGAAGACCTTATTCAAAAAGGTTTCCAAGCTCTCGATGCGAATAATCTTATTAAAAATGAGACAATCAAAGACTCCACTGGGGTATCAACGACAGCAAGGAGATCTCTACCTTTGTTTATGCTCACCTTTGAAAATAAAGAAAGTCTCGATAAGATCTACAGTATAAAATCAATTATGGGTATAGTTGTCAAAATTGAACCACTACGAAAGTCAAAAATTGTTCCACAATGTAAACGCTGTCAGGCCTTTGGGCATACACAAAAATACTGCAATCGTGAGTTTGTTTTTTGTTAAATGCGAAGGCAAGCATGCAACTAAAAACTGTCCCATGGGCAGAGAACAGAAAGCGAAATGTGTTAACTGTCAAGGCAACCATCCTGCAAGTTACAGAGGATGTCCAGTTGCCAAAAAATTCCAAGACACAAAAAGAAAAAACAAAACTGGGAACAAGCTAAGAAACCCAACAAACACAAAAGCAATAGTTGAAAGCAAAAAAGTAGCCGTTGAAAACAAAACTAAAAATCAACCGCCAAAAGCAATTGCACTAAGCAAAAGTGATGAAAATAAATCCTATTCCCAGATTGTTAAAAATGTGCGGAAGAACGAAGAAACATCTATTAAAGAAATGCTTGAACTTATCCTGAAAAGGATTGACAAACAAGATTTAAACATAAAACAGCTAAGCGAAGAAGTCGCTCTTAAAAAACAATGATGGACAGAACACTCAAAATCGCAACATGGAATGCAAACGGTCTTTTACAACATGTATCAGAACTAAACATCTTTTTAGACATAGAGCATATAGACATTTGTTTGGTGTCCGAAACTCACCTCGCTATAGAACAAAATCTTGATAATAAATTACCTAACTATACGTGTTATCACGCTCCGCACCCAGCTGACAAAGCTAGGGGAGGATCAGCAATACTAATAAAAAAGTGCTTAACACACTATGAAGAGCCGAAGTTTACTAATGAAAACATGCAAGTAACCACAATAAGTATTGGTATAAAAAAGAAAGAGTTTAAGATAGCATCTATATACTGCCCTCCGAGGCGCTCTCCAACTGAAGAAGACTATGCAGAACTCCTAAATTTGTTAGGACATAACTTCCTTGTTGGTGGCGACTTCAATGCTAAACACACCCAATGGGGATCTAGGCTCATAACAACGAAAGGCAAACGGCTATATCAAGCAGGCCGCAAATACAACTGCGAATTTTATTCTTCTGGCTCGCCAACATATTGGCCATCTGATTCTAACAAAATACCAGACCTTATAGACTTTTTCGTAGTAAAAGGTATTAAACGAAACCATATAAGTGTCGAAGGTAATTACGATTTATCGTCAGATCATACTCCAGTAATATTATCACTGAGCGAAGCAGAAATAATAGAGAAAAGTAATCCTAAGCTCGTGAACAAAAGAACAAACTGGAACGAATTCAGAGATAAACTTGAAAGTTTTATAAACCTAAGATCCCCTATGCAAACAATTGAACAGATTGATCATGAAGTCGAACAATTTATTGCTGATGTGCAACAGGCTGCAGAAGAAAGTACTCCAACAATTTCAAACTCAAGAGAAAAAGAAATAAAATATCCTGTCGAAATAAAGGAGCTAATCTTGGAGAAAAGAAGAGTTCGAAGAAAATGGCAAGCTACGAGATTTCCAGGTGAGAAGACAGTTTTTAACCGTCTTAACAATGAACTTAAGAAAAGAATCTGGGAATTTAAAAGTGATTCACTTAGTAGATTCCTGAATAGTCTGACGGCGGATGCTTCTACGGAATACTCCTTATGGAAAGCAGCTAAGCGCCAAAAAAGACCACAGGCACAAAACCCGCCAGTAAAATCTCAAGATGGTAAATGGATCGGAAACCCAAAACAAAAGGCTGATCTCTGCGCTGAACATCTCGCGAATGTATTTAAGCCATTTCCAGCAAGCACAGCTGCTGATAGAAACGACGAATGTGAAATTCCTTTTGTCACGCTCAAAGAAGTAAGAAGTATGTGTCAACATAAGTTGTCCAACAAAAAATCACCAGGGTACGATCTAGTAACTGCTCAGGTTTTGAAAGAAATGCATTCTACAGCCTTCAAAAAACTCCAATTTATAATAAATGCATGCCTTAAACTAAGATATGTGCCACATCATTGGAAAATTGCAGAAGTCATTGTTATACCTAAACAAGGTAAGCCACCAACAGAAGTAACATCTTACAGACCTATATCGCTTTCTAAGAATGGCAAAAGTTTTCGAAAAACTGCTTCTGAAAAGACTAAGCAGAATAATAGAAGAAAGAAGACTAATTCCGAGCCATCAGTTTGGATTTAGAAATAAACATTCCACGATAGACCAAGTGCATCGGATTACGGATGTTGTGGAAAAAGCACTTGAAGAAAAACAAGTATGCTCGGCTATATTCTTAGATGTTGCTCAAGCCTTTGACAAGGTTTGGCACTTGGGACTTGAGTACAAACTGCAAAGGGATCTTCCCAGGCAGTACTACGAAATACTGAAATCCTACGTTACGAACCGACTCTTTAGAGTACGGTTAGACCAAAATTACTCGGAACTAAAGAAAATTGAAGCCGGTGTACCACAAGGAAGTGTCCTAGGACCAACCCTGTATCTGTTATATACAAGGGATATTCCAGTGGACATCAACGCTATCATGGCCACCTTTGCTGATGATACTGCAATATTGGTGCCAGATAAATCCGTTACGAAGGCTACACAAAAACTGCAAAATGCAGTCGATAAAGTTAGTGATTGGACGCAAAAATGGCGAATCAAACTAAATGAAACAAAATCGACGCATATAAACTTTACAAACAAAAAAATAAACAATGTTCCAATTCTTATAAACAGTACAACAGTACCTTACTCCAATACTGCCAAATACCTTGGAATGACTTTGGATGCAAAGCTTAAATGGAAAGAGCACATCAAAAAGAAAAAAGATGAACTAAACTTGAAGTACAGAAAAATGTACTGGTTACTAGGAAAGAACTCTGACCTATCTATCCAGAACAAACTAATGTTATATAAGCAAGTACTGAAACCCGTTTGGACATATGGCATCCAACTATGGGGCTGTACAAAGAAAACAAATGCTGAATCCATCCAAAAATTCCAAAGCAAGGTCCTTCGCGGAATAATAAATGCCCCTTGGTATATAAGAAATAGCGATCTACATCGTGACCTTCAAATTGAAATGGTTACAGAAGTGGTTAAAAAACACGCTGTATCACACAATCAGCGACTGCAAAGTCATACCAACTCCGAAATGGAGACCGTCTTAAATGTACGAGACAATGTTCGGAGATTAAGAAGAACCAAGCCTCATGAGCTGATGGTCTAAAAGCTATGGAAAGTGTTATAACTTAAACTTCCCACAATGCGACTGATAAATTAAGAAAGAAAAATCATTTGTCGATCTTTCATAGATTGGTCCTGATTCACCGGTGGTTTTAGTGCGGTAAGAGTCCCACACTACTTGGTACCGATTCTTACCGAGTGTCTTTTGAAGATTTCCATCGGATTATAAAAAACAAAAAAAAAAAAAAAAAAAAAAAAAAATTCTACATTCTCTATTCAAAAGCCATCCGTTCCTGAAAGCCAAAAGCTTTTGCAAGGGGTGGATCAATAAATATTTTCAACCAAAGTAATTCTGATGAATTAAAAAAGTAATTCTGATGAACGAAATCTCGATTTTGGATTTTGGGTTTTCTGGATTTTAGATTTTCGGGATTTTTGGATTTTAGATTTTCGGGATTTTGACCCCAAGCCATATATTTCATATGTGAGGTCACCTGAAAAGAAATTAGTTTTTTAAAGTTTTATTTCAAAGGCGACGAAAGTTGCAATAAAAGCTGGCAGATTTGCCGTCTACGTATATATGTATATGGATTCTCAATTTCCCCCCTTAAGTTGTCAAAACAGTTTTACATAAATCTAAAAAATCAAACTAGCCAACCGAAACCATATAATAAAGAGAACCGTGCCAATACCTTCGGTGTGCAGGAGTTTCTCGAGGACCATGACTGTATAAGTCGATAAAAGAAAGTGATATGGCTCAGTCTATTCATCCATCTTCAAATTTTCTAAAAGAATGACATTGATGAGTTATGTTCCAAAGTAAATCCAATACAAATATTTAAGAATTGGTAAAAAATATAAAACAAATAGTGATTCCAAACCACTACATACACACTGTAGTGAGTTCCATTCGAATGAAGAACAAAACATTGTTTATTACACTCAAAAAAAAAAAAAAAAAACGTCAGGTAAATAATTAACCTGGGCCTTGCCAAATTCACAAGACGAGCAATCTCATAGAAAGTTACGGACGCGGAGTATTCAAACAAAATGAGTCTCAACTAATTGATATTTGCACCATTTTTGAACAGTGAAGTGACCAAGTTTAAAGTACCTATGTATGTTCCCCTTTTTCACCTAATATATTGCACTGATTTTGCCGCCTTAGTCAAGTACCTTCCAAGGCAATTAATTGCCTATTTAGCCTACTGGCAGGTTTGGCACCACTTCTATCCATCTGTGGCGTCATTTCGCTTTAGGTACTTTTTCAATTTAAGGGTTTTTACTTGGAAAGTATTAGTAGGTTTCACTGCAAATTTTCAATTTAAAAGTTCGGCACAATCCTGTGGATACACGCAGACAAGTTGGTCATCTTCCAGAACAGTCTAACCTTGAACATTGTTTGACCCAGAAAATGTGTACAAATTGTTTTTATCGAAAAAATAGCAAGAATACATTTTGTTTCGCTAAAAATTACTCTTAACGAGGTATTCAAGAAAAAAATAGTCTCTTTTGTGATTCAGTTGAAGTTTTGCACAATGTATGGGAGAACTTTGCAAATTGAATCATCATCAAAACAATTACCATGTCCTTCATACAAATTTTTTTGAATATTTTTATTTGCATGAGAATATGTAATTTGAAATTGATTTATGAATGTTATGAGTATGGCTCTGTATGAGGTCCAATTATATTATGAAAACCAAAAGTATTCAGTTAAATGTCTTTATTATTTTGTATTAAAAAATAAAGCAAATACATAATCCATTTGATTCATTTTTCTCTTTCAATCAAATTATGTTCCTACTTACAAATTTATTTGTCAACTTATCTACCACCGATTACAACCATGCCACGTTAACCTTTCCAGTAGTATAACGTTATGGTGAATTTCAAATATATTTATAGGTTTCTATGAATGATGTAAAATGCAGAGAAATCTTTTAAACAGCTTAAGAACTAGAACTCAGATTTTATTACCGAAGAATATCTGCTCTTAAGCTGCAGGCAGTTTAAGTTTATTTAAAAAATGAGTAAAAATGATTTTTTGAGATGGATTTTATGCATATTTAGAATTTATGCAAATAGACGTTGTGTGTCTCATTTTGTACTACACATTGGAAAAAACTGTCTTGTATTTAATACAAACATTACTAGTGGACAGTGGTCAGATGCCCCCTTATGGTTTTTATTGCCCTTTAAATGAAAAATTAACTTTAACTTTCTGAGGACGTACAATGTTTGTAGGGGTGTCGGATTTTTTTTTTTATTCAAAATGGGTATGTGGATTTTGTTGAGGATTTAGAAACAAGTAATTTTTATTCTGGGACATTTTTCAAAATTGAATTTTGAGACCCCGCGGCCGTTTTCTCGTCGAAAGAAATAGCGGAACAAAGCGACTTACTTGTACGATTGTTGACCTTTGAGGGGGGCAACCCAAAGAAATGTCTTATACTGAGTCATACAAAACGACCAATTTTGAAACATTTCTACAACAATATATCTACATATACTGTCCCCATTGCTCAGATCCTGAGTACGCACATGGTTCTATGAATGCCGATTATATTTTATTTTTGATTGGACGTTTAGAGTACTCCTTTTCCACTCTTTTTCTCCCTCCTTCTACTCCAGAATTTCCATATTCAATAGGAACGGAACAGAACACAAAACCAAATGAAAGCGGAATTAATGATCCTCTTTATAGTCATGCCTTGTAGTTTTCATACAAGTGTATCTCTGCTGCTAATGGAATATTTGCAAATTGAAACATCTGATTTTGGGCAGCGTATTAGCATTTCTGCTTCCAATCTCGTCTAACTACATATCAATTTAGAACCTTTCTGTTGACCACACAAGCAGAACCGAACAAAATGGAATCAAATGGACTAATTTGGTTATGAAACGTGACTTCTTTCTCAATTTTTTATATTTACTTCTTGACTAGCACCTCTCCTCCCACCTCACCGCTTTCACCAATGAACTGCCGTCGTGAAACCAAGCAATCTGAAAAGGATCATTAACTTGTACACTGCCCATTTTCTATGCCATTTGATCTAAATTCATGGAACCATGGGCGTACTCATGATCTGAGCAGTAGGGGGGATAAATGAGATGTTCAGTATATGTAGATATATTGTAGTAGAAATTTTTCAAAATTAGTCCTTTTGTATGACTCAGTATAAGACATTTCTTTGGTTTGCCCACGTCAAGGGTCGCTTTGTTCAGCTATTTCTTTCGACTCTGTTTTTTTTTTTATTTATTTTGACTGAAAATTAATTTAAATATGCCGTATATTGTGAAAAAGCTAAGTTTCAACTGGTTTGAGTAGTTTATTTAAAAAAACTTATCGAAAACAGCTGGAAAATCGATCGTTTTTTGCGTATTTTCAGCAATGTTTTGGTAAAAAATATTTCATGACATTTAAAGAAGAAATTTTGTATGCCATTTTCTTAGCAGAAGGTTACAAAAGCCAAAAGAATCAGTATAAACATCTTTGACCACATATTGACTCAAATTTAAATGGTTTTCTAGGCCATTTTTTTCAAATAGTGGATTTTTTCTGAAAACGGCCGCGGGGTCTCAAAATTCAATTTTGAAAAATGTCCCAGAATAAAAATTTCTTCTTTCTTAATCCTTAACAAAGTCCACATACCCATTTTGAATACAAAAAATTTCCGACGCCCCTAATGTACATAGGCAAAAAAACTAAAGCACTTTGGAGTTTTGTCAACGAAATGAAAATACATGTCTGTACGAAAAATGTTGTACAAAAAATTAATGTGAATTTTTACAAAAAAGTCACCTGTACTTGCTCTTGTGTTCAAAAGCTTAGAATTCTGAAAATTGTATTGGATTGAATAAAATTTTGAATATCTTTGGAGCAGTTTTCAATATAACCTAGTTATAACTTTTTAAAGCTTTTGCATAAAAAAGTGATTCAAATCAATGGCACTGTTTTGAAGAAAAAAAATCTAAAGTCAAAATGGTACTATAATATAGGCTTGGAAAAACTAAATTACATTTAAAAATTTTTTTTTGTATTTTTTGGACAGTGCGTTAACATGCTTAAATGGCAAAAACTATGAAAATACTCAGTCCCCTGATGAGGGGATCGGTGCCTTGACCATTAATTACTGATTTTATCTGTTAAAGCCTCAAAGATGCTCAGTAAAAGCTTCTAATCTTCTAATTCTTCTAATTTTGTAGAATCACCCATTTACGAAATTTTGACAGAAGGCCGACGATATGTAGGTATAAGTTTCGGATCAAACACGACATTTACGAGGATAGAGAACACTTAAATGCGAGTGTCTGTTTATCTGTATGTCTGGTGATTGTCCAGAGGAAGAATTTAAATTTTATTTTTACCACCAAAAATATCGGTAGGTAAAATTATCTACTTGCCAAACAACTGCTTTAAGAAATATCTAATTTATCTCAAAAATGGCTCTAACGGTTCAAGAAACGCAATAAGTGTATTATTTTGGCAAGAATAGTTCACTAAAATCTATTATAAACGGTATACCTGCCAGAGAACGGTTTTTTATTTTCCATTTCCAAACTAACGAAACATCCAATTTTAGTTATATTTTTATTAAAAAAAACTTCTTTAAAAAAAAATAATATTGCATATCAAAATTTGGAAAAAAAATAAGTTTTTGATACATTAAAGAAAATATTATATTTTTTGAAAATTCATTAGGTATTCCAAAAATAGGTCAATGAATATTTTTTTCGAATTAGGTTTATTAACATATTAAAAGTTGTTAATAAACCTAGTTTTAAAGTTTTTTTGAAATGCTACCGCTATTTTATTTATAAAAGCTTTTTAAGAATTTTTTTTCTAGGTAATTAAATAATGACATTCTTGTTTTTGAGCCCTAAGACCTGTTTGCTGATACGAAACTTAAGCATTTATATATGTTCTAATTAAAAGCTTAATACATTCTATTCCACTGCGTAATCTGTCACATAAGCGCCTAGGTTCTACTAAAGTATTTAAGTTTTGTATCAGCAAATGGGCCTTAGTAGTTAAACGGGTTGCTCATATGTACATTAGGGTGGTCCTTAAATTGGACATAGTCTTGGATAGCTCACATTTGCTTTAAAACATTGAAAAACAATTTCCCTAATTTTTTCAGATTTTATTTCACCCCTCTTGTCTCCCTATTTTCACTTTAAGGTCCTAATTATGGGGTAAGGATTATTTTTATAACAAGCGAAAATAAATCAGAATGCATAGATTAGATTCAGACGAGAAGAAAATAGTACTAGACGGAGGTGTATTTTCCCCCATTCAGGCGGGAGGGGTAATTTTCTAGAAATTTGTTCAAAAACAGAAAAAATTATTTAAAAAAAAGGGAACATTTACAATGCCACGCCTTAACTTTTTTAAAGCCACGATTCAATTTTATAATAGGCCATATAAATAAAGTTTTTATATTAAATAGTTTTTGAAAAAATAATTTTAATCTTTAAAAATTATATCTTTTTTTTTATTTTAGAGTTTGAAAATTATTTTTTCAAAAACTATTTAAAATAAAAACTTTATTTATGAAGCATATTATAAAATGGAATCGTGGCTTTAAAAAATCTAAGACGTAGTATTGTAAGTGTTTCCGTTTTTTTCAATATTTTTTTTTATGTTTTGGGCACAATTTTGAGAAAATTACCTATCTCGCCTTAACGGAATGAAATACACCCCCTCCAATACTTTTTTTGTCTCGTCTAAATCTAATCTATACCTTCAGATTGTTCTTTTCCCTTTTTCTTAAAGAATCACCCTTACCCCATAATTAGTACCTTAAAGTGAAAACAGAGTGACCAGGGGGGTGAAGTAAAAATTTGAAAAAATCTATGCAGAGCCATTTGATGCCTATCCATCTCAGAATTTAAAAAAAAAAAAACCAAATAGAAGGACCACCCTGATATACATATTAAAAGAAGTATTAAATGCTTTTTTGCTGTTTCTATAATAACTTGCATGTTTCAAAAGTTTTTAAGTTTCAAGAAACTTGAACATGAGCATAAGAGCAACTACTTGCGATCCATTTATTTAAATTAGTTTTCCTCCCAAGGTTGTATACCGAGTTTGAAGATAATTGATTCAGCCGATTAGGCTGTAGCAAAACAGACAGGCAGACAGCATACTGAAATCCACTTTTTTCGTCTTTCCTATCGTCGCATCGTTGTGACAAATCTGATCAAAATCTTGAATTCAATCTTTTTTACGAAATGCATAATTTACCATTATAAAACATACCTACCTACGCAGGTATACCGCCGCAATAAAAAAAACGTACTTTTTCTTAAGGAAGCTGTTGACTAAGACACCTCTGTCTAGTTACTAACTAGCTTGAAGCGGTGTTAAATTTCTTACGCCCGCGAAGTGGGCTACCTGAGGTACTGATGTTAAGGAAAACTGTTGACAAATAAGTGCATGCTGGATGATTGTGAACATATCTTAAGTGGGCTTGGTAGTTCTGTTTTGTGAAAGTGTTATTCTGAATATCTTCATAAAACTGACTGTGTTATGTAAACACTTGACTGAATTCGTGAAAGAAAAAACAAGCGCTAGCAAATATAAATTTACTTTCTCAAAAAGAAAAACCAAAAAGAAAAATCAAGAATTTTTATTTAAAGTGTTATGTGTAGAGGCAAAACAAAGTTGACAAACCAAGCAAATATCTACTCGGGGAGTATTCATTCATGTGTTCAGGTTCAAAAATGCCGAATTCAAAGACAAAATTTCCTCAGGAATGTCACCTACTGTTTACACTCATATGTATTAGAAGAGACTGATTTAAAAAAAAATGTTCCTTAGGGATCAATATTATGTTATATACAATTGTTCATACACAAACAATAATACACAATAATATACAAAATGCTATTGGTGCAAAAATGTTTTGCTCCACAAAGTTGATACAAAACGTGAATCACTATGTTTATACATTTATGAAGTTTTGTACAAACAAATCCTTCAGGGATTGTTATAGGTATAATATGAATATTCTACAACACGTCTGACCTATGGCCTGCAGCAGGTCATAGCATATTTGTACAGAATTAAGCAGACATTTTTTGTTTTCTTTTATTCTTGTTTTCATTTAAGCCTTTAAGGATTTATATATTGAGATTGAGATTTTGACTTGTTTTGACTCTCCTTTCTCAAAGAAAAACATAGAAAAAAAAATTTTGTAAATCAGATTTTCTCGGTGGGGAATAATATGCAAATCAAATCACTACTTCTTCGGGGAATTAATGTATGTACGATGTATAAATGGAATAAATTTAGTTCATAAATGGTTATATTAGGAATAGAACCTAGAAATAGAATAGAATTTATGAAGATTAAACAAACAAGTATTATTGGACAGAGAAAAAAGAACAGAAGAAAATTTAAAAAAAAATTTAATTTACTAAGTAAAAAGCTCTTGATAGGATAATTGTCTATAGTAGGTATTTATACCATATTGAACTATTGAAAGTTATACCCTTTTTTTCCAAACAAATCTTCATTCTACTTCGGTAACTTTGTTTACAAAAAATTTTGAGCAATTTTAGTTCGCAATCAATTTTTTTATGATTATTTAAACTAAATTTGTTGGTTGTCTTCTTCTTCTCTCTTTTTTGAACATCAAAATTTCAAGCAATCACAAACTATCACCTTATTCCTTTTTTTTCAAACTTTTTTCAAGCAAACTTTTACCTTTAAGCCCAGATTACAGTTCCCATTGGAAAAAAAAAAATTTTCAAAACAATTTTCCGCCTATATTGGCCTAATCCACCCATTGAGTCATTAATTCACCCTAGTAGGCCTTATGCATGCAAAAATCATTTGCATGCAAATAATGCCATGAGATGAATATATTTTTTCTTGGAAGTGTAAGCCGACCATTCAAAAAATAAAATATTTTATTGACACCACTTTTTTTCGAAGATTCATTGTTTTGCATGACATTTCATGACAGTAGTGGTTCTTGTTTTTGCATGAAACTGTAAATCAATCATGCAAACAATTAATTTTGCATTTCACCTCAATTTTTTTTGACATATGCGATAATATTTGCTTAGTTTTTTTTTCGCACGGGAACTGCAAACTAAGCTTTACCAACAAATCCCAATAGTATAGAGTTAGGTTAGGTAGAAGTGGCTGTCAGTAAATTAAAACTGACACACTTAGACCAGAGGTGGTCCATTGTGATGCCACATGAATCTGAAAAACTCCTTGCTTACTCGTTTAACCACTTCAAGCTTCTGACGAAGCGAACGAGACTAATTATGTCGGTGTTTGCCAGATCACTAGGATCGTTATAGAAGTAGTCTTCTAAGTGGAGCTTACGTCTGTTGGAAAGTGCTGGACATGTACAGAGAAGGTGAGGAATCGTTTCTTCCTCCTCCTCGTCCATACAGCTTCTGCAAAAATCGTTTGATGGTATGCCAAGCCCTTTTGCGTGCCTGCCTATTAAACAGTGTCATGTTATGACACCTACAACAGAGCTGATGTGAAGTCTGTTTAGAGATATTAAACACATGGGGCGCTTTAAATCAAGATTTGGCCATATTAGTTTTGTCGTCAAACAAGTAATGATGTTATTCAACCTAATGTTTGTTCTCTCCAAAGCATCCTGTTTCAGCAAAAGTTTTCAAGTAGCGATGGGTATACCAATATTTGTCCTTTTAGATAAAATGGGTAGTAATGTTTCACTTCTAGCGAGTTCATCAGCTTTACAATTTCCTGGAATGTCACTATGGCCCGGCACCTAACAAAGGTGATTATTAAACTGCTGCGCCATCTCCACCAAAGATGCTCGACAGTTAAGGGCAGTTCTAGAGTTTATAGAGACAGAGTCCAGAGACTTAATAGCGGCTTGACTAAAATAGAAAAGCCGGACATCTGAGGTTGATATCACGTTTTCTTTGAGCCAAGATAATATTTCTTTTATCGCTAGAAATTCCACCTGGAATACGCTACAGTGATTTGGAAGACGGAATGAGAGACTTAAATTTAGTCTATCAGAGTACACACCTCCACCAACTCCATCTGTGGTCTTCGATCCGTCGGTGTAGAAGTGAATCGATTCATCCTTAAATAATACCATATCCTCCCAGGTGGATCTGAAAGGTATGGTAACTTCAAAGTTTTTGGTCAAAGTTCAATACTGGAATTGTGTAGTTAGTGTAACTTGGAAGTGATCCGAGTGTATTCAGAATAGCGGAGTGGCCAATCCTATTATTGATCCACTGTGGCGAGGCTTTGAAGCAAATGGCTGTGTTCGCGGCCATTTGTTTGCTGAAGGTATCCAGAGGTGTCAGATGGAGTAGAGTGTCTAATGCAGCGGATGGAGTCGACCTAAGTGATCCACTCATGCATAGGCATGCAGGTCTTTAGACTTTGCTTGGTTTATCGCGATGTATCGCTTTATCCAAAGCATTCCACCATACACCGTAAGTTAGAATCGGTCGTAGTTGGAGGTCTCTCTTACTACCGACGACAACGGCTTTTTTGCAAGAGAAGAGTGCCACGGTGGCTTTTTTAACTGTTTGGTTTGTATGTTTGGTTTCCAGCTTAACTTCTTAGTTAAAATGAAACACAAGTATTTAGCTTCGTCTGAGAATGTTAGTGGAACAGTATTAATAAAAGGGGGGTCTATTTGCGGAATTTTGTATTTTCTGGAAAAGAGGACAAGATCTGTTTTATGGGGACTTACTCCAAGTCCACAACGATGAGGCCATTGTATTAGCTTGTTAAGTGCGTTTTGTAAAAGATCCCTAAGAGTGTTAGGATGCTTTCCTGATACTGCTATAGCCACGTCGTCTGCATAGGCAATCACTCTGTAGCTTTCCGCTTCTAAGTAATTCAGCAACTCATTAACTACCAAGTTCCAAAGAAGCGGAGAAAAGCGAAAAGCCACCCTGTTTTGAATTTATAACCCTGCCCGAACTATTTGATTAATCAAATTTCCAAGCAAGCCATCAACATTCAGAGATGGCAACACAGATGCGATTGCAGGAGTATCGACATTGTTATAGTAAAGGGACTTAATACTAATTATTTCTATTTATTTTCAAAATTACTCCTTTGGTTAATTTTTTCCCTATACCATTGACCTCTACCTTAATAGATAAAGTAAACCAATTTAATGATAGTTCAACTCCTCTGTTGATCGACGTTATGTTACTCTCGCATCGTTAAAATTATCGAAAAATTCTATTTGTTATAGAGTAAGACCGCTTCGACCCAAAATGAATATAGGAAGCCAGTGTTCAATACCTTGACTTTGTTATAAGGAACTTTACTTGGCGAAAAACTTGCTGGCTATTGAACAACTCTGAGAACCTTCGAGTTCAGGAGCTTTTTATGTATCGATAATCTGCTGATTTCAATAACTTGTTGTATATATCGGGAACCTGCTGATTTCAGGAACTTTCTGACTACCTGTGTAATTGCCCTGGTAACGCCTTTTAGTATTTAAATTTTTTAAACAAAATAATGTCGGGGTGACCAATGTTTATCGGTGAAACTCGTTGGTCTCAACGAATAGGAAGCCAGGGAACAACACCATGGCTTGCCAGATTGGGCTTTTTATCGAAAATCGGGCTATTTTTTCCGAAATTGCCGACAACAATTTCAGAATGACAGCCCAATCATAAAAAATAAATTGTGACTGATGAGAACACTTGTTTTTACTGTTTTTGGCTACTATTTGGTCTACTTTTTTGACTGCGATTTTGGGCTACAAAAATTGCTTAATAAGGCTATTAAACTTTTTCAAGACATGACAACCCTGGACTTTGATAGTTGTGAAGTTGATTTATCATTTATGTACCAATTCCATCAGTAAATGTTTGAGTAGCAGCCAACATGCTTCTAGATTTGTCGATTCCTGATTAAATGGTTCATAGTCCCAAAATTGGGAGTACTTATACTCACTTATTGCTTAAATAAGCAATAAATATTTTACTTATAAAATGAAATTTGAATAATATAAATTATGCTGCGTTAACTAACCCTGAACATACATAATGTACATATTTATTAAAGGGTTGAATTTCGTTTACGCGAAACACTGTTATTACACATTGTTATTATCAACTCTACTGCAACATTAGTTAACCTGCAATATTTGGCTGGGCATCACGTTTCGGATATCCGGAATTTTCGTCGTTTATTTATTTTACTTTTGCATACTGATTACATTCGCGTAATGTTTATGATAAGAAAATTCACAAATTTTGAAGTAGGTCAATGATTTATTTACTGACGCGAAACAATATGTGCATTTAGATTGAACGCATTGCATTGTATTTGAATTTCTGAATTATAATAAATTTGTGTTGTATATTCACAGGCCAAATTTTTGTAGAAGATTACGGAAACAAAAATTGATTAAACAGTTTTTGAGAGCTATTTAAAACTGATAACTTAAACCTAATATACGCATCCATAGTGGTTATACAATATTTTAATTTAGCATGATAAAGCTTTTGGTGGATATCTAGCTATAGTCCAGTTAATTTGTGATCAAAAAGGCGAGTATATTGTAGGGTAGTTTTGATTTTGCCCCTCTTTTATGCTAAAAACTTGCAAATTGACTGCGGTTTTCGAATAACGTAGTCTATGACAAAGGCTTACGATTTCTCGAAGATGAATGATGGTATTTGAAAAAGAATTTTAAGGTAAAATATTTATACCTCAGAATGACCGCAAACAATTAAGAAAAAAAATAATAATACCTCGACAAAAATATGACCCCAAATTTGCGTAAAAAATGCATTTTGTATATCTTTAGATTCAAATATCTCAAAAACGTGTGATGCTTAGGCAATTTCAGACCCAGATTCGGACTCAACACATCAAAAGCCATCAGAAAAATATATCTTAGCTCTTGTTCTATACAAAATTTAAATATTTGTATTGGAAATTGTGTACACATGGAAAGAATTCTTGTACCAGATCATGAAAAATAAGCTGCAAATTACGAAAGCTGAATCCCGATTTATACCTTGGCTCAGAATTACGAATTTACGAATATTTGTTTGCAATTTGCAAAACTGAGCAAAATTAAGGTATTGGTACTCAAAAATCATAAATCAACACTCTTAAGTATCAATTGCTCTATCAAGAGAAAAAAAAAATGCCAACAAGAAATCGCAATTCGATCCAAATATTCTTCAATGGCCTTATTTGTAAACTTTCTTTAATTTGACTTTTTGAATAAAACAAAATTTACGACATCTTATAAATTTATATGAGTGTCAAAACTCACAAAATAGTACACTTACTAAAAATGATATTCCAAAAATTAAAAAGTGATATTAAAAAAAACAGAAACTTGTGGGCCAAGACCACGCAACATGTCAGGTAAATAATTAAAAAGAAATCCGATAGTTAAAACACTTCCGGTTAAGGTCCTTTCAAAACAAGTTAAATTACATAAGCGGTCTAGTGTTAAGCTTGTGGAAATTATTTTATTTTCAAACTGAAATACTCTGAAAATCTTGAGTTGTTTGAATGAAAAGCAAAAACCCCATTTCAAAATAACCGGTTGTCCGGTTCTTAAAGAAGAAAATTTGAAATAATATATTCGAAATTCTGGTTTTAACATCCAAGGTGCTTTTGACTCATGTCAGCGCTCAGCGTATGATGAAATAAAATTCAAGATGTTAAAAATAAAATTTTAAAAAGTTGAGTAACTGCCTCAACAGAATGAACACGAAGCTGCAACTGGGAATAGCTGTCAAAATGTTGAATACACACAAATCCATAGATACGAACAGAATGCGATGCAGCTGCAGACGGAGCTGAATACGCAGCTGGACAAGTTGGCCAACTTTTAACTTTTGCATGCAGCTTTTTTGACGTTTCAAAATTGTGAGCGCAACCAAGTGTTTACATGAAGTTTGAAGAGAATTTCAAACTCTTTTTAATCTCTGATAAAGACGCAAAGTAATTTTAGCTTCCATTTTATCGTTATCGACTTTTATTTTTGTTTTATTTTCTATTTTTCTATTGAATTAAATTTGCATAGCCGACCTCAAATGCCCAAAATATCTGAAAACTGTACAGCACATTGTGGGCGAGTAAAAAAAAGCACGTATAGCATTTTTTGACTGCTATTCCAGTTGCAGCACTCTATTCTGGTAAGGCAGTAAGGAAGAGAAAGCACACGTCGACAAATTCTCTCGACATTTCGATTACAACAACGCTTCGTAGATGTCAATAGGTTATAAAAATAATGGATACTTTACAAAATATCAACTTCAAATACTTAACATAAAAAACATCCGGTTAATTTCGAAAAGCTGAAGTACAGAATTTCCTTCTAATTTTGATAACTTTTTTTTTTTGATGGATAATGATATTTTTTTAACTTGCGATATAGGTTAGGTACTATACGGCAAGTTTTGGACTCGTGCAAAAAAAGTGTTGTATCAATCAAATATTACATTAAGATAATATAGAGAACACCAAAAAAGTAGGAGGAACAATTCTGTCTGTCTGGTACCTACTTGCCATACAATTTTTTTTTTCAATTTTACATGGTCGTATTTTTCTCAAAAACGGCTCGACAAGTTTTCTTAAAAAAAATTCGGTAAATTACTTTGAGCAACACAAATGCTTCCTTTGTGTTGAAAACCATTTTTCAAGAAATGGTTATTAATGGTACCTCTCAAAGAACCATTTTTTTAAATTTTCGATTTTCTTCAACACGGTATGACTGATTTCAATAATTTTTTTTATATAGATGCTTCAAAATATTTCTGTGCACTTAAATTAAGAAAAAAATAATTTTTGGATTTTTAAAAATTGTTTTAAAATTTTGTTTGAAAATAAATTATTTCGAAAACGATATAACCGTTTTTTTTGAAACTCAATAGTTAAGAGTTTTTTAAGAACTCTCTATGATATTTTTAGAAAAAAAAAATTACATACAGGAAAAAGTAACGGTACCTTCCATAAAAAAGTTAGAAAATCGAAAGGAAAACATTTTTTTTCTCAAAAACGACTTCTTCGATTTTGTTTAAACTTTTATCATATATCAAATATTTACTAAAATAAATACGATCTACTTCAAAAGATTATAAAATATTGCACTTGGCAACTATTAATGGTACGTATGTAAATGACGTGTTTTTTATTTTCAATTTTTTCATTATCAACAGACCGGATTTAAATAAACTTTTTGGGTACAAATTCCAGATAAGATTAAATAATATTGCATACCAAAATAAAAAAAAAAAAGTTTTTGAATTTTTAAGAAAAGTTCCAATTTTTTCTTAAAAAATCTATATTTTAAAAACGGGTTGACAAAGTTTTTTCAAATTTTATTTTTGTATACATATAAATAAATACTTAAGATTTGCATACCAAAAGTTTTCCTTAAAAATATTTTAAGAATTTTATATATGAACAAATATTTTTTAAGAGAACCCTTTCCATACCCCGTCCATACAATCATATTCAATAAAAAATTAAGATGGCGTTCTTTATTTCATCTCAAACACTCAATGAAGTTTATTTAGCTAATTTAAATATCGTATTTAATCATTTTAACCATTTTTCTCTCATAATTAATTTCCATGTCTTTTCGTGATATGTTCTTAAACCCTCAGCACGTTGAACATAAGAGCAAATACTTGCAACCCAGTCGTGCATTTAATTTCTCCCTTCTGTACAAAAAACTCATAAGAAGTTTATAATTTTTCAAATTTTACAAACAAAACAACAACTAATGTGGTTGTAGAAAAAATTCTGAAATGTTTTTTGCCAGCACGTATATGTATAGTATTTCGGGGCTTTAACTTTGAAGGAGGATTTGTGCGAACTTCAATATTGTTTTGACTTAAGCCTCGGTTCAGCCTGTCTTAAAATCCGTATTGAGCTATCAATATCTAAAATCTAAGTAAGAATAAATGTTTGGGTTGTTTAATATAAATTATGTTCATTAGGGTTGTCCCTAAATTGAACGTAGTCTCAGATAGCCCTCATTCGATTCAAAACATTGAAAAACAATTTCCCTAATTTTTTCAGATTTTTATTTCACCCCTCTGGTCTCCCTACTTTCACTTTAAGGTACTAACTATGGGTATAGGGTGATTCTTATAAAACTCGAAAAAAAAAACAATCTTTGATTATAAAAAAAATTTTGATTATATTTACATAAATATTTATGTAAATATATAGGTAGATACAATTTTCACTGACAAGCCCACTTAAAAAAAAATCTATAAGGTTTTCATTTAACTTTTTGTTTAACAATTCCAAGAAAGTCTGGTTAATTAAAAAATTGATTTTACTTTGTGTTCGGTTAGTTATTTATTGGTTGGGTAAAAAAAATTGGTTTTTAATTCTTTTACACACTTAGGCAGTATGACAGAATTGGATTTATCTTTAATTATGTAGAATATTTAAAAAATATCATTTTAGTATAATAAGGTTTGCAGGAAAATATATTTTTTGTACGTTATAAAATGATATAATTTCTGTTGTAATTTTAATGTTTCAAGTACCTTACCTACTCATACTCCCACGAGTATGTCTCGCAGTTAAAATTAAAAAGATAAAATCCATTCGAATTAATTTGATAAAGAGGCCAGATAATATTAATAGAGTATGTAGGTGGAACCTTAACATGAATTTTTAACAAAAGAAAAATCATCATGTATGAATAATAGCTTAGCATTGTTTGAAAAATTATTTTCATCAGAAAAAAAAAATCATTAATAATTAATTATTAAATTGCTACTTAAAAAAATTTAAGATTTGTCGTGTTTTTCGAAAATAATACCTATTTAAAATAAAATCAAAATTGAAGCAACTCTAACTCATATTTATCAAGCCATATACAGACAACTTAACCTTCAAACATTTAAAAATGAAGACATATTATAAATACTTATAAAATATAAAAACGACTCATGTACAATTTGAATTATACATATAATATGTTATTTATATTAATGTTCCTTTTTTTAATTTCAATTTTTTACTGATGATGTTAGTTTTTGGTTTGGTTTGAGTGAAAATTATATTATTTTATATTTCAATTTGCTAAGTTTTCCTTTGAATATTAAATTGCAAAAAAGGAAGTAGAGGAAGGTAGCTAAGTTATGCACTACACATACACGAGCACATACTACAATAATTTATTTCCCTCCGATCGATTCGATTGAGAAATGGAATTTATGAAAACATGAGGGTAATATGAGGCTAAATATGAGGGTAGTAGCTACCTATAAAATTATTTTAGCCATATTTATTTATTTGAACCGGAATTTATGTATATCTTCAATAGATAGACACTGAGCGAAAAGCTTAGGTTTATGAAAATGTGAGCAAGTGCTACAGTTTCTTGTTGGAGCTCAAAACCAATTGTTTTTATGAAAAAAAAAAACAGAAATCTAGGTCTAGAAAACGAATTACAAAAAAAATCTATTTTTAACAAATTAATGATGTATATAGTTAAAAGAACGCACTAGAGAAAAAATTGTATGAAGAAAACTTAATAAAAACAAAGTATACACTTGAAAATATATTTGTACATATGTAGGTGCTATGTAAGTACAGTTATGCATATTTTGGAATTTATTTAGATACAATAACCATGAATTGCTATTAATATCTGCAGCATCGCTATCTTACAAAACAAAAACCACCATCGGTAAGGTGAAGAAAACTTTAATGAAAAATAAAACAACACTTTTTATTAAATTATAAAAATAAAAAACACTATTTACCAATTTGACAAGAGCTGTTATTCATGTCGACATCACAATGTTAAGGAGCAACACATTTTGTTTCTTTGTTTGTTCAAATTTGCTCATTTGGTCTGAATAAACGGTTCGATGAATCAATTTGAGAATTTACAGGAATTTTATAAATACATATACCAAAATACCAATTCCTGCAATCGAAATTTTCACCCCAGTGAAAAATTCTGTATTTCTATTTAAACTAAGGGCAAAGAGCGAAAAAAAAATCTCCATAAAATCAGACAAATTTGTCTTGTAGAAAACTTATTCAATTTTTTTAAAAAAAGTCCTAAAATTGTATTTGCTGAGATCCTTTAAGACAATATATTGTTGTTATTATGAATGAATTTTTGACATGGATTATTTTTATTTTATTGTGACATTAAGCTCCACTTTATTTTGTCCATGCATATCTGGAGCCTATAGGTAACTATATGTGCTCTAGAAATAAAATGCACGACTGGATCACACCTACTTGCTGTTGTATTCAAGTAGCTTGGTACTTCAGAACTTTTGAAATATGCAATTATAGAAAAAGCATTTGAATCGTTCTTTTAACTGTATAAAAAATTCGTTTAATAACATAGAGTTAAACAACAAATATGCCAATTGATTGCCTAAAAAAATATGAACATATTCAATAAAAATATTAAAAATTGTTGCATTTTATAGCATTTAAAAAAAAATTTTGGCACGCCAGTTTTAAGTCTTATTATTATACATAAACTTAGTTTTAAAGATATTCAGGAAGTCGTTTTTGAAATATTGAATTTTCAAAATTTTTATATAAAATTTTAAAGGAGGTTTTTTCAAAACAAAATTATTGAAATCCAGTAAGGCCATTTATAAGAAAATCGAAAATCAAAAAAAAAACTGTTATATGACAGGAACCGTTGGTAATAGTCTTTGGTTGATTGTTTTTACCAAAAAGACTGACAGACAGATACAATTTTGGCACCCTCTTTTTGGTGCTCTCTATCATCGTTTTTGATTGTTATCTTGACTTGTCCTATAATAAGACAAAAAGTTCAAGTTCAAATTTGGGAAAAATTCCAGACAAAATTTTAAGTGCGAAAAATAATTTGAAAAACAATTATAACAGAAAAACACACCAAAATTAATCCTTTAAAATAAAGGAACAGTAAAATAATTTGTAACATCCTCGCAAAGGGTCTTGTGAATAAAAAAAAGCTAAAGCTTAAACTTGCATTCTAAAGTTAAAGCTAGGTTTCGTGTGAATAACAACAAGCTTAATCCAACAAATAAAAGATGTCTTCTACTAATAGCTATTTCAAAATAGCCAAAGCTAAATTCATCTAGCTTAAGCTTGTATTTCCAGCTTAAGCTCCAATTTGTGTGATATAGCTTAAGCTAAAGCTTAAACTTGCATTCTAAAGTTAAAGCTAGGTTTCGTGTGAATAACAACAAGCTTAATCCAGCAAATAAAAGATGTCTTCTACTAATAGCTATTTCAAAATAGCCAAAGCTAAATTCATCTAGCTTAAGCTTGTATTTCCAGCTTAAGCTCCAATTTGTGTGATATAGCTTAAGCTAATTAAAGCTACAAAAACATCAAGATTCTTGGACCCCTTGGACCCCCTTGGACTACAAAGCTTTGAATAAATCTTATTTTTTAAAAATCTCTTCAATTGTAGTACGTTGAAGGCCGTAATGTGTCTAGGAATCGAAAATTTAATGGCATGAATACAATTAAAAATTTTAATGAACAAAAGTGCAAAAATATCAAAATTATTGTTTCTTGTATATATAAAAAAATGTCTGTCTTGGAATCCCAAATTATATTATAGTTTTTATAAATATTTATGATAAAATTGGATCAAAATATTGTCAAAAGACTTAAACGCTCTATTTCCGTTATGTGATTTTTTACTAATAATCTACATATACAAAATTTAATAAAAAATTCTTAGAGACAGTTTTGAAAACATTTGGAAATATAAGAACCCTTGTATTCGAGGAAACTGTCCTAGGTGGGCTAGCATACAATTTCGAGCTTTTCTTCTTAGAAGTGACAAAAAAAATGCTCACCACCGAATTTGAAAAAAAAAACGGTTTATCCATTTAGGCTCCAGATCGATGTACAATGGACGTACAGACGAACAGACTGATGGCCGGTAGATAGATATAAAATATTGCTTGGACTAAGCATTGTAATGTTAAGTTCAAAAACAATACTTCCCATTGAGAACAAGTAAATAATTTGGGCAAATCAAGATCACAAATCCACTTGTTTTGCTTTTTGGTTCCCAAAATAATATAGTTTTAGCTAAAACCTAGTACTCAGTTCTGTTGAAAATGAAATTCCCATACAAAAAAGCTGGTTAAATATTCACAGCGATGGAATTCGCAACGAAAAGTGAGTACTTAAATTCGAGAATGAAATATGAACGGATTCGATATATATTTCATGAAATGATTTTGATTTTCATTTCCCACTGTGCAACCACTAGGAAAAATTAAGGAGATGTGCAAAAGTCTGACATTTGCCAATTAATTTATTTTTATTTCTACCGACAATACAAAAATAACACAAGACACGAAAGTACAACAAAATACGAAAAAAAAAAATATTCTTTAAATATAACTTTCATAAAAATCAGTCTATTTTTTCACTCAAAGTGAGTATTAAAAATTCCAAACTGATTATCAAAAATTCACGTGAAAAAGCAATGATTTGTTCATAATGATAATTCATGTGTATTTTGAAACCATTTAAAACATTCATTTCAGGAGAGGTAAGTACTAGGCTTAAAGCTTATAAGCCAAAACAAAGCTTTAGCTAGAACTATCTTTAGCTTTAGCTACTAGTAATAGCTATGACTAGCTAGCTTAAGCTACCTCCAAAAATAACTTTGACTTTTTTATTCATAAGACCCAAAATAAGTTAAATTTTAATTATATAAAACTACCAAAAACATAATTTTTTTTAGTGCACAATAAACAAAATTTTGCAACGTATTTTTGCTTTCGAAAGTTGCTTTCAGAAAATCAATTGATGAATGAATGCATTCAGTGGGCATGTAAATACATAAACATTTTTTTTTAAATTTATTAATTTATGTGAAATCAAAGAAACTTCAGAAAATGTGCAAATAGGAGACAAATTACTAGATACGGGACACTTGTAAGTCCCGGGTTTCTTAAAAAATAAACCGGTACAGGCTATAGAAATACGGGACAGTCTGGGACGGATGGTCACCGTTATAGTACCTATATCTCAAGTAAAAAGTTATGAGCAATATTTATTAAAAAACTAAGAAATATTTAATATTCTTTATTTTGGATTTTGTTTACTTTTTCTACTTAAATTTGTTTATGAAATTTTTATTAAAACCTCCATGTTGATAGCTACTCAATTCTGAATAAAATATTTAAATTTAAAATCGTAAAATTCGGCTTTGTTTCCCACTTAAAAATTTTAGCTAATGTGATTCTACATAAAAAGATTAAACCATATTTTCGTTCAAACAATCAATAGATTTGAGAAAATTATGCATGGACTACAATCGTAGTAAAAAAAAAGTATTGAAATTGCATTAAATTATATGGACAACATTTTGTGAACGATTTGCATTTGGCTTCATCTCTTCAATATAAAATAAATTTATATGGGTACCTTTTTTTCTACCGTAAGAGAAAGGGGTAATTTAGTTTTTATTTAATAACTCTGTTTAGAAAAAAAAAACTATTTTGATATGTACTTTCAAATTATTTAAAAAATGAGCAGGTTAGAAAACAAGTCTTTATGCTTATAAATCTTGAAGTTATCCTCGGGTCAAACTTGGTCTTCTGTTTTTGTACTGTAAAAAAGACGAAGTCACAAAGTTCCTTTTTTTTGTAAATATCCTCAGTTATTTTTTTTTTTTCAAGAAATTAGTGTGTTAGAAATACATACAATTCTACGCAAAAGTATTAAAACACATTTTTTTTGTAAGAGCCGACTGATTGTGATAAAAACGTGCAAAACAGTAAACAAAAAACAAAAAAGTCAAAAAGCTAATAAATATAATATTTCATCATTTTGCTTTAATAATGATAGTTGACTTACTGCACTGAGAAGTTGCACTTTTTTATCTAAATGTACTGATTGTAAAAAAACAAGTACATATATGCTTATCAATTAATGAAGAATTACATATTAATATGTTATTTTGTCTTCACATTTTTTTCAAAAAAAAAACTCATGGTTTTCGAGAAATTGGCGACAGAATAGTACCCACTTTCAACTCCTCTTAAGTTGTTTGCCCTGACCAAAATTTAAGGTAGGTAAAGAACGTTTCTAGACATGCATAAGACGTCAAAACAAAGCTCCCCAGTCTCCATCAAAAAACACATTTATACACTTTGGCTGCACATAAAGCTACAGCCAAAAATATTTTAAAAACACATTTTAAATAATATTATTCATGACAGAAAAAGCAGGTACTTCGAAAGAACCAACAAAATTAAAGTCAAATTAAATATTTCGAAAAAGTAGGCTCCAAAAGTAATGTTTTAATAACTTTTCATTTGTTGGACGTCTCTCAACATCAAAATATAAATTCTTTTATAATTTTTTTTTTCATAAATCAAAGTTAAAAGTGATTTGTGATCCATAAACCCCCGAGGTCATATAAATTTAATTGTTTTTCAAGCTTTGAAGCAAGCTTTTGTCTTATTTCAGACTCAATAATTTCGACCAAAAAACAAGACGAAAATGACCCAGCAACCATGAAAATTAGCACGATGCAATAAAATTGAGGTAATAAAAATGAAAATAAAACCGTTAGAAAAGAAACTAACACAAATATTAATGGTTTTCTTGAGAACTTCAATCTCCTGACCATAAACCCTGAAAAAGACATGTTTCAGCATAAATCAAGGGTAATTAACTCCAAGCAATCCACATGAAAGGGTAATAGATGAAGTAGTAGATGGTTGTAGCTTTAAAATATGAATTTTAAAGGATCCTTCTGTAAGCACTCTAAACGCATTTGTTTTAGGTTCCAGGACAACAAAAAAAAAACACACTTTTTGGATAATTTGACACTTCACAACTCACTTTAACGAACGTTTTTTAAAAACTTTTTTGATATGATATCATGAACGCGTCGAACGGAACATATTTACCACGATATCTCTGTTAGGTTCACGCGTACCTAACAATTAGTTGAAATAATGCGTTTCAAACTTGAACACTTTCAAGAGCAACGGCGACGATAAACGAACCTTACGAACCATCACGTTCACATTTAATCTACGACTAACCGCCACAAGGACTAAACCAATTGACGAACTGTTATACATTGAACCAATCGAAATTCTTCGAACCGCACTCAGAGGGTTTATTTACATTCAAGCGGTAACGGCCCTACTAGCAGTCAAGGCTGTTTTACGTTCAGCTGTGCTTAGGCAAAAGCACATGTGATAAGTGATACGCCAATAAGAATACCATCAGACCCATATGGACTATCTGGCTCTTGCGCACTTGCAATGTTTATAAGTGCTCTTTTGCACTTGAAACTGTTATACTGATTGTTTATGTTTACGTTTTTGTTCTCCCACACAACAACGTCTATAAGCGCCTAGGATTACTATCGGTTCTCGAAGAGTAACAGTAAAGAGTGGTTAAGTTGGAAGTCCTATATGAAAAAATGGGCAGTGAGTGCTTGTCTCATAATTTTCTCTTCTTTTGGTGAAGTTCAAAAGTTCAGCTTTTATTTTAAGCTTGACCTCTATTAGACCAGTTCTAGATGAGTTCACAATTTGTCCACTAGATGGATAGAACTTTAAGTAAATACTCGGAGAATAAAATAAATACATAACCACCAAAGGCTTAATAGATAGCTTGTATTGTGTTTCTTTAGTTCATTACTCGGAAGATAAGCTATCTAATGTTCTGGCAAATAGCTTGTCAGCTTTTGATGATAGAACAAATTAGGTCCTTATTATATTGTTTTTATGCCTGGAAGGTACGTGATGTTTATTTTGTACCATAAAAGCTTTTGAGATTGAACAATTTTATTTTTTCTTAGGGTGGGTAAGCAAAGAATTGAAACTTTCTAAATGAATGCAAAAATACCAACAAAAAACATACAAGAGACAATCATGAAATGAACTAGAAGAGACACAAGTAAGACTTAAATTGACTGCAAATTATAACGCAGTCTGATAAAAATAGGTTGGTGGGTGCTTGTTAGGACTTGACCACCCAGTAGTCCAAGATTATGGCATTTGTTAGTTGAATTAAAACAGAAACAAAATTATTCAAAAATAACGGTATAACACTTGAAAACGGCATGTTTTACTTTTTTGCGGACAAATTCTTTCTTCTATTATCTTTTAAAATAAAGTTTTTCAAACTTAAAATTTGAAAAAAAAACACTATCTTTTCCATAGATTCCTTTGATTCCTTAATTCTTATTTCGTATATGTCGGACACGTGACAAAAGTTTCGGGCACCTGACAACAGATAATAGCTGCCGTCAGGTAACCCGACACTTTCACAAATTCAAAATAACTATTTTGTTTTCAATATTTTTATTACTCGTATTTGTTCAGTAAATCTGAAGTCAGTTGCTATTATTTTTAATCTAGTCATATTGTGTTTTACCATCTGTAAATTGTGGGGCTTGTAATTTTTTCCTTGCTTAATGATTTTGTGGGTTCTGAATCCAAATCTAAAGATTGCTACTAAGATTTCGTGATGCACATAGGATAAAAATGCAAAAATCCATTTTTTTACTTTTTTTTCACTTTTGTCTGGAAAACAACCAATCGTTTATTTTATCAAAGTACAATTGAAAGAATGCACCATTTTCAACAAATCTCTGTTGGAGGTTTTTTCTGTGATAACCCTTTTGAACTCAAGCGCTAGCTGAAAATTGACGTTTTGTTTACTATTTTCGAAAATCCACTCGAAAATTACTTTGTTTGATAAAATCAGAATTTTTTCCTTAACAAGGACCAAAGTATACTTTTCAGAGGGTTTTTGACCTGTTGAATTTGAAACTTAATGAAATAAATTGAAATGAAATAAGTTAAATAAAAGGAATTGAAATGAAATGAAATGAAATAAAATAAAATAAAATGAAATGAAATGAAATGAAATGAAATGAAATGAAATGAAATGAAATGAAATGAAATGAAATAAAATGAAATGAAATGAAATGAAATGAAATGAAATGAAATGAAATGAAATGAAATAAAATAAAATGAAATGAAATGAAATGAAATGAAATGAAATGAAATAAAATAAAATGAAATTGAATGAAACCAATAGAAATGAAATGGAATGAAATAAAACGAAGTGAAATTCAATGAAATACAATGAAAATAAATTAAATAAAGGCAAATGAAAAGAAATTAAATGAAATGAAATGAAATAAAATGAAATGAAATGGAACGAAACGAAATGAAATGATAATGAAATAAAATGAAATGAAAAGAAAAGACATTAAAAAAATAAAACAAAATAAAATAAAAAAAATAAAATAAAATTAAAAAAAAATGAAATAAAATGAAATGAAATGAAACGAAACGAAATAAAATGAAATGAAATGAAATGAAATGAAATGCAATGAGATGAAATGCAAAGAAATGAAATTCAATGAAATGAAATTCAAAGAAATAAAATGGAATTAAATAAAATAAAAAGAAAATAAAAGAAATAAAATAAAACGAAATGAAATGGAATGGAAGAGAATAAAGTGAATTAAAATCAAACGAAATAAAATCAAATAAATGAAATGAAATAAAACGATATGAATAAAATCAAATGATATGAGATGGGACAGCAAAATTTCAAGCTGTACTTCTAGTCAGACAAGATTATTTCACACTACTCGTACCATTACTTTTATGAAATTAAAGAGTAAAACAGGATTTGTTAATTTTTCATATTTAAAAAAATATAAAACAAGTTCGAAGGAAAAAATTATTTTTACAATCAATTATTTTATTTACTAGTTTTTGTCTTTTTTCGGGTTTGTTTTGGGCTCCTGGGTTTTTTTGAATTGGGCTTTCCTCCCTCTTAATTTTTTTTTAATTTTCTCAAGAACTGTAGGGGCACCAAAATTAAAATTTTGGCCCCGTTCGCTTTACGACAAACCCTTTCTAAATGTGGTTTGAAGCTCATACAAACAAATGTTTTTGTTCCTTACATTACGTACCTACTCGTACATTACATTAAATATTTAAATTTTTCAAACATAATTAAAATAATAAACAGAGATATGAAAATTCAAATTACAAACCTAAACTTTAAAATATTTTTTTATTCCAAGAAATGCATTTCAAACAAAACGAGCAACGATGGATTCCCTCTCGATAGAATAATAAAAGAAACTGAAAACATAGAAATGAGGATATCGATTTTATTATAAAAAATAAATTCGAGCTTTCCTTCATTTAGATATTCGATTACAGATTCAAACTTGATAATGAACATAATACGTGCATCTCAACAGAGGATTAAAGAATTTAAATGATTATGATGATGATGATGACATTCAATCAAGAATTTTCCTTTTTTATCGTATAATAAATCCTGAGTCTTTTGCTAAATTAAGATGACACAATTGGCTACGGTTGCCAATTTTCTCACTTAACTGTAACAAGATGTAAGGTATCGTCTCCTTGAAAAAAAAAATAAAAAATAAAGACTAAGTAACTTAATCCAATCGATTTCGGGTTTGTTTCATCCGCCACCCATAATGGTATTGTCAATTAAATGCTGAAAAGCCGTAGTTTTATTCCGCTCATTTAGACAAGCTACATAGGGCAATTTAACGCCAGTTATGACAAATTATAACAATAGGCTTTTAATCGAATTAGATTTTGTAAGCCATTTAACGTGATAGAATTTGGGGAGATGGAAGGTGGCGGTTTTGCTAAAGTAATCTTTGAAATTTCGAAGAAGGCGAGGTAATTTTGTTTTTTTTTTACTTGTACTATGTACCCTGTATGCATCAAAATGTTCATTAGATATCATTAAAAAAACGGATTTTGTATATAATAATCCTCTTTTGAGGTAAGTAAGCTGTAAGAAGGAAAATTTTTTGAACTTGATAATTGCCAGACTAATAAATTATGAGATTAAGGGAACTCTGTCACGTTCTTGTGTGAGGTCGGTTTATTTTTACATCGTTGAACAATTTGGACCTAGCAACCTTAAAATAAAACGCAACACTAGGTCGAACATTCAAGTTCAAGTGGCTTACAAATTTAATGATGTTATACATAGAAAACCGTATATATACTTATGTGAGTAACAAGGGAAATTTTTTTTTTAAATCTTAATTTATTCATTTTTCTATCACTTCGTTCAGTTCAACATTGTAATTTTTAAATATATTTTTTTACGACTTCTATTTTTACAATTTTGTATGCTATTAATCCAAAAGTTTCCATAAACCCATTTACTGCTTATAATTTTTTCGAACTTTTCACCTTTGAAAACTGATATGGCACTGGCGGAAAACCATTTTTCAAAAAATGGTCAAAAATAGTAGCTTCCTTAAAAAAAAATTTCTTTTTTTTGCATTTTCTTGAAAACGGTATAGTTGATTATCAATTTTTAAAAAATTTTCTTTGTAAAATATTTTTACTGGTATAATTTATTTTAAAATTTTTAGAAAAAAAATTCAAACAAATATTTTTCGGGTTTTGAAAAAATATTTCAATTTTTTGTTTAACTTAATACACATTTCGAAAACAACATGATGCATTTTTTGAGAGCATGAGAAAATTGTAATGAAAAAAGAGGTGATTTCCAAACATATATTTAAAAAACAATAAGGAAAATCTTATTTTTCTCAAAAATGGTTCCTATGATTTTGTTAAAAAGTGTTTACCACTGAGATTTTTGAATATTTGTTTGGCCCATGAGCTGAGTAGACTCTAAACCAAAAATACTACTAAATTCACCCATGATTGTCTGAGAGAATGGTCACACTGGCCACTTTTCAATATTGTTGGTGTAACTCGAAAACTGAGCCGAATTTGACAATTTTATCCTTCAAAATTTTTTTTCAAAATTAAATTTTCTATCGCAATGCGTGCTTTAAAAATGTGTATACGTGTGATTTAGAAAAAGTTGTTGTTTTTTGATAACTGTTAAAAAACTTTATTTTTTTGACCTTTCGATTTTTTTTTAGGAGAAGTTCATTAAGACTCGCCTTAATAAAGCCCAAGACCCTTATTTCCCAGAATAAAAGGAAAAAAATACCCACGGGTTTAGTTTTGAAATGGAAACAAAAAATATGAGCTTTTTTTATTTTATTTCTTATTTTTTCTTGAAAACCACACGTTTAAAAAACACCCTTTATAAGGCAACGCACGGCAAGTGTAAATAAGATCTCGAAAAACCAGTCACTTTTGATCTGCATGCGGATAAATTTTGTATTTTTATGCTTTTTGTCAAAAAGAGGATAAATCCTCTTATGAAATTTAAAAATTCGCCTGAATTATTGAATTCCACAAACCAAATAAATCTACTACTTGGCCAAAAGTATAACAGCAAAAAAATTACCCAAGCACCTTAAGAAAGTTAAAGTAATATTGCATATCGTCGACCTTCTATCAAAACTTCATAAGTCTAATTAAAAAAAAAAAACTTAAAAAACACATAAATAATACATAAAACTGATTTAAAAGGAAATTATTTAAGTGGAATTCTTAGATAGCAGAAGGCTTTAAAACTGGTTGATAGATATAAAAGTAACGAGACATTGGCATTTTAATTCAAATTTTATGGACTCTCAAATTAAGACAAGTTCTGCCTGAATGACTTTACAACATTCTTAGCGGATATCTAAATGAAAGACTTTTTCGTGTAAGACACGGAAATGACTATTCCGATTTCAAAGAAATAGTGGCTGGGGTACCACCAGGAAGTGTATTAGGTCCAGTTCTGTACCTTTTATTTACACGCGATATACCTCAAACAGATGACACTATTGTAGCCACGTTTGCTGATGATACTGCAATACTAGCAGTAGGCAAAACAATTAGCGAAGCTACAATTAAATTACAAAATGCTCTTAATAATGTTAATGAGTGGACGAAAAAATGGCGAATAGCGCTCAATGAACAAAAGTCAGTCCACGTGGACTTTACGTATAAAAAAATAAATAGATTACCCGTCTTTCTTAATACCGCTCGTATTCCATTTGCAAATGAGGCAAAGTATCTAGGAATGACTCTGGACGCGAAATTAAAATGGAAGCCGCACGTGAAAAAGAAATGCGAAGAATTAAAAACTAAATTAAGAGATATGAACTGGTTACTCGGTAAATATTCAAAGCTTAGTATTGCAAATAAATTGATTTTATATCTACAGGTTCTTTAACCTGTTTGGACTTATGGTATACAACTTTGGGGTTGTACCTGCGATACAAACTTAAATAACTTACAAACATTTGAAACTAAATTGTTAGGTCATTTGTAAATGCTCCGTGGTATATAAGAAACGAAGATCTTCATAGGGATCTCGGGATTCCTACGGTCCGGGACGAAATAAAAAGTTTCTCGCGAAAACATAGAAATCGACTATTAGAACACGCTTATTCAACGATTATTGACATTTTTGACGAGTCAAATTTAGTATGGCGCGCCGTCTGTGAAGAACAAAACCTTCTGACTTGGTGCGGTGAACAGAAAACCGGTTTAAAATCGCGGAATAAGCAGGAACTTTCGCCGGAAAGTAACCTGCAACACGTTACTTAACTTCGTTAAAAATAAATTGCTAGATAAGTTTCAACTTACTCGTAGTTGCAATCGGGAAGTGGAGGTGGTTTTAGTGTAGTAGGAATCTCAGACTTCTATGAGCACGCGTTTTTCGGTCCTCATAGAGCCTGAATAGCAGGTTTTGCACCTACCCACGGGAAAATAACCACAAAAAAAAAAAATCTAAAATTAAATAAATAAATTTCGTGACGAAACAGCTGGTGGGGAACCATCAGGGCCTAGTGATTTACAACTCTCGACTATTCCTTTATACGGTTTGTTGGCAGGAATGGAGGGGACCTACAAAATTTTGCCGCGTCCGAATGGCTAGATATATGAAGCACCTTGTCATGACAAGTATACTCTTGAAGCTGAAGGATTTGTCAGTTCCTCGCAAGACTTATTACCGCGGAGAAAACTTTTCTGGATTATTTTTATTTCAATTAGAGTTTAAATTGATTTGAAAAGTGAAAATTTCAAAGTCTAAGCGAAGCAGCACCAAACTAAGTATTGAGAGTTATGAGAAAAGCAAAGGTATTTTGTTTTATTTTTTTTTTTTTTTTTAATTCATAATCCAAAAACAGTATCACTGCATTTTACAACATTTAAAAATCAAAACACTTCATTTTTTATCGCTTAGGGGGGCAGCACTGGTGGCATTACGTTTGAGAGAAATCTCTATAAACATTTCTCCGCTGTGCGTTCAGCGTTGCCAATTATAATTGATTAAACGGATTAAGCTTGTGATTTCGTGTTGAACATTCGGAATTATTATTCATTCATTTAAATCGGTATTTTTCCCACCCTAAAAATCTCGAGTGGGTAGTGTTAGCCACACTACCCAAAATATTTGCTGGATCTGGGTCGGAAACAAGTAGGTTTTTTTAACAGAAACCTACAGACAAATAGACACACAGATAGAATTGTGGGACCAACGTTTTTGGTCTTCTTAATCGTCATCGTAATTTCAGGTTTGATTCAAATCTCAAAGTTTTTTTCTGTATCTTGAATCCAATGTCCATTTTCTTTTTAATATTTAATTAAGTACACTATTTGACTCAGTGTAAGATGTTCTATGACGGTAAAAAGGGCCAGTGTTCTCCAATTGTTAACTGGTTGTATTGAAAGATTAATATTTAAAATTAATAAGTATTCTAAGAAATTAAATAGCAACATTTTCGATTTCCTAAAGTTTTAACAATGTATTGGTTATTTTAAAACCATGGTAAAGAATTATCACTGATCTGAAATTTGCTTTGTAGCTTACTAATTGCAACGAAAAATAAAAATTGCGGTCTTAGTTAAAACTTATATTACAATTATGAGAAATCCAAAAGGTCATTGCCTATTCTGTTTTAGACATTTCAGAGTTCTCAAACTAAACCCAAAGACGGGTTCTGGAGTATCCTTTTGAATTATTAGTTTAAAAATATTTTAAAGAAATTAGAACTTCTATATTTCAATCCTTTATATTTTGTCCCTGATTTTAATTGACATGGAAAAAGTCCTCTTCATGACATCAAAATTCATATACTGACAACACATGCAGCAGAAAATTGTGCCCTTGTTTTTATTCGTATTTTTTCAGAATAAACAATTTGACACGTAGAATGAACTAAACAAAAATAAGTTACATAATTTATGCGTACATAGTGTATAATGAATTAAATATTTATAGAGCTAGCATAAATCAGTCATCTTGTCTAAGCTTTACAGATGCACGGCTAAAACTGTGAAAATATTTTATTTGGAACTAGAGAAGTAATTTTACTAAGTTTTGCCGTGATTGTAGGATTGTCACTCAAATTTTTCCAAAATATACAAATATGAGTGTTTCAACTTTTGAGGAAGTGAAAAAATAAATCATATTAATAATGAGGAAGTTTGGTGGAGATTTTTCGGTATAACTGAGATCATTATATAACTTTTTTTAACTGACTTTAGATTTTAACAGTTTTGAAATAAGAATATCACTTCTTTTCACAAATAAACGTTTATATGTTAAACATGGACCTTATGAGGAAAAATTTTTTAAAAGCATAAAATACGATATTAAAGGGCCAGTTTCAAGACTTACGGATAAGGTCTCGGATAGCCTATTCGGAACTTTATTGACAGTTTAAGTTAAACTTTTGGTTTCAAATGTCTCGAATAGTGATATCCGACTGATAAAGTCTCGGATAGCATATCCACCGGTTCAAGTGGCTGTTAAATATTTTATCCAAAAGATGCCTAGCTGCTATGAGTTTTCATCGTAATATTTTGAGTTTCGCTTTGAATTAATCCGTAGTGGTTCATACTGAATTTTAATATTAAAAAAAAGTGACATTTAAAATTTAAACGATAGGGATTTTTTGTTTTGACAACAAAAATTTAATTTTCAGTATGTTTTTGATGTTTTGTGTTGTTCTCAAACTGTTTATCCGAGACTTTGATGATGAAACAGAAATAAAATAACAGCCACTTTTATCTGCCGGATATCGGTATGTGTCGGATATATATCCGAAACTTTAAACACAAACCAAATAAATCTACTACTTGGCCAAAAGTATAACAGCAAAAAAATTACCCAAGCACCTTAAGAAAGTTAAAGTAATATTGCATATCGTCGACCTTCTATCAAAACTTCATAAGTCTAATTAAAAAAAAAAAACTTAAAAAACACATAAATAATACATAAAACTGATTTAAAAGGAAATTATTTAAGTGGAATTCTTAGATAGCAGAAGGCTTTAAAACTGGTTGATAGATATAAAAGTAACGAGACATTGGCATTTTAATTCAAATTTTATGGACTCTCAAATTAAGACAAGTTCTGCCTGAATGACTTTACAACATTCTTAGCGGATATCTAAATGAAAGACTTTTTCGTGTAAGACACGGAAATGACTATTCCGATTTCAAAGAAATAGTGGCTGGGGTACCACCAGGAAGTGTATTAGGTCCAGTTCTGTACCTTTTATTTACACGCGATATACCTCAAACAGATGACACTATTGTAGCCACGTTTGCTGATGATACTGCAATACTAGCAGTAGGCAAAACAATTAGCGAAGCTACAATTAAATTACAAAATGCTCTTAATAATGTTAATGAGTGGACGAAAAAATGGCGAATAGCGCTCAATGAACAAAAGTCAGTCCACGTGGACTTTACGTATAAAAAAATAAATAGATTACCCGTCTTTCTTAATACCGCTCGTATTCCATTTGCAAATGAGGCAAAGTATCTAGGAATGACTCTGGACGCGAAATTAAAATGGAAGCCGCACGTGAAAAAGAAATGCGAAGAATTAAAAACTAAATTAAGAGATATGAACTGGTTACTCGGTAAATATTCAAAGCTTAGTATTGCAAATAAATTGATTTTATATCTACAGGTTCTTTAACCTGTTTGGACTTATGGTATACAACTTTGGGGTTGTACCTGCGATACAAACTTAAATAACTTACAAACATTTGAAACTAAATTGTTAGGTCATTTGTAAATGCTCCGTGGTATATAAGAAACGAAGATCTTCATAGGGATCTCGGGATTCCTACGGTCCGGGACGAAATAAAAAGTTTCTCGCGAAAACATAGAAATCGACTATTAGAACACGCTTATTCAACGATTATTGACATTTTTGACGAGTCAAATTTAGTATGGCGCGCCGTCTGTGAAGAACAAAACCTTCTGACTTGGTGCGGTGAACAGAAAACCGGTTTAAAATCGCGGAATAAGCAGGAACTTTCGCCGGAAAGTAACCTGCAACACGTTACTTAACTTCGTTAAAAATAAATTGCTAGATAAGTTTCAACTTACTCGTAGTTGCAATCGGGAAGTGGAGGTGGTTTTAGTGTAGTAGGAATCTCAGACTTCTATGAGCACGCGTTTTTCGGTCCTCATAGAGCCTGAATAGCAGGTTTTGCACCTACCCACGGGAAAATAACCACAAAAAAAAAAAATCTAAAATTAAATAAATAAATTTCGTGACGAAACAGCTGGTGGGGAACCATCAGGGCCTAGTGATTTACAACTCTCGACTATTCCTTTATACGGTTTGTTGGCAGGAATGGAGGGGACCTACAAAATTTTGCCGCGTCCGAATGGCTAGATATATGAAGCACCTTGTCATGACAAGTATACTCTTGAAGCTGAAGGATTTGTCAGTTCCTCGCAAGACTTATTACCGCGGAGAAAACTTTTCTGGATTATTTTTATTTCAATTAGAGTTTAAATTGATTTGAAAAGTGAAAATTTCAAAGTCTAAGCGAAGCAGCACCAAACTAAGTATTGAGAGTTATGAGAAAAGCAAAGGTATTTTGTTTTATTTTTTTTTTTTTTTTTAATTCATAATCCAAAAACAGTATCACTGCATTTTACAACATTTAAAAATCAAAACACTTCATTTTTTATCGCTTAGGGGGGCAGCACTGGTGGCATTACGTTTGAGAGAAATCTCTATAAACATTTCTCCGCTGTGCGTTCAGCGTTGCCAATTATAATTGATTAAACGGATTAAGCTTGTGATTTCGTGTTGAACATTCGGAATTATTATTCATTCATTTAAATCGGTATTTTTCCCACCCTAAAAATCTCGAGTGGGTAGTGTTAGCCACACTACCCAAAATATTTGCTGGATCTGGGTCGGAAACAAGTAGGTTTTTTTAACAGAAACCTACAGACAAATAGACACACAGATAGAATTGTGGGACCAACGTTTTTGGTCTTCTTAATCGTCATCGTAATTTCAGGTTTGATTCAAATCTCAAAGTTTTTTTCTGTATCTTGAATCCAATGTCCATTTTCTTTTTAATATTTAATTAAGTACACTATTTGACTCAGTGTAAGATGTTCTATGACGGTAAAAAGGGCCAGTGTTCTCCAATTGTTAACTGGTTGTATTGAAAGATTAATATTTAAAATTAATAAGTATTCTAAGAAATTAAATAGCAACATTTTCGATTTCCTAAAGTTTTAACAATGTATTGGTTATTTTAAAACCATGGTAAAGAATTATCACTGATCTGAAATTTGCTTTGTAGCTTACTAATTGCAACGAAAAATAAAAATTGCGGTCTTAGTTAAAACTTATATTACAATTATGAGAAATCCAAAAGGTCATTGCCTATTCTGTTTTAGACATTTCAGAGTTCTCAAACTAAACCCAAAGACGGGTTCTGGAGTATCCTTTTGAATTATTAGTTTAAAAATATTTTAAAGAAATTAGAACTTCTATATTTCAATCCTTTATATTTTGTCCCTGATTTTAATTGACATGGAAAAAGTCCTCTTCATGACATCAAAATTCATATACTGACAACACATGCAGCAGAAAATTGTGCCCTTGTTTTTATTCGTATTTTTTCAGAATAAACAATTTGACACGTAGAATGAACTAAACAAAAATAAGTTACATAATTTATGCGTACATAGTGTATAATGAATTAAATATTTATAGAGCTAGCATAAATCAGTCATCTTGTCTAAGCTTTACAGATGCACGGCTAAAACTGTGAAAATATTTTATTTGGAACTAGAGAAGTAATTTTACTAAGTTTTGCCGTGATTGTAGGATTGTCACTCAAATTTTTCCAAAATATACAAATATGAGTGTTTCAACTTTTGAGGAAGTGAAAAAATAAATCATATTAATAATGAGGAAGTTTGGTGGAGATTTTTCGGTATAACTGAGATCATTATATAACTTTTTTTAACTGACTTTAGATTTTAACAGTTTTGAAATAAGAATATCACTTCTTTTCACAAATAAACGTTTATATGTTAAACATGGACCTTATGAGGAAAAATTTTTTAAAAGCATAAAATACGATATTAAAGGGCCAGTTTCAAGACTTACGGATAAGGTCTCGGATAGCCTATTCGGAACTTTATTGACAGTTTAAGTTAAACTTTTGGTTTCAAATGTCTCGAATAGTGATATCCGACTGATAAAGTCTCGGATAGCATATCCACCGGTTCAAGTGGCTGTTAAATATTTTATCCAAAAGATGCCTAGCTGCTATGAGTTTTCATCGTAATATTTTGAGTTTCGCTTTGAATTAATCCGTAGTGGTTCATACTGAATTTTAATATTAAAAAAAAGTGACATTTAAAATTTAAACGATAGGGATTTTTTGTTTTGACAACAAAAATTTAATTTTCAGTATGTTTTTGATGTTTTGTGTTGTTCTCAAACTGTTTATCCGAGACTTTGATGATGAAACAGAAATAAAATAACAGCCACTTTTATCTGCCGGATATCGGTATGTGTCGGATATATATCCGAAACTTTAACCGGAACATTTGAAACAGATCCTAAAATTAACTAAAACAACTTTTTTGAATGATTGAGATGAAAAAGGAATGGCATCTTAATTCTTGGTTAAATAAAATTGCATGGAAACAAAATTGAAAGCGTTGGAACGAGTTGTTTTTAATTATTTCTTATGTTTTCCTTGAAAAAAGTATTTTTCATTTCTATTTTATTTCTCAAAACCTAAGATACATTTTAACATCCGGTTTTTCGTTTTTATTGAAAATTAATAAGAGCATGGAATTTTGGGAATGAAAATTATACTTCACTACATAAAATTTTGAAAAAGATTGATTTGAAAGTTTTTTTTTTTAATTTGTTGTCAAAATTTCGAGTTTAAAAATTAATTTTTCAAAGACTGTTCACTAACACGACTTAATTTAAAATGAAAATCAAAGAAGAGATTTCATGCTTTTTAAAAAAAATTAGCATGGTATTGTACGTTGTACCGTTATTTTTAAATATTTTTTTTTCGGTTTTAAGTCATTTTCTTAGAAAATTGCCCCTCCTGCATAAACGGGGGGAAATAAACCCCCCCTCGCTTTAAATTTTTTTTCTTGTCTTAACCTAACCTACTCGCTCCAGCTTTTTGGTGCACCTTATACCAATCACCCTGTATATCAAATTCTTAAGACATTTTTCAGGAAAAAGAAAAAAATTGAGTTTTTCTGAATATTTTGTTCTTTAATTATTTAAATATTTTTTGTATTTTTCTCAACATTAAAAAATGTGGAGTTATCTGGTTTTTGTACCGGGTGCTTCAGTAGTATAAACTAGAGGGTTCTGGGACACCGGTATCACCGGTATGGGTTCTGATCTATGCTATACCGGTATGAGTTCTGATTTATGCTATACCGGTATGAGTTCTGATCTATGCTATACCGGTATGGGTTCCGATCTATGCTATGCTAAATACCGGTGTTATTTTTTTGGGTTATAGACCATGCTTAGCAAACGTTAGAACGCAAAAACGTGTGAATTTTACGTTTTAACGTGAATTTTACAATTTTTACGTTTTAACGTGAACGTGAATTTTACGTTTTTGCGTTTTAACGTGAACGTGAATTTTACGTTTAAACGTGAATTACGTTTTAACGTGAACGTGAATTTTACGTTTTTGCGTTTTAACGTGAACGTGAATTTTACGTTTTTGCGTTTTAACGTGAACGTAAATTTTACGTTTTTGCGTTTTAACGTGAACGTGAATTTTACGTTTTAACGCGAATTTTACGTTTTTGCGTTTTAACGCGAACGTGAATTTTACGTTTTGCGTTCTAACGTTTGCTAAGCATGTTCTAGAACCCAAAAAATAACACCGGTATTTAGCATAGCATAGATCGGAACCCATACCGGTATAGCATAGATCAGAACCCATACCGGTATAGCATAAATCAGAACTCATACCGGTATAGCATAGATCAGAACCCATACCGGTGATACCGGTGTCCCAGAACCCTCTAGTTTATACTACTTGCTTCAGTTTTAAAACACTATTATAGAATGCTTTAAGGCATTCCGAGATGTTCTGATTTAAGAAAGCAGCTCACAGGCATTATTCTTCGCATTTTTCGGAAGATTGCAGTGACAAATTGCAATAAGTAACGTTTATATTCTGTACTCAAAACCGGACAAATACACTCTCGGATAAGCGAAAGCCGTTTGAACAGCTAAGCACATTCCTTATTTTTGCAGAATTAAAGAAATTACATGTATAAATTTGCATATTATTTATATTTTAAAATGCACATTATTAATTGAATTTCATTTTTTAAATTGAAAAAAAAAATCGATCAAAGCAACAAATTCATTTTTGCGCAAAAATTACTAGGCATGTATCTTAAAAGCGACAATTTTGTTTACTAAACTCACATAATTTTTGTATTTTCATTTGCTAACACCAGTCTTGTTTTTTTTTTTTCAACAAAAATTTTGGGACCTTAAATTTGGGGGATTAGAAACAAATTAACATATAACTATTGCTATGATGTGGCGCCAAAACTTTTTTCGTCCGGGACGAAAAATCTTTAAATACGCCAATAACTTATAAGTAGGTACATATATAGGGGTTTTCAACAGGGACGCTGCAAAAGTAGAGCAACAGGGACAGCAAACAACGCCATATTTCTTTCCCGCTCTTTTGACATTTATCTTCAGTAAGATATGCCACTTCTTGATGGAAAGATATACGAGCCAACAAAGAGTCGAAATTATTAAAATTTACTACCGGAATTCGGAGTCAGTGGCCTTTACGTTAAGAGCGTTACGTCCAATTTAAGGTCGTCATAATCGTCCTAGCAGATCAACAATAGAGCGTCTAGTGGAAAAATTTGAATCCACAGGCACACTTCAAAATGTTCCCGTGCCAGTGAGACAAAGAAGTGCCCGTAGTGTCGAGAATATTGCTGCCGCTGAGGCTTCAGTTGCAGAAAGCCCAAATGTGTCTCTCACATGTCGTTCTTAAGCGCGTGACGTCGTTGTGGCGAATTTTGCGAAAAGATCTTGGCCTACATCCTTACAAGATTAAAGTGACGCAAGAACTGAAGCCACTTGACCACCAGAAGCATCGTATGTTCGTGAATTGGGCTGAGCAACAATTTGAAAATGATTCGGATTCTCATCGAAAAATCATCTTCAGCGATGAGGCTCATTTCTGGCTGAATGGCTTCGTCAATAAACAAAATATGCGGTTTTGGTCAGGCAGCAATCCACACGTACTCCATGAGTCATCATTGCATCCCGAAAAAATTACGGTTTGGTGTAGTCTATGGGCCGGCGGCGTCATTGGGCCGTACTTCTTCCATTATGATCAAGACCGGCACGTTACTGTGAATGGGAATCGCTACCGTTCAATGATAACCGAATATTTTTGGCCCCAATTGGATGATATGGACTTGGAGGACATGTGGTTCCAACAGGACGGCGCCACAAGCCACACAGCGAATGTCACAATCAATTTATTGGAAACCAAGTTTGGAGAACGTGTTATCTCACGAAATGGTCCAGTCGCTTGGCCGCCTCGGTCGTGCGATTTGACGCCGTTAGACTTTTTCCTGTGGGGCTACGTCAAGTCTATGGTCTATGCCAACAAGCCAGCGACGATTGATGAACTTCGTACGAATATCGAACGTGAAATTGTAGCAGTATCGGCCGATTTATGCTTGAAAGCCGTCAAAAATTGGGTTCAGCGTCTGGACTTCTGCAAGCGTGCCCGTGGTGGCCATGCAAAATAAATCGAGTTCCATACATAATGGCATTGAACGTACTTTCACAGGAATAAAGAGTTTCATTGATATCCAAAACCGTTTTTGTTTTATTTAAAAAAAAAAAACTTTTGTAGCGCTCTTATTGAAAAGCCCGATATAAACTTTAAATAATCTTGCAACTTCAAATAATTTAAATTATTTTAAATAAAAATTAGAACAAAAATCCATTTTACACATTTTCCTTTACCTTTCTTCACAATCCTTATATGCCAAGACCTATCACAAGACCAAGTTTGTGTTATCTAGTTACAGCTTAAGTCTTTTATTTCCATACTCCTGAAAATATTAATTTAAGGACACACATCACACATGTTTATACAAATGTATGTACCTATATATAAACATATGTATGCAGTGTCAAAATTTTTGTTGAGAAATCAAATAAATCGATTAACAACAATAGATTACACCCACATATTTTATGATTTCCTTTGACAGATTACAATGAATTGTGGGCTCCTTTTGACAATATATTTTTTTTAATATCAATAATTGAAAAGCTCATTTCTTATTAATCTCTTTACAAAATTGATATGTGTGACATGTAAAACAATACCTCCTCATCTTCATCGATATCCAGTGTTAAAATCCCAAACAACAAGTGCTATTACAATAAATATTATTAAATATCACAGGGACACTTTGGATGACACCCAGTAAATGTCAAATGCTAACATAATGCCAAGGGCAAGATAAATATATATAAGAAGACATATATGTATGTTTAATATATATGTACAGAAATTTCATGATAAAATGAAAAACGCAAAAAAATAAAACCTTTAAAGGGGAAATATTGACGTTTAGTAGACAACAAAATAAACCCCAACTCCCATACCATTAGAAATCAGTATGTCCTGTCTTGTCCCTTTATGCCATGTACAGGCAATCCAGTTTCTATATAAATCCTTAAAATATGTTGCTTCATTCCTTGAGAGAGGAAACCACACTTGACAACAAGGCATCGAATGTTTGGATATACATAAACATATGTGTATTATTGATTATTGTATGTTTAAGAAAATTGTAGTTGAACAATTTACAGTCAGCTCTGTTTAACTGAAACGGCAATTTTTCACAGTTTTTCTAAGCTAAAATATTTTTGTTTGCGAATTTTTGTATAGTTAAAAAAGATAAGTTTAGTGGAAACATTGTAAAGAATTCATTTATCAGAAGTTGGGTATAGAAAATTCCAAATCGGCATTCGCGATTTTGGCATTTGGGATTCTGTCATTCGGAATACTGTCATTCGAGATTTCAGCAGAATTTCAGAATTCGAGATATTGGCATTTGAGATATTCTTGTTTTTCAATTCGAGATTTTAAATCCCTCCAAATATCGAACATATTTTATTTAAGAGATATGGGCTTTCGCTGTGACTCTCATACTGTCAGACATTCACATTTTCACACTTTCCTACTACAGCACCAAGAAACTGCTATACTTTCAATCTGTCACACTTGTTTCACACGATCAAACTATTATACTACTGTTAGCATGTAGGGTGTCACAGCCATGGTTCTAACGAGGATTGGAAAAAAATCATTGTGATCATCTTGTTTTGCCTTAAATATTATTCAATAGGAACATTATATAGTAGGCCTTTTGTTAAAACCTCGTAAGTCGAGTTATGAAAATTGAACACGCACAAAACAGATTCAAAATTAAATAAAATTATTAGTTCTTAAATGTTTTCAAAACAGGAATTAATAGATCTTAAAGGTTCTTAAAACTGGTTGATAGAGCCAAATACAGTTTCAAGACATTGATACTTGAATTTAGTGATTAGTTTTGATTTGAAATATTTAAAAATGTCATTTAAGATTTTACAAGGGTTTGACAGAAAGCCGATGACACATTTATGTAAAATAAAGATCTAAGTTTTTAAAATGAGAAAATCTAATCTTAATCAAATAATTGGACTTGACTGTACACAATATAAATACCTATACCCGCATATACACAACCAATACAAACAAGAACATTTGTTTGGTCAAATTTAACAATGATGATGATAACAATAATAAATGTTTTGGAAAGGACAATCAAGTCTTAAATTTAGATACATATTTGCAAACAAAGAAAAGTGTTTCGGTACATATTGATACAAGCAAAAGATATTTTCCTAATCTGGTTGATAGGTTTATTATTGACAGAGATATTGTCATACGACAAAAAAAAAAAAACATCATAATGATGGGTTAGTAATTTTGGGAATTTGGGGCTATAAGCAGTTGCTTAGCAGCAAAATTAATTAGGAATGAATCCAATATTTGTTGTATTTTAGATTAAACATTATTCGAAAATCGAACTGACTTTGATAGACTTCAACTTGCCTTGACAAACAAAATGTCACTTTATTTTCAACAGACAGACAAAATATGCGTCCGTAGTGTGATATTCTTTGCCCAATATTTCTTTTGAACGACAGGTAGGTTTTATTTGAAGTGATAATATACCCTTGATATCAGTCATCCGAATAACAAAATTCGTGTGTACATACTTAAATGTAGTTGTCAAAGATATGTTTGCTATGAATAGTTTTCATATAATGGTTAGATTACATATAGTAATCTGTTTTAGTGCTTAGATTCCGAGAATATAAGAAATAGAGATGGTGGTGGTGTTAAAATATATATCCGTGATTGCGGTTGTAAGGAACCAGGTAAGTCGAACATTTAAATAACTATGAAGGTCAAGGTGTTTGTGTTCATTATGTGTTTTCAGATGTATTAGCAAAGTATAAGATAAGGCTTTAATTTGGTAAACTTTATTTTTTTTTAAGAATTATTTTAACAATTTATTTCAGGTAGCTTGACTGGCCTGCACTCAGATAAAAAATTCAGGTAAATAATTAACCTGGGCCTTGTTAAATTTACAAGGTACATAATCCCATATAAAGTTACAGACATTTCAGAAATTTACCTGATTTTAATAACCTTATATAAGGTGATATAAGGTGCTAAATTTACCTGGTGGCCTATATTACCATATTCAAGTTGATTTAAGAAGATGAACTGTTATTCTAACACTGAATTCTGGTAAACAAGAAATTTTGACAAGAATATAGCGATAATTTTACCTGAGATCAGGTTTTTTTGAACACTGCTTGTTAGGTATTTCTACCTTACCACAAATAAGGTTGAAGTAAAATTTTATATGGTTATTTTTACAATGTTAACCTGTTGAAATTGACCTCATTTGCCAGTTAATTTTAACGTGGCACCAGTGTTAAAACACACACACAGGCCATCCGAATAAAATTATTTAAATTTAACCTGGCCGCCTGTTCAAGTAGCCCTCTACCAGTGTTGAAACACACTCACAAGCCATGGTTAAAGAAACACTCTGCCAGCTCATTTTAACATGAAAACAGTGTTAAACCACATACAAACTCAAGCTATCCAAACAAGGTCATTTTCAATTTATTGATATTTGGCACAAGTTTTTATGCAGCGAAGTGGCCCAGGGGATGCGTGCTATCTCCATGTGTGAGAGGTTCCCAGTTCAAAACTAAGTTAGTATCACAAAGTATTTTTAAAATAAAATTATATAGCTAAATAATAATAAATTTATATACTTTCAGAATAATGCAAAATTAATTGGATGGTAGGCAGTGTTGAGATGGGATCTACAAGCATGGATCCAAGACATTATAATTACCGGATACAGGGTTGATCCAACATTGAATAATGTTAAATTAATTAGATCTTCATGTTAAATTATCAGGTCATTGAACATTTTATTCATGTTTTTGAACTAGATTTTCATATAAAGTTAACTAGATTTACAGGTAAAAATAGCAAAATTCGCAGGTAAAATTTACAGTTTTACTTTTTTAAGGCAGTGTTAACTTTATCTGAAACCAACGTTGATTTAACACGACACTAAAAGCAGATATCAGGTTAAGGCGTTAACCTGATCTACCGAGTTGAAAAATAACAACCTGGAAATCAGGTATAAACCAGAAATTGGTTAGTAATACTTGCTTTTTTCTCTGAGTGTGGTAGTGCATACAGGGTGTGAGTCAAGGTGATGTTTTATTGCCAATTTTGTTTCTGTTGATGATGGATGGCATATTCACGGCCAGTGTTGCTACAGCGGAATGACAGACCATCAATGAGACCGTTTGAAGTGGTCATTTATTGAGACTATGCTGATGATAGCGGGCTGAAAAGTTTGTGCTTAACACTGCAGGTGAATGGTCAAATGGTCTATTATTCTACAGGAGACGCAAGTTGAAGAAGTCAAACAGTTAAATTACCTTGGCAGTATTGTTTCTGCAAATAACGGTACGGATCTAAACGAAAAAGGCTGAATTGATGAAGCTCGGGCTGCTTTCGGTAGTCTGTTCCCAATTTGAAAATCTAGTCAAATCTCCTGATGTACAGTACACATATTAAAGGTAATATCACTAGTCCAGTCAATTTGTGCTCAGAAAGGCTCTTAGAGTGCAAATTGTTGGGTAGTTTTGATTTCGCCCCCTCTTTAATGTATTCGGGGGTACTGAATCAGAATCTGAGGTTTGCCACTAAAATTTCGTGACTCAACATGCAAAAATTAGTTAAAAGTGTTACAAAAATGAGTTTTTTTTTTAATTATAATTTCGTGTTTCTTGTTGTTGTATACAGTGGACGGGTTCACAGGAAATGCCGTCTTGAATTTCATCTGATAGTTCTCATTTTTTTAAAATATGAGCAAGATAATTCCTTAGATATGTGAGTACTGTGCTAAGTTGAGTTTCTTCAAATCTGATGTCAACTCTATGCTTTTATATGCTTTTTAAACCTGTAAAGCCATGTCTACCATTTCGAGTAATTTCGACGAATTTTGTTACAGAACTTGTCGAGAGTGTCTGGACGTAGACATATAAAAGTGGATATGGCAATGAATTGGTCACACACTGAAAAAACCAAACGATTGATTGCGAAAAATTTCTTTAAACTGTACGTAAAAGGTTGGAAGACTAAAAACAACATGGAAATCAACTACCAACTTAGCAGAAGCAAAATACCAGAGATAAACATGGTACAGTTAAAATACCTCTTGCTACAGAGCGTGGAGAGACATTTTGTTGACACCTTATGCCCCAGCCGGGGTTACTGGACACGGTGATTAGCTGACATACTTGGTTCTTCTAATAACAGCCATGGATATAAGGATATAATTAATTTTACAAAAGTAAAGGGATAGTATTGGTTCATGTCAAAAATATTCAATAATAATTGGAGAAAATCCGAAACGCGGCAAATAAAATTTGTATAATAGAGAAAGTGACAATTCTAACATTATAATCACAGTAATCAAATTTATATGATTGATAATCATCATAAGAGTGATTGTTTATTTCTACCATAATGCCAAAGCGAGCAGAAGACAAAAGCCATACAAAATAATTTGATTTTTTTGAAGTAAGGTAGAGTAAGCACCATCTGACAGGGGGGCACCTCTGAAATTCCTTATTTTTTCTGTTTGAAGACCTTTGAAAATTCGGTAAAAAATAGTGAACGTGCCCTTAATAAGATCAAGTATATGTGAAGTCAAAAACTTTAGCAGTCTGGCTGCAATTCTCGCCAAAGTTGGATGCAAAGTTTATTTTAAGTACGTTTCCTATAATGTTCTGGGTAAGTTCTTAAAATTTTTGTATTCGTGTTTTTAGTGTTTTCTTGTTCAGAAGTTGTTTTTAAAATAAAATTCTTTGTATTAATTCATATTATAATTGTTAATTTGAAACATCTTGCTCTGTTAAATTATGAACAAAAAGTAAAAAAAACATCCAGTGGGGCACCTTCGACAATTTAAGTCGGGGTACCTCCGACAGACAGTGGGATCTAACCCTTCTTGGTTACTCATCCAAAAAATCATAAGACCGCAAAATATTTTCCAATAGCTATAGATAATGGTTCACTATTATAAAAAACAAAAAACATAAGGACCTCTTGTACACGAATCAGTTCAGTTCAGCAGCGGAAAAATATGGCGCTAAGAGATCCACCCTTATAACTCGTCCTAGAAAGGAAAAAGGAAGGCTCCCTCCAGCAGGTAATTCCGGCCAAGAACATATTGATACCGTAATCTTTCCGTATCAATGTAAATACATATATGTCTCACCAAGTGCTAACAAAAAAAAAATCTGCAGAATCTAGCAAGTCATTTTAAGAACTGTTCCAACTTCCATCTTGGAATGACTTATCACGTGGCAAGAAGGTGCATTATATCTGAATTTGGAACTTTTGTAAAGGGCAACATACCAGAGTCTTGGGTCAAAAGAAAACATGCTGGAAGAGATTGGATCTGAGGGTTCATGAAGAGGTACCCAACAGTAAGTTTAAGAACCCCAGAAAAAGAGAAATCATGCGGATGAATGGATTTACCAAAAAAACAGTCGAGGAGTTCCAGAACAATCTGGCAGCAGTGTATAAAAAGCATACCAACATTCTTAGCAAAGGATATTTGGAGTTTGGATGAAACGGGTATTTAGACTGTTTTAAATCCACCAGAAGTACCTTTACCAAATAGTATAACTAAAACGTTCGTTTGAAAATTTTATCAATGTGATCTCATGTTTTTGAAGCATATTTTTTTGTTATTTCTAAACTTATTTAAATAGATTGACTGCTTACTTTTCGTTAAAACACTTAAAAAATAACTTGATTCTTATAACAAAGTATGTGATGACTTTTATTTACGAAACTACATTATCGATTTCCAATAATTTGTGTTGTTGCCCCACACGTTGTCAGAGGTACCCTGTCCTGGGGCACATTAATACTTTTCTACTTTTTTTTAAACTAAAAAAAAATATAGTAAATAAAATTTCAAAAATCTAAAACTCTGCAAATATGTTGATATAATCATCCATTTTAAAATGAATTTCTAAGTTTTTTGAAAAAATAAGAACAACCTGTATGCTTTTGCATATTTTCTGTTATGGTTTCGGAGGGTCGGCACCCTATTGACACTTTGAAGCCAAATTTTTGTTCATGGTCAGGTTGGTAATATATTTACATCCAATGCGACTGTTTGCGAATGATTGACTGTATTTGTTTTGTTGTTTATTTCAAATGTTTTATGTTTTTTTTATCCTAATCAAAATGAATGTCAACGCCGAATAAATAAAACTAGAAGCAAAGAATTCTGAATTACGATTCACTAAAAATCCTTTCGTTTTCAAACTCTCAGTGTTTATAAATACTTTTAGTTTTCAATACTTTAAGATTTGAAATAGTTTGAAGTTTTATTTGACATAATTATAAAAAAAATTTTTTTGTTGCAAATATGGGAAGGCACACGACTTCATTGTTACTAAAAAGCCATAGATGCCACTTCCATTTTTGCTGTTGTTGTTAAATTTAATTTATTTATACGGATTTTTTTAATATACATATTTGACGTTTCGAATTATTGCGGAAGTTAATTTGTATTTAATTCAGAATATGATTTTTGAATTCGTACGGAAATGAATTTTGTATACGGATTTGATTCCAAACGAAAATCAGAACAGGGGTGATAAATCAATATATTATCAATGTATAATAGTTTTGATAAAAGGTGTTCCCAGTTGTGCACAGCTTGAAAATCAAATTAAAAATGGAAGAATAGGTCTGGCTACGATACTAACAGTCTTGGTATTGTTTGGCATCGGTATTGGAAACGGAAACGATACCAAGACGATAGCAGGTTCAAAGCATCCAAAACGATACCAAGACGAAACTTCACTATGCGACACCAAATGCGAGACTAAGTTATACGAGATCAATACCATTTTTCATTTGCTTTGTTTTTCTGAAACCAGTAAATTTGGATGATATTTTCAGATTAAACTCTTTTAGGTAGAGGAAGTGACTTTATTGAAATCCCCCCAACTGCACCGCATGTTTTTTTTGTATTTCGGTTTCTCGGAAGCGGCTCCAATAATTTTGTAAAAGCAACATTAAGAGTTTCAGTGCATTAAAACTAACATAATATTTGAAGAACTCGGGCTTTTTGTCATTCGGGATTATGTCCATTCGGCATTTTGGCTTTCGGTATTTTGGGTATTCGGGATTATGGCAATCAGGATTGTTATTTGTTGCCATTTAGGATTTTAGTTTTCAGGATTTTGTACCCTTTCCCTTCGATAACCTGGTGCAATATACAACCTTAGATTTGTGTATTATGGCGTATACTTACTTTTTTTATAAAACTTCAAACTAATAATTCTTAATCAGCTTCAAAACTTTCAACTTTTTCATTGAAAAAAACGAATCTTAATCTAAGAGTATTTTCCCCTCATTTAAAGGCATCTTTTTCTCTATGTGTATGTTGTATAGAATGATGAAATAAGATTCCTTTGTCTAAAGCCAGTGTGGTGCTTTATATGTTTTCGATTTAACCATACATTAGATTACAAATGTTCTTCCAAGATGGATTCAATGCGTATCACTTGTATGTTAAAAGCTTACTGACATTTTGATAAGGGATAAACAAAATGGATATACTACATGACCTTTATGTCATTCTTGTCTTGACTTTAGTGCTTTAGCAGAACATTTTTTTTTGATTGATTAAAAATAAAAATAATATATGTTTTTTTTATTCATACCAATCCACAATGATATAGTTCAAAAGTATCCATGAGAAAGAAGTTATATTTACCTGAAAATATAAAAACAAAATTTTAAGTTAGCATAACACTTTATAAGAAAATATTATTAAAAAAAATTATATTTAATATATAGTTATGAAGATATAAAAAACTATGTAGTTTAGGTTGATTCTTCATTTTTTTTAAAATGAATATTGAAAACAAATTATGTTTCAGTCTTAAAAAACCATGCTTTTAAAGCAGTAATCACATGAAATATTTATTTTTATTAAAATCCACTCAACGGAAGACAAATTGAATCAACACAAAAAGTATTTTAAAGATTTTGACACATATCGGAATTCGGCAACTAGAAACAGTAGACTTGGAAGGGCAAGTGGTGGTCTGGTGTATGGTGTCAACAAGAACTTGGTAATGCGAGGGATAACTCATCAATATGTGTACTGTGATGGAGTTGACATTATTAAACTAACAACAAAAAGCGTTGAAATCAATATATTTCCTACATATTTAAGAGGTGCAAATTGGAAAAATGAATTTGAACTCCTCAAGTGGTTCTTTGTCGACAAAAGCTACAATAATCCAATTGTTATCGGTGACATGATTATAAGAGTAGATGATCTTCAACAGCAAATTGATGGTGTTTTTAAATCTGCATTTAAGGTGGGCATGGATATCAGACGCTCAAAGACAACACCGTTAATGCAAAGGGGAAAGACTTTGTAGAATTTTGCAATTCTAATGGTCTCATCGTGTTGAATGGAAGAAGAAAGGGAGATGAAGGACATTATTTAACATTTATTGGTAGCATGGGAGAATCTGTAAATAATTTATGTCTAATATCACAAGATCTGCTAAGTTATGTGCGGATATGTTTAATCTGGAGGAATTTAGTTGGTCAGATCACATGCCAATAAAAGTTACAATTAATCTTGCGACAACTGACAGAGATGAGCCATTTTATGCCCAAGCCAAAATGGAATTAGTTAATAAAACTAGATTATCAAAATAAGCTTACTTCTAACCTCGCTGTCTTAAAGTTAGAAAAACCCTCGCTTGGATTGATGGATCTCACTAACTTAATAAAGCAGTTATCATCGGAGCAGAGCCATAGCTTGAGACCATTTAAAGCAAAAAATAAGTGGTTCAATTTTGATTGTGAAGTAGCAAGGAGAAAGTCTTTCACACTGTTAAATAAATTCCGGAAAACTCAAAATCCAGAAGCTAAATTGAAATATTTAAAATCGAGAAAAGAATTTAACGCAGTATGTAAAAGGATCAAATTTCTATAGGAGGAGGTCTTCAAGTCAAAAATTTGAATGTTAGGGAGCTATTGTATGCTGATGATGTGGTCATTCTGGCAGAAGACTTCCTAGTAATGCAAATGATGCTGGAGCGGCTTGAAGTGTACTGCAACAGCTGGAGTTTAGAATTCAAAATGACAAAATCGGAGATGATGATCTTTTGAAATGGTTGTAGATTAGCTAACCAAGAAAAATGGTCGCTCAGAAGTGAAGAAATAAGAGTCGCTGCTAACTACACCTATCTGGGAGTTCTTCTTACTCCGAAGATGACATTCACTTAGCACGTTGAAGCGAGAAACTCAGCAAAAACCATCATCAATGCCACCTAGCAAAGCTTCCTGGCAAGGAGAAACATAAGCCTAAAATAGAAGTGGAAACTCTTTCAAGCAGTGTGCAGGGCTATCCAAACATATGGTGCGCAAGTCTGGGGTTTCGGCATGTTCGAGGGAGTAGATAAACTTCAACGTTATTTCCTAAAACGGATCTTAAAGTTACCAGCTACTACACCAAACTATGCTTTGTCACTTGAAACCGGTGCAGAAGATTCACATTTCTACACCCTAGATCTTCACTTGCGATATTTTAAGAAAACCTTGTTTGACTTCAGCGAACACAGACTTCCACATCAATTTTCGAAGATTTTTTTGAGAAAAAATCAATTCTGTGTGAAGGAATTAAACGAAACAGGGGCTGCATTTGGATTGTGTTGGGTCAAAAGAGGACTGGACCGTTAAAAGCCTTGAACTGTTGGATTGTCTAAAGTTAGAAAAGCATCAAAGTTAAAAGAGAAGAGCATCTGAAAGCAGCACACGTATCTACAGATACCTACATCACAGCAGGGGAGTAAACTATTTCTCTAATGAGGTTGAAGTTCGTAAAATAAGTTGGATCTTCAAAGCGAGATGTGATCTTATATATCTTAACGGAAGCAGTTATAGCGGAAATGAGTCGAACCTATGCAGCCTCTGTAATATGAGAGAAGAACAAAAAATATTCAACACTTTTTAGCCAGATGTCCGGTGCTACGAGAATTTAGAACCACCTTCTTTGGTAAATTATATTTGGAGCAAAGCGAAATCATATGTTTGTTAAATGGTGAAGATGCTTTTGATTGGGAAAAATCGGTCCAGTATATAACTGTGGCCATAACTTACAGAAATCAGCTCGTTCAAGAAATCAATTATGATATGAATGTTAAAACTTAAGTTAATTATGTGACTTAATTGAAAATTTTTGTCTTTTATTCAACTTTGTTCATCTTTTTATATTTTGGATTAATTTGAATTAATTTGGATAATTTATAATATCAATTTACAAGCAATAACTAATAAGAAAAAATTTATTAATATTACTTGACAGACGACTCTTAATGTCGATAAGCAAAACCAACACTAATGAAAATGTACATATCTACTCGTATTTTGAAGTAATGTAGAAATAAAAACAATTTTCAATACAATATCAAATCATTTCAAAATAATTACTGGCTTCTAGAAAATATTACAGTTTGGTGAAAATATGAAATCATATGAATGAGAATTTTCACACGTCTTTTAAAGTGAAAAATGCAGGTGGATCAGAGATCATGTCATACGAAATTTAAATATTTGCGCTATCCCTTCAGTCGAGCCACCAGTATTTTTTCTGGTTATATCGCAATTTTGTTCTTCTTTTTTTTTATATGCTTAAGGCAAAGGCAGTAGCAATATTTATGCATAAAACTCCCCAGGTAGCTGTAAATTATTTTAAAAGTTTCAAGTGAATTCTGTTTGTAGTCTCATGAAAGAAGATATACAAATTTTATGCTTTACACATTTTTAATTTTAAGAACTCCCATGTTTGTACAATACATATACCTATATACACACGAATGTCAACTTTATTTCCTCTTTTACTCGCTTAAAATTGAAACAGCTTCACCTTTCATCAAGTTTTGTTGAGTGCAATCACCGAACACCAAAACAAATCACTTTAAGAACTTCGTTATGACACACACAACACCTTCTATTCGTATAGGTATACTCGTATGTACGCACGTTGCACATCTCTGCCATGCAAATATTCTCATTTCAAAATTTTGCGCTTCATTTTCCAACGACTCAAACCCCATCCGACCATCAGCCATATCATCCAAAGTAACAGAGGAATATGTTCCATTCAAGCGCCCCATATAGCCATTGCTCCTATCTTGCATAATCCAGTTCTGCATACTGCATGGTATATTATTCGCATCGGAACCGGAACAAGCACCGACAATGACTATTCTGCGTGCTCTTCTATGTTGGCCTTTTCTTGAATGTGTCAAGTATTTTCCGCCATGTCTCGTTTGTCTCAAAAAAAAAGAGGGATGACAACCTACGATGACGATGACGATAAACCGGTGATGTGAGGGTAAGCTCAACAAAAAAAAAAATATAAAAAGCAACGCTAGCCCAAACACTCAACAACATCAAGAATTCAGGAATCAGGAAGCTCGGTGTGCAATCTTTATGCAACCCACTTCGACTCCATTGCAGCTATGTACATTTTTGTATTCCTAAGCCGGAAAGAATAAAAATAAAGTATACGGCCATGTGCGAGGGAGTGCTTTAAAATTGAGTTTAAAATTTCATTTTGGCTCCTCCCCGTACTCGACTTTAATTTGTTTCCAAGCCAAACGAAAGTATGTTGTGAAAAGTAATGAAATTGGTTTTACCACCGGATTTCCGGGAGGAAGGAGAGAAAATGTGGAATAAGGTTACAACATACATATACATACATGTATGTAGCTTTGTGTTTTTTGTATACTTGTAGGTAACCTTAAATTGACGACTAAGTTTTGGGTAATCGGTTTGCTTTTCGTGTGTTTGTGTGTGTGTGTGTGTATGCCATCTGGATGGGTATAGAAAGGATTTTATCGTTCACTGACTAGGTTAATGCCACCAGGAATCGTATATGTTTTTTTTGCAGATAATTATTTATCTACTCTACTTAGTAATGAGCATCACTGTGAATGGGGAAGTTTGTTTTCATTTTACTAATTTAATTAGAAAATTTTTAAAAAATTTTAAAAAATAAATATTTCTAATAAAATTACTATTTTGAAATAATTTTTAAGGGACCACTTAATATTAATGAATCAAGTTACTAGAGGTTTTCTATGACCCTAACCAACCAACCTTATTCAGTTAAGGAAAAAAATAAATGAGTTCATGGTTTCTTTTGTGAATAATTACTTACGAGGGCGTATAAGTAAGTAAGTCCGTGACTTTTTGAATTTCTGACCTCTTTACTGAAACAGCAACACTGCTCCTGTCAACAGGCATCTGTCAGTTGACTCCTGTCAAAATTTAAACTTGCTGCGTCTGTTAGTTTGTGTTTGACAGCTATTTTTATCAGACTACTCACTAATTTGAGGAAAAAATGGAAAAAAGTGAATTTCGTGTGCTTATTAAGCATTATTTCTTGCGAAAAAAAATCATTACCGAGACCAAGGCTAGGCTTGATAAATACTATGGGGACTCTGCACCATCGATTTCAATGGTAAAAAAGTGGTTTACTGAATTTCGTTGTGGTCGTACAAGCCCTGAAGATGCCGAACGTCCTGGACGCCCAGTCTGAGGTCTCTACACCCGAAACAATCGAAAAAATTCACGATATGGTGTTGGCCGACCGAAGATTGAAAGTGCGAGAGATTGTGGAAGCCGTAGGGATCTCGCATGGCTCAGTGGCTTCAATTTTGAATGATCACTTGGGCATGAGAAAGCTTTCCGCAAGATGGGTGCCGCGTTTGCTCACAGTCGACCACAAACGCAATCGTGTAACAACTTCACAGGAAGGTTTGGCGTTGCTTAATCGCAATATGGAGGAGTTTTTGCGCCGTTTTGTAACCGTGGACGAAACATGGATCCATCACAACACACCAGAGACCAAACAACAGTCAAAACAGTGGGTTTCTAAGGGTGAATCGGGTCCAAAGAAAGCCAAGGTGGGTTTGTCAGCCAATAAAGTTATGGCGACTGTTTTTTGGGATGCACGCGGGATAATCCACATTGACTACCTTCAAAAGGGAAGAACAATCAATGGGGAATATAATGCCAACTTATTGGACCGATTCAATGACGATTTGAAAAAAAAACTGACCTCATTTGGCCAAGAAAAAAGTTCTTTTCCACCAAGACAATGCAAGGGTGCACAAATGTGCAGTTGCCATGGCAAAAATCCATGAATTGGGCTATGAATTGCTCTTCATCCACCCTATTCTCCAGATTTGGCTCCGAGCGACTACTTCTTGTTCCCAAACCTGAAGAAATGGCTTGGTGGAAAAAGATTTGACTCCAATGATGAAGTCATCTCTCAAACAAAGGCCTATTTTGAGGACCTCGACAAATCATTTTTTTTTTTGAAGGAATAAAAAAATTGAAGAAGCGTTGGACAAAGTGTATAGAGCTCAGGGAGACTACGTTGAAAAATAAAATTATTTTTTTATCAAAAAATCTGTGTTTTATTCCAAAAGTCACGGATTTATTGACCCGCCCTCGTATATAGCTAAAATTAGAAAAAATATAAAATAAAAAAAAAAACATGCTTTTCATCTCTCCATTGGAGGAAATAATTACTCATACGCCCCAGTTAACGAAAGAAATTACCGAATTATGTATACACACCAATCTAATTGTGTAAGAGGACGATGTTTAAAAAAAAGGTCTTACTTGAGCTTAAAAGAATTTGCCGTTCAATAAAGTGAATTAAATATTTGTAATAATTTATCTAAATTGCTATTCGGTGCAAGATGTTTGGTACAAGCAATAAAAATTGAAGAAATAGTAGCAGAATTTCGAAAAACGAAGTTTCCAAAGTCAAAGTTTCGAAGAATAAACAAAATTTTTGAAATGAAAACGTTAGGAAAAGATAAAGTTTGGAAAGACAAAGTTTCGAAAAATGAAGTATCGAAAGGCGAAAGTTTTGAAATGTCAAGGTTTCGCAAGAGAAAGTTTTGAAGAACAAAGTTTCAAAAAAAAAGTTCCGAGAATTTCGTTGTTCTTTGAGCAATTTCAATAAAATTAAAATGAATTGAAACTGTGTCAATATCATTGAAATCGGTTAAGGAACAACGAAGTTGACATTTTTTTTTTGGAACACCCTGTTTTGAAATTTTTTTTTATTTTTTATTCTGTATCAGGTATCACCAGTGTCAAATTCATTGAAATCGATCAAGAAACCTTGTTCTTCGAAACTTTCTCTTGGGGAACTTTGACATTTCGAAACTTTCTCCTTTCAGAACTTCGTTTTTCGAAACCTTATCTTTTCGAAACTTTGTCAATTCGAAACTTTATTTTTTTCGAAACTTTATCTTTCGAAACTTTGCCTTCCGTTACTTTGTGGGATTTCCAAAATTGAAACTATTCTCTAAAAGTACGATTTCTGAACTTTTTTTGTATTTCACTCGACTTAAAGTATTGGAAAGGAAGCTAATAAAATAGTAGGTAATTCAAAGCTATGTAAAATCACCCTCTTCTATTGAATTCCATTGGAAAAAAAATAACCCTGGTAAATTCCCCGAAGAAAATAACAATAGGGGAGAGCTTGAAATTTCTGTCGCATGGAGAACTTCCTGAAATTGTGTGCAAAGACTATAAAAAATAAATAAAGAAATTTTGTGGCGCAAAAGGATAATCAGGTCTTACAAATCTGAACTCAACAACATTCCTTTGTCCGTAGTTGCTGGTAAGAATGGAGAGGACCTACATATTTTTGTCGAGTTCCAATGGCTTCTTTGACACACGCAATGCTAAAACATATAACTTTCCTTAAGATCTAAACTAAATTTTGGTAAAGTAATATCTCCTTTTTTGTGCAATAAAATATAAAGTCTCGACCATTTTGTGGGACTTGTATATTGTAATGTTAGATAAATATTATTTGGACCACCATATTCTGATGGACATGAACAATAATCATGCCATATAGGTTTTGTTGCATGTTAATCACCTTATATCACTTTTATATAAAAGTCTAGGATGATAAAGGCTTTAGTGTCACAGACTTTGTTGTTCCAAGACCACCTTTAGCGCATGTTAAACCCGAATGAATATAATGTTTATGAGTCATATAATGAACATAAGCTTAATGATTCTTTAGACGGCCTGTCATTATGGAATGTTCATCGTAAATAGCAACTTTTATTTGATTTTCTTAGCCTCTGACTCTGACTCCCCATGCAGTCTGCATTTTGGAGTAATAACATTAAAAGGAATGGAAAATAGGAAAATGAAATACAGGGTGGCACACGAATCAAGCTACAAAAATAAAACGTAATAACTTTTTTTCTGTGTGAGTAATCGGCTTATTTTTTTTTTTATTTTGTAGGTTTCTATTTAGATTTATAAAAATGGATGCTTGGGATACGGAGAAAAGAATTTGGATAGTGCAACGGTACCATGCTTTGCAGTCCGTCATTTCCGTCCAAAGGGAATTTAGGCGGGAGTTTGGCGGTAATCCCCCAAGTAGATGGACCATTATGAGGTTTGTAAACATGTTTGCCGAATCTGGAAGCATCGCACGAAGGCCGTACCATCGAGATGCCAATGTTCGGGTTCAGGATACAATCGCAGCAGTAGCATCTGCAATACAGGCCAATCCGAGCGTTTCGACCCGAAACTTATCGGGGCAAATTGGAGTTAGTAGACGGTCATTACAACGGATACTTCATGACGATTTAAACTTGTTTCCGTACAAAGTCCAAATTACTAGCAAGTTAAACCCTCACGATTTGCCTGTTCGCCTGGAATTTTGCCAAAAAATGATATCAATGGCCGAAGAAGACAACACATTGATCAATTGTTTGTTCATGTCTGATGAGGCCCATTTTGATCTTAACGGCAATGTAAACAAGCAAAATTGCCGTATATGGAATGAGTCTAATCCAGAAATGCTCCATGAGACGGAACTGCACCCAGAACGAGTCACTGTGTGGTGCGCAGTTTCATCAAGGTGTATTGTCAGGCCGTACTTCTTTGAAGAAAACGGTGTAACCGTTACTGTCAATGGCGACCGTTATTTAAAGATGTTGAAGGAGTTTTTTACCAAGAACTGCGCCGAAGACGTATACCATTCAACAGCGTTTGGTTTCAGCAAGATGGAGCAACTGCACATATAGCCAGACCAGTTATGGCGGAGCTAAACAAAAAATTCGCAAACAAATTAATTTCTAGGAACTCCACTCTTCGCTGGCCCCCAAGGTCACCTGACCTGACTGCACCAGACTTCTTTTTATGGGGTTATGTCAAGCAAGAGGTGTATGACAAGAAGCCCAGGAATTTAACTGAATTAAAGTAGTCCATAACGACAATAATTGAGGCGATCCCAACTTCAACTCTTCAGGCCGCAATGAATAATTTTTTGATCAGGTGCCGCATATGCGTGGGAGAGCGTGGAGGTCATTTGCGGTCCATAATCTTTAAAAACAACTAACTATTTAAAATAAAATTAAATTTTCTAACCAATAAAAAAAAAAATAAATGAAATACATCGATTAAAAAAAAAGTTATTTGAATTTCTTATTGTAGCACAATTGGTGCGCCACCCTGTATATTCTAGGGTAAAACTTGTGTAAATGTGAATGGCCTTAGGATAGCGAGAAGTTCCTTAAGCTTTATGTTCAGATAATCATGGGCATATTTACGAGAAAATAAAAATAGAGGCAACACATTTTTAGTAAATTTAAGGGTTTATTGTAAAAATGTTAACAAATAGGAACTTAATTGGGTTCATCGTCAATCAAAATTCACTGAAAATTTTTGTGTGTGTGACGGGTTGTGCTTATTCATGACTTTTATATATTTCAAAATACAAATGTGAATGAAGAATTTCTGAAAATTATTCAGAAAAATTATTTTTAAAGAGTTAATGACTCAAGGGATTATCTGAAATTTTTACCTCAGGTTTAAATACAACTTTGCAAACAATAAAAAACGTTTCTTTTCTTTTTAGTTCTACGAGTAAAACGGGAATATCTCTTAATCGCTTGGGTGATATTTCCTTATTCCTTTATCTTTTATGAAATAAAACAATGCCCAAAATAATATATAAAAATGGTCCAATAGGGTATAGGGCCCAAAATTTAAAAAAACTGCATGGTTAAGACTTTGTTGTTATATTTTTCACCAAGAAAAGTGACTGGTGGACACTTGCCTTGCCTTAGCCTTACATAAATACAGAACTAACACAAAGCATAACGGCTAATAAATAGTAAGAGCTATGTGTCGGGGGGCATGCTGGCCCCTGTAATCAACCTGCTTGGTTTCACCATAGGATTTGAAGTAGAGCTGTGTCAATTAGGAACGATTTGAATTTTTTGATCCGATCATCGAAAAGTATCGATGATTAAAATCATAAATTTTCATTTCAATCGTTGCATGAAGGTTTGTGTGTTGGACTTTTATGCCGAAGGTCTGGGTTCGATTCCCAGCCGCTGCCACCTAAAAACAGAAAAGTTTTTCCTGAGGTACTGCCTTTTGCGAGGAAATGGCAAAGTCTCCTTGTCATAAATAAGTGCTTCTCATCTAGCCGTTCGGACTCGGCGAAAAATTGTAGGTCCCCTCCATTCCTGGAATTGTTGCGAGTTGTAAGTCACTAAGCCCTGGTTCTCTAAGAGATGTTGAGCAACCAAATTTATTTTTTTTTTATTTTTATCTCAATTATTTCAATAAAGGATCTAGAGTTTTGGTATCAATCTTTTCAAAAATTTCTGAATTTTTAGAGGTTTTTTAATCCATCAGCATCGTAGGCGTGGCCATCCTTCAATGGAATCTGACAGTTGATAGCTTGATAGAAAGGAGGGAAACTATTTACTGACAGAAAATTTTATTTCGATCCAAATGTCACCCTATTGCCCCACTAATTTACCTTTTCTGGAGCAGTAAAGATTATTAAAAAATTTCTGATTTTAAGAGGTTTCTGAATCCATTGTCGTCCTAGCCATCCTTTAATGGAATTTGAGAGTTATAAGCTTGATAGATAGAAGAAAAACTATATTTTGACATTAAATGTGTATTTCGATTCAAATGTCACCCAGTAGACCTAAAATAAGCTTTTTTCCGGAACAGTAAAAATTCTTCAAAAATTTATGATTTTTGAAGGTTTTTAATCTATCGACATCGTAGCCTTCCTTCAATGGAATTTGACAGTTGATGGCTTGACAGATAGGGAAACAATTATATACTGAAAAAAAAGTGTGTTTCGACGGAGCAGTAAAAAAACCGAAAATTTAAGATTTTCTTTACTGTTCTTAATCCAATCAAAATTGTATGGTTTGTTAATTTGTAATAATCTAGATTCCATCAACAGTACTGTATTGAATTGAAGATTGGATTTAAGTGAAAGCGATATAAAAATCGAATCAGAACCGTATCGAATAATAAACTGAGCGAAAAATTATCGAATGATTGATTGATTAAATTAATTGAATCATTTTAGTGATCGATTTTTGAACGATTTGATCTTTTGAAATGAACAATTTACACAGCTCTAATTTTGAGCAGGTGCAAAGTTGGGTGTATGCAAAGTTTCTTTTGCATTTGAAGAATCTGTATTTAAAGAATTTGAATTTATCCACTAATACAGGTTTTATAGCACTGCACCTTCACAAATATTTCGAAAAACTTTGCATATTTACTAAAAAAAAGTTTGGAAAAATGTCCAAAATTCTACAAAAATTATATACAACAATAATCCAATTTCTTCTTTTTTTGATACAAAAGTTATGGAGGAATTTTTATCAGCAAGAAAATAGTGATTGTGCCAAATTATGGGTTCCTTAACCAAAACAGCCCAATTTTCCGCTTTATATTTGTCGCATGTGCTTCCACTTTTATTGATAAAAGAAAATTTAAAGAAAATATGTTCAAAGATGCCAAAAAGTGATAAGACATGCATCAAAATAAAAAAAAAGTTGACTTAATAGGACCACGGGTGATTGATGAAATCGCTATTCTGTATATTGAAGATGGTTTTCAACACCATCCTTATAAGTATTGAAAAACATCTTTAAATAACAGAATATCTGAAGTGAGTGCGCAAGTTCTGTCTGTCTGTCTGTTTGTATCTGGATCTATAGTTTTAACCAATGAAGCGATCTTCTTCAAATTTTGAACTAACATAGTTTTTTTGATTCTCCGGATGGGAAATGGAAATGCTTTAATAAGCTCCACAGATAACATCATATGCCATACAACCGATAAAGAAAATCTTATTTATTTCAAAACAAGCTTCAACGATTTTGATAAAAAATAAGTGTATAATTGTTGCTGAAAAAGCCCAAGGTTTTGTTTTAAATTTTATTTTTCGAAATAAGTACGCGGGTCTGATTGCACTAAACCATTATTTTATTTATTTTGTTAGAAGACTTTTACCGAAGTATTTTTGGCTCCGTGAAATAACTACTTAATGAAATAACTCCCCAAATTGAAAATGAAATAACTGCTCAAAGTTTTGTATGACAATGGGAAGTTTTTTCAAATGAAAGAACTCCCCAAAATTGGGGATTTATTACATGGCTTTTTGGGGACCTTTTTTATTTTTAATTTGAGGACTTATTTCATTTTCGAAGTTGAGGACTTATTTGAAAATGCAAAAACTCCCCCTATTTAGGCAGTTATTTCTTTTTCAGTTTGAGGAGTTATTTCATTGGGGAGTTATTTTACGGAGCCAGTTTTTCTTACCTGTTTGAAAGTCGTTTGAAACTGGTTTGAATCTAGTACTCGTTAGGAACTTGCTTGAAAACTTTATAACTAGATAAATTTATCTGCATACAAAGTGTGGGTAAAAATATAGTAGAGATTTTGTGAATAAAACACATAGCAACTTAATATCATGTCCGACTCACTTCAAAAGAAAAGACTCTCGAGGAAAATGTGTAAACTAAGCGACTTTTGAGGCCAGTGCAACATCAATGTATTCGCCTTAAACCATTTTAGAAGAAACTTATTTTCCCTTAAATAAGTTTTATAAAAAGAGCGTTTTTAATATGCGTTATCCGCCATTTTGACAAAAGCTTCCAAAAACATAATGTTTTTAACAATCTTTTTTATTTTGAGTACTTTGCTCAGGAAATCACCCCTCCCCCTCGTGAACGAGAGGAATTAGACTTCCCTTATAATGATAAAAAGTACTTGCAATGTATTCTTCTACAAGAATCCGTTATTATTCTGCACCAAAGTAAGAATCATAATTTCCCAAAAGGAATTATTTCCTGGATGTTGGCAATGCTGTGCTTAAGACATTTTTTGTTATACTAAAGATCTAAATATACAAACATGTAGGAAATGACGTGTTCTACAAAAATTATATGAAGTTTATTTTCGCTCAGATGAACAAGAGGCGAGATAGGGTCTAAAAACCATTTTTTACTTTAAAATTTCGACAGTTTTTCAACAATAACTTTTCTTTTGAAAAGGCAAAAGTTCTATAAAGTATTCTTACCTTCAAAATTAAACGAATAATACTACCCAAAATAGCAGCCGAGAAAATCGTATTTAGGTCTTTGAAAGTTTTTTTCAAAATGGCGGATACTTAATGCATATACTTTTTTGTTCTAACTTTGAGGATTTAAAGAGGTACTTCTAAAAAAAACATAAGAAAAATTCGACGCAGTATTTTTCTTAGATATTTCGATTTTTTTTAAATTTTACTGAACATGTTTCCTTAATTAAAAACTACAAGCGTTTGATAGCATACATTTGTTTCTCATTTTTGCTCTCCTGAAAATAATGAAAAATGCAATCAGGCCATTATTGCACTCATGGCCTGATATTATTGCCATGTCTATCTTAATTTTGTTTTTCATCCAGTTATTAAATATTTAATCAATTCAATAATCTCATAGAACAAACATCTATGAGGAATCTCTTCATAATTTTGCTTTTGTGTTGTTACATAACTTTTGTTTTTTCTATCAACTTTCTTCTGGTTTTTTTAATTCTTCTGTCGAAGTTCACTTCAAACACCAACATCTACTTCATACCACAACAATGCTGAATTTCCTTCAATAGATTAGAAAGTTTTCGAAATTCAATGTAAAGATACTTCACAAGCAATTTAAGCATTAATTTTCATGATTCCTTATATCCCGCTCGCCACCAAAGAGCTTACGAAGTTTAAAATCCTGATAATATTTGGGAATTTTGTTCCAAGTAATCCCCGAAAATATTTTATAATTTGAATAATTGATTTTCTCTTTCTTTAACCTCTTCCTCTTAATCTCAATCTCAAAGTAAAATATTCAAACGAAGCTCTTTAGAAATTCTAAATCTTTTTTGTGTGTTTTGGGTGCAAGTAGGTTTTTCATATTTGTGTGATATTTTTAAATAGTCCAGTAAAAATAACATCATGACTTTATAGTTTAATAAATAAAAGATAAGGTTCTTAAAATTTGTGAGCAGATATCAAAATACTCGTACATCATAGTACATGCTCAGATGTACATGAAATGTATAAGAACAACATTTTTATGTGTCTACGAAGGTATTTGTGTCGTTAAATATTCCGAAAAAATTGCCTTGCATTTTTTAGCTGTGAGCTTATGATATAGCCCTCGTTGTGATATAAGGAAACAAATCCCAACGCTATAAACTTGAAGATTCTCAAACGTTTTGGGTTAAGGTACATTTAATGTTTTTGACATGTAAATATATCACATTTCAAGTAACCCAGCAAGTCCCAATGTCAAGAGTGATTTAAAATCAAGTTTCTCACGAAAGGTATGTCGTCTTAATGGATTAAAGGATGGCCAGGGGCTGTAAATGAAGTTCAAAAATTTATTCTGAAAACAATTTGTTTATCATAACACGATTTTAATGGAAGTCATTCTTAAAAAAATTCAAATCATAAACAGCACTGTTCTTCCTTTTTTTGTCTTTCCTAAGAGCTGGAAGAAGAAGTCACCTTCATCTCAAAAATGTCAACTTCTTTCATATCTAAGAAGAAGAAAAATATTTAATATAAAAAGTTTCGTAAAAAAATCTCGAAGCATGCCTTGGAGGTTCATTACATTTCCAAGGACTTCAACAACTTTCAAGAGAGAACAATGATATCAAAAGGTATATATTCCATCAGGACTTCATTCCAAAGGACAACACGTGGTTTTTCCATTTTTTATTTAATTTTTGGCCTTTAAAATTACACCTAGGTACTTGATACTTCAGTGATTTTTTTTTTGTATAGAATTTGTGTTGAGGGAAATTTTTGCGCACTTGGGAAAAAGGAATTAGTGAAATAACATATTTGTTTGGTTGGGTGAGAATTAAACTTGTAAAACATGGGGATTTATTCAATTGTGGTTGGTATATAAATGTGGTTGTGAGAGAACTCCCGGGGCAATTAAGTAAGCTTTATGGGGTGTGAAATGTTTTGGTGTTGCGAATGCCAAAACCGATTACAAGAGTAGGTATACTAAGTGTTGGTACTCTTTGTTATGCACTTAAATTGTGGTTTAAAAAGTAATTGGATTCTAACAAATACCATTCATATAGTATGATTGTTGAAAATATTTATTTATATTTCGATTTGAAAATGCTTTTATTTGGCTGTTGAAATGTGCATTTGATTTTAATTGATATGGTGTACTCGTATTTACACCTATTTTCTGGAATAAATTGTTAATAGACCACAAAACTGCATAAATGTTTTCATTAGATACATAATAACTGGCCTTTCTATACAAATTTTAAATTAAATAATCCTGAAGGGGTTAAATTAAATTATGAGGCAGATTACAGCTGAAAGGGTCTTTCAATCAGTGTACTCACGAATTTAAATTGAAATTTGTACGTATAACAAGTTTGGTTTTGTGCCCCACACATATTGGGATATCTTCTCATTTTTGAAGTTATAATCCTTTACTCGAGTTGAGGGTACAAGTTATTGTTTATCGAAGTGTCAGTGCCATGATTACTGTCAAGATAGGCTTATAACGACGCACGTCTGTGAAGTTAGCAGCGCCACTTTCACCCATGTAAATGGTACCTTGACAGGAATTTGCAGTTTTTTTTGCATTTTTTTGCATTTCTATTCCCGATTTTGCAAATCGCCAAATAATTTTAAGAATAAGCTACTTCAAATTTTGAACCTAGCCTATCGTTAAAATGCAAAACAACTGCAAATTCGGAGCCTTATTGAAAGTTCCTAGCATGCTTGGTTCTAAAGATACACAATGTGCCCTACTTACTTCATATTGAAGTCAATTTATGGAATTTTTTTAAATTGAGGACTTAAAATTTTGAACCTAGCCTAATTGCAAGTTCCTAGCATATTTGGTTCAAGAAATACACTAAGTTGCCGTGCTAACTTCACAGACGTCTTATATTTATTTATCTGGTTTTGAGAGGACTCCAATAATTATATTGTATGTATGTATACTTGTGGTTAAAGAAAGATTTAATGTAGTACAAATAGTTTGTTTCATTCGGTCTGAATAGCAAGTTCATGTCAGCGTCAAGTAAGAAAACCATGCCTTCAAATCACTCATGATGCTCATTTAAAATGTCCATTGTGCTCGTGGTTTGCTCTGTGTGGCATGTTGTGCCAAACTGTATTGTTGGAACCAAGGGGACTTTTATCTGTGGAAGACTGACACCTCTATATATAATTTGTCTTCTGTTCAATGTAAGCATTCTGTATTAATACTAGTTTTGACGCATTTGCGGTCACATGAACTTGCTGTTGTTTTGAAGTGCTTTAAAATTTAAGAATTTTAATGAACATTTTGCTTTTCATAAAATGCATCAAAGTGCTGAAGCAAAAATAATAATGCCGTAGCAAGAGAAGGACATCATAAGGATTTGATCTCCGTTCCTCCCCGGAAGTATTTTGAAATGCATTTGTTCCTAAATCATACATTTCCACTTTAGTATGAAATTTTCGCAATGTCATTGATTGCGTGTTAGATTTTTATGTAAAATTTTTGAGAATAAACAAAACTGACTAAATATTTCAGATGAAAAACTAAAAATTGAACTAATTGATGAAACACTAAGACTATACATGTCCTGATCCTGATACACCTATTAACGGATAATTAGTCAGCTTAAAATGAGATCTGAGAACTATAAGTCCATTATTTCATCTTTGTGCATTCTTACTTTTATCAAAATGTGCAAAAATTAATTTAAATTAAACGAAGAAAATTTCAAATTTTATAATAAAAAAGAATATTTAAAAGAACAAGCTCTGGATTCACAGGTAGTCGACGTTATATAATCATTAAAAAATGGCTTCACTACCACAAATTGCTCACAGTTTTATACAGTTATCAATTAAACATTATTTGCGTGTACTTTATAAGACAAAACACAAAATTTCCAGTGAATCCGTTGTTGCAATAACTGTGGTTTGAGTTTAGTTTATTTTACTGAATAATTAATTAGAATTTTTTTAACAATAATTTTTAATCCGCTTTAATTAGTCCTGTAAAGTAAGCAAAACAATTGCTTAAAATTGAATATAAAATGAAAGTTCCTGGTAGCAAACAAAAAGTTCTAGAGTTTCCATACTTTTTTTATAAGTTCTGGCGATGAAGCGTTAAAATTCAAAAAAATATTTTTTTCTTCACGTAGCAAGGACTTTTTTGCGAAAAAAAAAATGTTTGAGCATGTTTTTCAACTTAAAATTAAAAGTTCTAGAGTTCCTTATGGGTTTTAGAAAGTGTTCGGCAAAATTGGGAAAGTAAGGGCAAATTAAGGTGCCCATTGACTTAGAACCAAACATTTTCCAAATCCAAAAAAAAAAATAATAAAAGGAGTTCTTGTTAGAGTTTCCGATAGCAAACAAAGAGTTTTGACCATTTTCCTAATAATTTTTTTTTCTGAAACTAATTTTTCAAAAGTTATTTGCAAATTTAGGTGAACCCATTGACTCAGAATCAAACATTTTCGAAACAGATCAAAAAATATTTAAAAACAGCGGTTAATTTTACAATGCCACGCTATATCTATTTGGAAAGCCAGAAATTTTGGAAAAAAAATATTGAAAAAAAAAATTCAACTTAATTTTAGGCAAGAAGTATAATATTTGTTTCCAAAATTCAATGCCCTTATTAATTTTCCATAAAAAAATAGAAACGGCTCGGAATTCTGGTTTTCAAAATTCTGTTTGGTCAAAATTCTGCCTTTTTTTTAAATTTTGTCTGATCAAAATTCTGCATTTCAAAATTCTGTAGATGCAAAGTTCTTTATATCAAAAAAAATTACAGATTTCACTCCCTGAGTAACAATGGGGACATTGAAAATGACTTATTTACGCTAGATAAATCTTTAAACTTTATAATTTATAATCTTTCTTTTATTTTGATTGTTATCTTTACCATTTTCCAAACACATTTATACATACCTGCACATCAATTTTAATCATTATTTTTACTAGGAGCAATCTAATAATTATATTGAACTGAAAAAAACTTAAAAAATAGTTTACCAAACTTAATTTGCATACTTGCACTCGCATAAGGATATACTGTTGCATAACTTTCGTTTACTTTTTTTTAAAATTCGGTTAAGTATTTCATATTCCCTTTGTTCTATCTTCAACTAATTTGGCTGTAGACAAAATGACGTTAGCATGTACTGATATGTTTTGTTTTGTCACGTTTAACACTACTTGTCTTTTAATTTCACATTTTTCATTTTCCTTGTGTGATAACTTACTTTTTTTCTTATGCGTTGTTGTAACACCAACCTTTTAACATTTTATTGACCTTTATTTTTTGCGGTAACTTTATAATTCTTTTTGGCTTAGCTTTGTGGTAACACCAACCAAAAATTCAATATTTCTGCTCATCGTAGTTTTTTCTAGTATTTGAATATATTTTATGTTATGTGGTAGGCAACCCTAACTAATAAATCGATTTTTCACCAAATACAAATATTTAATGCTGGTGAGTGTAACGTCTCTGCAAAATTATTTTTCCCCTTACTCTTTTTTTTTCTTAATTTTGGGGCTTCTTGCGAGTTAATTCCTAAAGATTCGAATGGACAAAAGTCGATCAGAAATTCTTGATAGACTTGAAATTTCTATCAAATAGAAAAATATCGGTTTATGCATAATAATCAATTATAAAAGTATTCACTAATTGAAATTCGTAGTAACGATAATTCGACTTTTAGTCTATTCAACAAGTCTATTTTGAATAACTATCCCAATAATGGCGTTTGTTAATTTTCAAAATTAGAAAAGACATATATTTTAGTTTTATGATTTAATTGACCCATGTTTTATTCTCGCTTGTTTTCTTTTTTCATATCTTTATTTTCTTCGTTAATCCGTCTTATCAAAGTTAAAAAAGAGGCTGGGTGCGGCCCACACTGGTAACTTCCCATTGGTGCCCCTCGGAAGCTTGAGGCCCGATGTTGTTTTATTTTTAAAAATCGCCAATTGAAGATTTCGAAAAAATGTATATATTCAATATATGCGATCAAGTGCAGATTAGTGAGTAGAATAAAACTAACCCAAGACCAATATCATTGGTTGTTATCAAGATATTTGAGAAGAAAAAATTTGTTTAATAATTTTTGGTAAAATTTCTTCAAAAAAAAAAATTTCAACGATTTTGGTATAGTTTCTTGTCGTTTTTTTTTTGGTTTAAAAAAAAATTTCATATCAAATTGCAAATCTTATCAATTATTAATTATAAACTATTGTGTAAAATTTAATTAACCCAAGGCCACCATCATTACCTACTTTCATGAAATTTGAGACGCAAACAAAATTTCAACAATATTTGGTATAGTTTTCTTTAGTTTTTTCTCTTTTAAAATACTCATTTTTTTTAATTTTCTTATAAACCCTATAAATATCAATTATTAACTAATGTGTGCAACTAAATTAACCGGAAGCCAATATCATTGTCTGTTCTTAAGATATTTGAGACAAAACAATTTTCAACAATTATTGCTAAAGTTGCTTGTATTTTTTTTCGTTTAAAGAAAAAACTATTTATTGAATTTTTTAACTAGCTCTATCAAATATCAAGTATCAATTATAAACTAATATGCAGGATTAGTTTAACCGGGAGCCAATATCGTTGTCTGTTCTCAAGAAATTTGAGGTCCAAGATATATTTTCAACAATTATTGGTAAAATTTCTCGCAGTTTTTTTCATAAAAAAAAAAACGGTTGATTCAATATATTTAAAAAATGTGTCAATTTTCATTAATAAACTAGTGCATAAAATAAAATTACCTCGAAACCAATATCATTGTTCGTTCTCAATATATTCGAAAAAAACACTTTTTCAAACATTTTCAGTAACTTTTGTTATTTAAAAAAAAACTGTACGTTAGTACCTATTTATATTTTTACCAATTGCTTATAATGTTCTTGAGATATTCGAATCTAAAGAAACTTGACTTTTTTTAAATTGCTTTAGTAAGTCATTTCTGCATGTATTGAAGCTTCTATCTATAAAATAAAATGTATTCGAAGTCAATATCTTCATTCGTTCTTGAGATATGGTGAGCGAAAAAAAAGCGAATGAAGGTATGAACGTACGGACAGACACAAAAATCTCTCTAAAAATGATGGATCAAAACGTGAAAATATGTCAAAATTTTTGATTCAACAAATCGGACCAATTACAATAACTTCCAATGGGAAGTAAATAAAACTAAAAAAAAAATAATTAACAAAATAAAAAATATCCCAACGAATCTCACAAGCATCCTATTCTACTACCTACTAAATTAATAACTAAATATGAAAAAAATAAGTCTGCCGAGCAGCAGAGCGAACCTCCCCCTACCGAAGCATCCTTATGACTGAATAGAATGTGAATAAATAAACAGTGAACAAGCAACACGAACATTGAACGAGCGAACATGAATACTGAACTTGAATGAAAAGTCTTTTTCTTCAGTAATTCACTCACAGAGAGACAAACAAATCAAAGAGCATAATGAACAGAGATAGAAAGACATTTTGAATGAACTATGGCACTATGGGAAATATTTGTGTTCTTCTTCTTTGGGATGATTCTCCGCACACAAACTTGCAAATCGACGACGACGATGAACTATAGGAATATTGATTGAAGATTAGTACCGCTTTTTAATCAAATTGTATTTTAGATTTGTGAAGCTCATGAAGAACGTACAGTCACGTATGATATACCAAATTAAATGTCAATTATTGAGGCTTGCGAACAAAAAAAACTAATTGTATAGGTGCACAGATTAAAGAGTTATTAGGTGGCATGTTAATGAACAGTTATAGGTAATTATGTCGTCTCAAGTGCTTTTAAATAATTCAAATTTCACATATTATATGTAAATTCGTGTAATCTATCACCTGTATGAATCTGAGATTTTTAAATTCAATAGTTAATAAGATAAAAAAATATAACTGCCAAGAATCGATCAACAAAAATTAGTATATTTAAAAAAAAATGATAAAAAAATAAAAAAAATACCATCAAATTTCCTGAAGCGAAAAGCAATTAGTTTCTTACTATCTTTCTAGAATTATAAGACTTATTACAATCAGACTTAGTCCTAATGTGTGGTAAATAATAATTTTTGAACCATCTATTTTTGAATTTTGAAGTTACAACCTTTAATATCTCATTTCTTAGATTTTTTGGAATTTTAATATATATGAACGAAATTGTAATACTAAACGCAACTATCGATAAACAAAAAAATTGTCACTCTAGCACATCCCATTTGAATTTTTGGTTTTTCGACGATTTCATATAAAAACCCTATCTTTAGCTACTTATAGTTCAAATTAAAAAAAACCGTCACTTTGCACCCCTACATACATTTTCTTCTAAAACAGTTTTTTTTTCAAAAAACTGCCAACACTTTTAGTTAAGCTTCGCAATAAACTGCTGCATTGACTCTCGCATTTATAATTATAAAAAAATAGAGTTAAAATTCATTTTATTCAATTAAGTAACACCAAAAATTTAATCATACCCTCCCTATACGCTAGCACTCAACACCATACACATTTGTTCATTTTAGTAACACCAACCAAAAATTCAATCGTACCCTCCGTATACGCCAACGTTCATCTGTTCACTTTATTCATTCTGGTAACACCAACCAAAAATTCGATCGTACCCCCCGTATACGCTAGCGTTCATCTCATATACACATTTATTCACTTTATTCATTTTAGTAACACCATAATTTATCCAAAACGACCCTATAAACATTTTCAATGTTAAAATCTGTACGTGCAAAGTTCTGTTTCAAAATTCTGCCCGGTCAAAATTCTGTTTTTCCAAATTCTGCTTATAAAAACTAAAATTATGTCTTAAAAAATTCTTATAAAAAAACATTTTTATTATGACCCAGAGCCTACAGCAAATTTTGGATGTCAAACGATAGCTAAAAAAAAAGTATAGGCGTCAAAAACATGCATAAAGGCTGTTCCAAAAATCAAAGTCTTGGAGTTCATTGCTGGTTATGGACTACAAGGCTTTGATTTTAGGAATAATTTTGACTGAGACTTTCGACACCTACGTACTTTATTTTTTCCTACACAAAAATACTCTGAATAAAGCTTTCAAGTCGTTTTCTTATGACTCACGACATTTGCTTATTTTTTTAGAAAACTTTCCTTTTTTTAATTTGCTCCGCATTTCTTACTGTATTCACCTGCACTTTTCCAACAAGAAGTTAAATTTTCAGGTTGCTTATGAGCTTTTTTAACCCATTTTGCATTTTCCAACTAAGCTTTTTAGTCAGCGACTCAAAGCATCGACACTTTTTTATGTTCTTGGAAAAACTTTCGCATTTGGCTTTCCATCATCAAAAACACACCAAAACTCTGTCTTAAGATAGTATGTATTTAGCTAATTCAATATCGTTCCAATTATGAAGATATATGTATGTTTTTACCACATTCAATTTAGTTCCATTACAAGAAATCTGTTTTTCAAAATTCTGTATTTAAAAATTCTGTAAATATATTGTGAAAAGTGCACACTTTTTTACATTAGCCGTGTTTTGTTGAGAAGTTGCCAGCCAGCCAGTTAAAATTTTACACGCAGTACAACAACAATCACCAGAAGTTAAATGTGACTAGCGAACGATGCCTTTTGGAACAGTTTGAAATTCACATGCGAAAGGAGCTTTATTAACCAGTTTGTTCCGAAATGTATTGTTGAAAAGCTTTTGCCTGGCTGTGTATAGTTTTCAACAAAACACTGCTACTATTAAAACGATTTCTCTTTTACAACATATTTACAAAATTTTCAAATACAGAATTTTGAAAAACAAACATTTTTTACAACCAGAATTTTGTACAACCAGAATATTTAAAAACAGAATTTCGACAAGCAGAATTTTTGAAGCAGAATTTCGACCACAGCCCAAAATTTACCACTGTTTTAAAATTTTTTTTTCTAGACATTTTTAAACTTTTCGGATTAGCCGCGTTATAAATATTTAATATTTAGCGAGTTCAATACTGTACTCACCCCGAAAGTTTCGCTGCGAATTGCATCGAGCGTGGTCACCGGGAAACTGCCAAAGAGATGTAAAGAGCGATTTTGGCTACGCAGGTTGTAACGCTGCGTCGAAGGTTCTGTTTCTTGCTGTTGTTGTTGTTGTTGGTTCGCAAGTTGGGAGCAAACTATGCTCACTGTATCCGCGTTGGTGTGGTGCAGTGGTATTTGGATCGACCTTTTGGAGTTGATTATGGGATCCTGTGTTTTTGACAGCTTGAAACTGACGTCACGATTGAAATTTAGGTGTCGTTTGATTTCAATCGCTTCGCGCACTAGACGAGGAATGTAGTGAGGCTTATTAGCTAGAACCTTGGCTTTGTCGAAGTGAATCCAATGGTGTTCATCTAAGTTGTCAAGAATATGCTCACATATGGCGGACTTCTCCCTTTGGTTTTTGCTAACAGCGCTGATATGCTCTTTCAGGCGTGCAGCAATGTTCCTCTTAGTCTGTCCTACATATAAAGATCCATAGCTACATGGTGCCGCATATACTCCAGGTGTTTGGAGGGGGAATTGATCTTTTGGCGATTTAAGGTAATTTATCAGCTTTTTGGGTGGTAAAAATATGGATTTTGCACCATATCGCTTCAAGATTTTCCCTACCCTGTCTGTTACACCTCTTACATAAGGCAGGAAAGCTTTCTTGTCTAAAAGGCTATCTTCCATTTCTTGCGACGAAACTGGCTTCCACGACCTTTGCTTTTTTGAATAGCCATTCGCTTTAAGGACATTGTCCAGCAAAGAAAGTTCAGTGGCAAGGTAGCCGCTGTCACATATCCTGTGGGCACGCTGTATAAGTGTAGAGACCACTGATGTCAAATTTGCCGGATGGTGGGGGGAAGTAGCGTGTAAGTATCTGTTTGTGTGTGTGCTTTTTCGAAAAATTGTGTGTGCCAACGTTCCATTTTGTTTCCGCATCACTTTCACATCCAAAAATGCGAGGGACTCTTCTTCCTCTTTTTCCATCTTAAACTTCATTTTTGGGTGCTGTGAATTCAGATGTTGAAGAAAATTCAAAATGGCCGAGTTTTTCATGATGCAGAACATATCTCAGCCAAACTTTGTGTTTTTCTTTTGAACAGTTCAGAGCGGCTAATCCGAAAAGTTTAAAAATGTCTATTGTAAACAACCGCGAAAACCTTAAAAGTTATATTTTTTTTTCTATTTTGAAAATTTTTGAGTCTAAGTCGATGGGCACCTAAATTTGTGAATAGCTTTTGAAAATTAATTTTAGAAAAAAAGTTATTAGGAAAATGTTTTGAACTTTTTGTTTGCTATCGGGAACTCTAATCAGAGCTTCTTTTTTTTGTTTATTTTGTATTTTGAAAATTTTTGATTCTAAGTCAATGGGCACCTAAATTTGCCCTAACTTTTTAATTTTGCAGAACTCTTTTTAAAACTTATCAGGAACTCTAGGACTCTTGATTTAAAGTTGAAAAACATGCTGAGATCTTTTTTTTCGCAAAAAAATCCTTGCTGCGTAAAGTAAGCAAACATATTTTTTTTCAATTTTAACGCTTCATTCGCCAAAACGATTGAAAAAAATGTATGACGAACTCTAGAACTCTTTATGTGCTACCGGGAACTCTCATTTTGTATTAAATTTTAAACAATTGTTTTGCTAACTTCACAGGACTGCTTTAATTTTAACGCAAAATTTTATTTGTTTATTTTAAGATTTTATCAAAATTGCTGACAACCGTACATACACAATCATATTAAAACTGGGCCCTTTTAACGAATTTCTTTTAACCAAAAAAGTAAATGAATAGTTTAATTCCACAAAAGTAAAAAGTTCGGGTTGGGTACAAAATCGAACAAGTCCAAATCTTGCATTCAAAATCTCGCTAGCCAAATCCCGCAATTTCAAAATAATACATGTTTTACAAATTGCCACTAAAAGTGTTGTTATTCGTGATTTTTCAATTTTTCCTTGCGTGCAAATCTTATATCATCCTAACTCATTTCAGTAAGTTGGTCGCTATACACGTTTTTTTTTCTAAAGTTAAAAAAATATCTTCTCAAAATAATATCTGAATTTAAAATATTTGTCATCTACCTTATTTTTGGAGAGAATGGTTATTAATCGGTAAAGAGCAAATAGGAGTTAGGTTCGTCTCAATCAAACTCTACTTTTTCAAATATTAATTTTATAATCAATTTCTATTAAAAAATTAATAAAAACACTTAAACAAAATTCCACTCAACCACTACATTGAATATTAATATTTTACCACAGAAAATTACTATTTTCATTAAAATTTCATTATTTAAATGGACTTACATTATTAAGTGTCAAAGTTAGTCATTGTGTTAAATTTTTTATTTATCTGTCTATGTATGCCTGATGGTTAGTTTATTTGCATATAACTTTGCGGAAATACCTAATCTAATTCTATTCAGTCAATGCACTCCACGTTAACATTTCAATCAACAACATAACAAACATAAAAAAAAAATAGAAGAGTCCATCCATTGAAAATTAAATCTTTAATGCAATTCTGTTGTACGAAATAATTTTAACTGGAATATTCGTTTTTGTGTACGTCATTTGATTTTATAATTAAAATGTTGGCCATTTCAGATTGCTAAATGAATGATTGCGATGTGAAAATTATGAAACGTACTTAAAATTTCGTCGACAGGAAGCTGACACACACGTGTTGTAAATTATAATACGGGTCGAGCATACCACCTGAAAGCATTTGGCTTAGAATATGGCATGAAGGATTAACCCAATGGGTCATCGATTTATGTGATAAACTGTTACATAGCTTAGATGTGTGACGGCAGCAGCGTTTTATATAATGCAATATAAAATTTATGATGATATAAATATCTGGATGTAATTTGCATAATCGTTAATGTTGCGTTCACAGTGACATCGGGAACAAGGGTCAGGAAATTATTTTAAATATCCACTGAAAATTTTTTTGTTGGGTCTTTTTTACTGAAAATAATCATAAATGTTTAAAGCCAACATAATGTCCCGTTTTCCATCTTTAAAATACATTATTTCATTATTTAATGATATCTTTATACATATGAATATATTTTTATGATTCGTTGAACAAAAAAGACAAATAACAAACACAAATGGAAGAAGACTGAGTAAGTAAAACTTCAATGAGTTAGATGCCATCGCATGCATCGAAGATCTACAAATATATAAAACTTATTAAAAATACTTCCTTTATCCTTTCTCTACTATCCTTTTCCTTCTATTTTTTTGTTATTTTTCCATTATTAAAAGAGACTCAAAAAAAGAACTTGGTATGCAAATAGGTATAAGCATATTTGTGTTGAGTTTAAAATACACTAACAATATCCATCACATGAAGAGAGAAGAATAATTAAGTATAATTATGGTTAAAGTAATGAACTAGATGTCATTTTTTAAAACAACTTTTTTTCATTTAATAAGAAAAAAAAAACAACAACGGAGTATTTTCATTTTTCAAAGTTCATATAAGACGTACACATATAAAATAAATTAGTTTTCTGAAAACTCGCTTAGCTTGTTCTAATAGCACGCAGTCTTGTTTTTTTGTTTGAATGCTTTCAAACAAAGTTTAAATGTCATTTCTATTAAATAAAGTCAAATGCTATTCAGCCCCTCAGGGCCAAGGCCATAGCACCAGTGTGGGGAAACTCGGGATATGCATTATACGAGTAGAAGACGTATTTTAACTTTTTTTTATACAAAAAAACCGTCAAGACAAACATAGGGATCAGGGCAGACAAATCAAGGATCCACAGGATAATTTAAAATTGAAAAATTCAAAACTAAATATTTTAGGTAGATATCATGTAGGTACATGTAGAATTGTTTGATATTGTTGATACTTCAAAATTGATAAGAAATGGGATGAAATAAGATAAGAAAATTTTTTAATGTAATTTTCTTTAATGGAATGTTAAAGGAAACCACTTGAAATGTATTGCATTTGAAAGCGTTTGATTCCACTGAAATAAAAATGCCAACGACAAACTTTAAAGTGAGCGCAACACATTTCAACAGTAGAATTATGTTTAAAAATGAGCGTATGGTAACTAACTTCAGTTTATTTATCTTTAAATGACAATAGCTCAAAGTTCATTTTTGTGTAGTTTCAAAAAGGAAAAATTCAGTTTTTTTTTTTAAACAACGTTCATATCTCAAAACCAGTTTAGAATTAGTATTGTAGCTTATAAAACTCAAAACAAAAGAGATTAAAACACCTTTATTCGTAAGACCAACTGATTTTAAATACAGCATTCCCCGTTTAATTGCACTTCGTTCCATAGACTTTCCTTTTTAAATTACCGAATAAATTTCTATTCCTGTATAAATAGAACAGCTTAAATTCTCGTTAAATTGATCTAAAAAAAATGCAGTTAAGAAACTAAAGACAAGTCAAATTTGCGGTCAATTGAACAGCCCAAACAACAAATTAATAGAAGTCTAAGAAAATAGTTTCAACTTGGAAGCACTTTACTTAACAGACTGTTCACTGGTATGAGAAATACGACAGCCTCCAATAATCTGTTTTTTTACATTTGATATTTCAATGTTGGGTGCCGTTGGCACTGCATCGCGTTTGGTAATTTTTAATGACAGTAATTAAAAGATAAATAAACAAAAATTATTGTCCAACAAGCTCATTACAAAAGATTTTAAAAACTTGTTCCGTATCCATCAAATGATGTTGTCAAGCATGCTGATCCATGTAAACACCCCTTAACAATCAAACAAAACATAAAAATCAAATGTATTTATATGTTCGTTCATGTACCTCCAAAAACTACGAATGTAGTTTTTTTTATATGAGTTTTGACAGAACCTTGGTCTGAATTCGTAGAAATTTTTAGTTTTTCATTGTTATATATTTGTTATCAATTTTTTTTTTTTTTTAAAATATGTTCAAATACATATTTTTGTGTATGTAGTTTTTCTTATATTTTTTCAGAAATTCACCTATTTTATCATTTAATTGACCGACTGGTGCAATTAAACGGGTTTTATTTTATTGCACATCTCGATCAACTAAGCGGGTTTCCGTTAATTGAACCATCCGGATAATTGACTGAAAAATTTGACAAAATGGCCAGTGCGATATAGCGGGGAATACTGTAAACGTATATAAACGTTTAAGTATAGGAGTTCTTATAAAAAAATCATTGCAACTGTACGTACGCTGGCATGGGTAACGGATGAAATGAGAGCATTTGTGCGTCTTTTTTCAAAATCTTTTGCTCTTTCAATAAAATTCTTCTTCTTTTGTGTAAAATTTTATAACCTTACATTTTTTTGTTTGTTTGATTTTAAGGTATTAACAAAAAACAAATCATTGCCCCTCATACAGTACAAAATCAAAAGCCCAACTTTGACTCAATAGAGCTCAGTTTCTTAGCACATTCAAATATATAATAAAATAAAAGTGCCATTAGATTAAGATTGTGATTGTTTAAACATTATTATACTTTAATGTACAAGATGACAAAATTTATATCTTTGATTTAAAAAAATTCGTTGTTCCACTCCTTTTAAAACTGTTTGAATTAAGTTGAGTTGTAGCTAGGTACAGTGTAGCTATATGTGTTTCGTCGCCACAATATCGCAAAAGTGAAACTCCCTTAGTTGGATTCATTCTAATTTTATAATGTCTAATCTTCAAAATTCTAAAAAAAAACGTTTGAAAACATTTTCCTTTAGGTAATTCTTTCGTAAAATAACTTTTTTCTATGGATAAAGCATACTTTTTATGAGATAAAAAATGGTTTTGCTGCATTTAAAGTTAGACGAGTTGTTTAGAGTTAAAGTTTACTTTATCTTGTTTAAAATTCAAAAAGAGCCTACTCTCGCTCAAAAAAATTTATTTAGAGCAGACTTTCATTTTAAGAGTAATTAAGTGTTGGTCTTAAATGTTTAAAATTTTGCGCCAATAAGCCTACATGTTTTCAAAACTGTGGCGCTCCAAAAAATTGGTTTGATGTTGAGAAGATGTAGCCAAACACAAATCGTTCAAAAAATATTGCATATTTATTTAAGCATTTTAATATAATTTTTGACAAAATTTGCTACACCATGAAGTTCTTGCACATTTTTTTTTGTGAAATTATACTTTATACATAAAAAATTCTTCCATAACCGGACTCTCTCATAACCGGACACGGAGACCAAATTTCGTATAACCGCAATAGAATGTAACTCTATCTAAAACGGATAAAACACATTTTTGTTAATCGTCTTACCATACTTTTTTTGATTATCCTTTCTTTGAACTTTGCACTGAAGAAATACACAACGAATTTAATGAAAATAGCTCGAACAAAATGTACGAAGAGGCCCATAATGAAATAAGGAGATTTAAAGAATTTTCATAAAAAAAAGTTATTTAAAGCATTCGATATGTTGACCAATGTATAGTCAAATTAAGAATACTTAAGTTTATTATTTTGAAAATAAAAATTTGTGATTGTCACACAAAATTTACTTGGATAAAATTTTTAAATTTATGTTTTCCCATATCCAGACATCTCTTATAACCCGACAAATTTCTCGGTACTGTCAGTGTATCCGGTTATAAGGGAGTTCTCTGTTTTTATTTATGAAATCTTTTTTTAAGAGTTCAAAAAACTTTTTTGAAAGTTTTGAAGTCCAATATTTTTTAATCTATTTAAAATTTTTATATACAAACATTAATTTTAATCTGTTCAGCCGATAATGAGAAAATTAGAAAATTTAAAATTTAAAAAGATCTTTCTAGAGAGGTACTTCTACATGTTTATAATTTTTAGTAGCATAAATTTTAGCATACAAAAAAAGAAAAACAAATATTCTTAACAATTTTATGGAAGGTACCGTTATTTTTTGTATAAAAATAAAAGATTTTTCTAGAATACCTTAAGGAAAAGCTTAAAAAAACGTAAATACCGAGTTTACAAAAGCTCGACTATGCTGTTTTCAAAAAAAAAAAAAATATATTTTTAAAAATTTAAATAAATTTTTTTTGGAAAATTTTGTTATAAAAAATTCTTAATATTGCTTAGAAGCTTCTGTATAAAACAAATTATTGCAATCAGAAATACTATTTTGAAAAAATCAAAAATAAATGCTTCTTTAAGCATTTTTTGAAAAATAGTTTCCCCTTTAAAGGTAGCCTTTAATGATAAAAATTATTGATTTTTCTTAAGGAAACTTGTAAAGCCATTTTTGAGAGAAATAATTTAAGTAAGAAATGTTAGAAGCGAAAAAACTGGTAACTTTCCCTCGGAAGCTAGACTTGATGTTAGGGATTAACCGACAAAACGGACGATCGGACGAACGTACACACAAACTCAGACGTCTTTCTTAAAATGACAAAATTTTTGATTTGATAAATCGGAACACTTAAACAAGATTCAAATGATTGATTTCCACATCTACTCTCCTTAAAATTTTAGCTACTTTTGAGAAAATGTTTAAGCAAACATAGGTCTCCCTTAAAATTTTTCTTTGCCTGAATTTAATCATAATTTTGGCATTTTTACAATCGACTTTTTGATCAAAAATCCCCCTTGTAGAAGTTGTACAAAATTTAATTATCTGTAATTGATGATTTTTTGTCAACGATAAATGTTTTCGACTTAAACTGAAAAAAAGAATTGTATTTTTGTATCTTGATCATTAATGATTGATTGATTTGTTTTATTTTTTTTTTAATTTGGGGAAAAAGTTGGTTTTTATGAAGCCAAAACTGCTTTCTCATTCTTCATTAAGGCAATTTTTGATATAAATAAGAAATATTTTTTTTTTTTACCACCCTTTTTTCCAAAAATTTGATAAGAGATGGTATTTGTCCTACTCACTTGACACCTCTAAACGTAAATGCATCACGTTAGGGTCCATCATCACCCCGATCTCAATGTGGTGCAGTTCAAGGTCAAAACTCTTACTAATAATCGAATTTAATCTCTCTATTGAAAAAAACAATCATAATTCGACAAAATATTTCGAGCACCATGTCGTCAGCTCTAAAATTTTATAATAAATATAACACTTTTCTTACCTTGGTATTTGAAGTGCAATTTCATCCAAACTATCCGATGGACTCATCGGAGTCCTTTCGAAAAGGCGTGATGGCGCCAATGTAAGATGTCCTGTTGAATCGCTAACGCAACGAAACACTTTGGCACCTCTCCGCTGGCGCTGTTGCTGGCGTTGCCGTTCCACTCGTTTCTTGCGTTTATTTTCCTCAGCACGCTGAAGATTATGTAATCGGAAGAAGAACATTGACATTCTTCATTTCGTATATAATTCACAGATTTATTTGTTTACACAATTTTTATTTTTTTTATTTATTAATAGTTATATATAGTTTTTTAATTCAGTTATTTTCATAATTAAGTTGGAATTGTTATGTACAAAATATAAAAGCACATTATGTTTGATTTTGATCCAAAAGTGTTTTTATTTTACCCCAAAATACGATGTTGAAGAATTTTATTTTATAAAAACGAGAAGGTGATGTTTTATTGAATTAGTAAAAATGCTATTTTGATTTAAATAAAAAGTATGTACAAATTGTTCTTTGTTAAAAGTGTAGTGTATGGTTGTGATTGTAAGACATAAGTTTATGAGAAAACAAAAAAAAAAAACAAAATATTATACACACAAAACATGCAGACTGCTCATGCATTTCATTGAATAAACGAAATATCTTCAAAATAAAAACATCAACATGTCTGTAAGTACAAGAAATCCAATTAAGAATTTAAGGCCCAATTTTTCAAAAATCAGTTTAACTTTTTTCTTAAATGAAGAAAAAATTCGTTCCAAGATTTTCCTCTGAGATTGAACTGATGATTGAAAAATCAATTTTAAGAAATATAAAAACTATTATTTTTTTAACAAATTTAAATTAATTTAGTTTAAGGACCAATTTGTTCATAGTTTATAATCTTTAATCAATGATTATTGCCACTGGTAAATCATTGAATGTGTATCTTATCGAAAATTTTAATCAGTGGTTCTACAGTTTGAGTTTTTAAGCTAATATTGGGTGATTATTATCGCAAAATAAATGATATCCAGTAAGAGTCATATTTAATCCACTTCTAACAAACTGGCCCTTAATGCCTGATAGTTTTAACTAAATATATTTTCAGAAAAAAGATACCTTAAATGTGTCAAACAAATTAAAGATACAAGTCTTAATCATGCAAATGACCACAAATCCTCTCCAGAGACTCCTTAAACCAAAGCTGTACTTTGTCTTGCTTAAAATCTATTATTTTAAATGGAGTTAGAAGATATCTACTTCTCCATTTACTCTCACTACATAGATCTTACATTTATATATGTTTGTGGAGAAAACAGCTTTGTGGCCAATTTGAAAATCCGACAGTCTGATCAAATTATGTGTAAATTTTTTTTTTTTAAAGCAGGAGAAACCACCCCGATAGGAAGACGAACAATGGGAAAATTGTTTTCTTCTAGGATGACAAAGACAAGCACTAAATTTATACAAGTCTGGGGATAGATTCTTTTATCTTCATCCTCTAACTGAATTGAATTTAAGGTTGCTGCAATCACTTGAGTATGAGTATCCTTACATGGTTCTGCTCTGTGAAGTGCTTGACTTCAACAATTGGAAATCGGGTAGGTACAAGGAAAAGTTGTTGGAATCATGAGAGATAAACATAAGAGATATAATAATAGAAGATAGCAGCTCTTGTCGAGCTTTTGTGGAGTTAACGAAAACGACAGATATTTTTTGTATGTATTTCTATAATATTAGATATAATCTTAATGTTCATAAACGTCAAAGCTATTTATCTTGTTTGGATTTTTCTTATAACACATTGATGGGATATTACTAAAGTTTTTTTTTTTATTATTGTTTTTTGGTTATATATGAAAAAATGAAACGGGAATTTGAGCAACGTTAAGAAAAAAATTTTTGTTTTTCATAAATCTTTCATTTAACAAAATTTTACCTCAATGAAATCGAGCATCTGCGCTGAAATGTTTGACCATTTGTCGTTAACTAGTCGCAAATTAGTTGTGATAATTTCGAATTTTCGTTCTATGTTTTCTATGTTTTTTAGTGGTTAAAACTTCAAATAATTTAGTGCTAAATAATTTGCCGTTGATTAATCATAAATTTGATTTAAAAAATCAATTAGCCATGCGATGTTTTCTATGTGTTTGTTGGTAACTTGTTTTCAATGAGTGTCAAGTTAGCAAATTAATTTTGACGAATCGAAAAGTTCGTAAGTGGATAATTTTCCATTAATTAACTGTTTATTAATAGGAATAGTTTCGAATTTGTTGTTCAATGTTTTTCTTGGGTGCTTTGGTAACTTCTTGACAAATCTTGACGAGTGGTAAAGGCTTCTTATATTATGTTTCATGGCGTAATAATTTGCCATTACTTAGTCTCTAATTATATGTGAAAAATTGAATTCAATTGTGCAATGTTATCTTTGATTTTTTTTGGGTCCTTTGTTAGCTTCATATTAAGTTAACAAAACATCACCAGAAAAAGGGGTAGAAACTGCTAAATTAGAATGGTTTATGGCTAATTTGTCACTAATTAGTCCCTAGTTAGTTCTGATAGAGTTTCGAATTTTTCGTGCAATTTTTGTCTTGTACCATCTTAAAAAGGGGTAAAAACATACTTAAACCAAATGATGTATGGCTAAATAATTCATGGCTAATTACTCATTAATAAGTTTTGACAATTTCAAATTTTTCGTTCTATGTTTTGAATGTTATTTTCAAAAATGTGGAAAGAACTGCTAAAACTAAATATTTTATTTCTTGATAATTTGCCGTTAATTAGGTACCCTGGGTGCCAAAAATAATCCTTCCAGACTTTTGTATTTAATATGAAGATGCGTGCAACTAAAGACTCATCTCTATACTCAGTTTTTGGGTTATGTGTTTAACACCAAAAATATGCTGCTACCTGTGAAAATTTTAACATTGACGTCAAGAGTTTTCGATGTTGTTTTGTTTTGGTTTCATAATTCATATTAAAGTAACATTCGAAAAGGGTTTAGAATTGATAAGATTGCTTTATTACGCTTTCACCGAATTAAATGAGGTTAACATCACACGAAGAAATTGATTTTGTCAAAACTAATTAACAACTAACTAAAGGCAAATTATTAAGTAGTAAAATGTTATGTTTCAGAAATTTTTACTACTTTTGGAAAAATAACATAGAAAACAAAGAACGACAAACTCAAAATTGTCACAACGACTAATCAACGGCAAATAATCCACCTATCTACTTGACACTTATAGAAAACAAATAACCCAAAAACACATAGTAATAATGACTAATTAACAGAAAATTATAACCCACTAAAATATTAAATTTCATAAGTTATTACTACTTAAGAAAACATAGAAAGCATAGAACGACGAATTCGAAACTATCACAACGATAAATTATGCACTTATCCATTTTTCGATCCGTGAAAGTTGCGTTTTTAACTTCATATCAAGCTGGCAAAGCACCCAAAAAATATAGAAGAAAACATTGCACGATCAAATTGAATTTATCACAACTAATTAACGGCAAACTATTATCGTAAGTCATCAGGTATTAGATATTTTTACGGATTGAACGACAAATAAACGACTAATTAATGGTAAGTTATCCATCTATTTATTTTTTGACTAGCCAAAGTTGCTTTGCTAACTAGACATTCATCAAACCTCGTGAATATGGCTTCCAACCATAAAAAAATTATCAAAATCGGTCCAATACTTTTTAAGAAAAGGGTACTATAAGATTTGGTACCATTGGTTAAGGCTATTTGTAACGGCTGTTTTTTTTTTAGACGCATGGTGTTCAAGAAGATATAAAACTCATATAATTTAATGGTATGACCAAGAATTTAACTTTATTATAAAGAAAACGGTTTGCAAGTGGCAAGTGGTCGCCACGGCTGCCTGAAATAAATTCCAGCTGAGTGGCCTAATTTTTGACGTCTTTTTGCAGCAATTGGGGCCGTCAGCAATAACGCGTCGAATATTCTCTTCCAAGGAATCAATCATCTCGGGCTTATTTGCGTAGACAAACGACTTCACATAGCCTCAAAAAAAATAATAATGTTAAATCGCACGATCTTGGAGGCTGCACCACAGGCCCATGACGCTAGATAGTGCGTTCACCAAAAGCTTGCTTCACTAAATTGATTGTTTCGCTATGTCTCGCGCCGACCAAGCCATTATTTTGGTAATAAATTTTAGCGATTTGCAAACGTTGTTCAGGAGTTTTGCTATTCATTAAATGATATGGCAGACTTAATTGAGTATAAATCAAGTAACAGCTGTCAAAAAGACAAACTCCGAAAGAAGTATTGCCAGATTGAAAACCACACGTCTAAAAAAAAAACACTACTCTACCTACAAAGATTATAAGTTTAAATTGAAGATTGAGTTTGGGAATTCGATATGTGTTGAAAATAATAATCCAGAACCCAATTATCTCAAAAAATCAAATGTATCTCTCCAAGATTTGTTTCCTTGAGAGTGTAACAAATGGTATTGTTAAAGTGCCAATTTTATCCTGCAATCCATTTTTCTTGCACGTGTCAGTTCATTGTTGGTCATGTTTGTTTTTTTTTTTGTTTTGCCAATTTCACCGAAAATCTCTGCGAACATTAATTACAATCTCGCCCCATTAACCGCATCAGTACTATGATACGGCAACGGCATAACGAAAACCAAGTGAATAAAAGCTTCTCAATCCTTCAGAATCCCACTGTGAAAATATGGTTATATTATCATGCTCTACTACTTATACTGTTGCATGACCTGCTGCCTATGATGCCGATATACTATAACCATACAATGTTAATGAGTCTACCGAAAATCGTTTTTCAGATTTATGTTTGAGGCAATTTTGTGTATAGGAACAAACAACAAAAGGAATCCATCCTTCCAAGATGAGTGGGGGTGCTCTTGAAGGTCAATGCTTGTATTTGAAGTGCTTTGACTATAAAATGGATGATGGGATGAATATCATCACGTTGTATAAATTTAACCCAAATTGAGTGTTTTTGCTATCTCTGTCTCTTCTCTTGGCTATTCATCTATAAGTAATAATATAAAATGACAAATAAAGCAACCATTTTAATTTCATCGATTTTTTTAATGACAGTTGATAGATTCAAAGGACATTATGCAGTATTTTTTGGAAGGGGTTTTTGGGGTGGCTAACAAATTGATGGGAATAAATCATTCGTTGTTTATCCATAGGAAACGAAGCTCGTTTTCATTAAAGAACCCTTTGACAGATTTTTCGAGCAAATTCCATCTGTCAATAGAGGATATAGGACGTGTCAAGTATACTTTCGATCGTAATTAAAGTCCTTCTACTAACGTTATAACGTATACTTCCTCCGCAACCAGCGTAGTCAATTGGAAAAGAATTTTACTCTGTTTGTGATTTCGTGACCAATAAGAGTGCCTTGGGTTCTTCATATACTGACTGAAGCATGCTTAGGTATTTAAGTTTGAGATTAGAGGACGCTATATATAAATACTAGTAGCCTTGAAGAGGATTCATCAGAAGCACCACCTGTCAATAACAAGCAATTGAATTGAAGCATCATTGCATGATGGCATAAGCAGCAAATAGAGTAGCTATAGAACTTGCTGTATATGTAGGTATCTAGGACATGGGTGCATGTAGGTGTAAATTTATTTGTCAAATGCAATGTGTATATTAAATGGGACATGTGTGATGTTGTCATAGAGAAAATAAATACAATGCTTGTGAAAGGCTTTAATTTTAAGCTCTTTTTACAGAATTGAATTGGTATTGTCGTAGAAGAAGTGGAGACATATTTCTGAAAGTACCAAATTATTATAAACTTTAATAAATTGTGTAGTAGACTAGACAGACCTATCTACTAAGTTTGCTCAAAGTTTTTCATGCAGAGTGGTGTTTAGGTAGATTTGTAATAATTCTTCACCAATTCAAAAGACCATGGCCCACATGTGGTTCAATCGGGTTATGAATAAGCTGAATTGCTCCTTTTTGAGAAGGGCAACCTAACAAGTGCTTTATATCATATGCAATTACAACAATAAGTGCTTTTGTACTATGGAATGCTCTTGGGAAATACCCCAGAAATACTTACATATATCATTTTAACTTTGATGCTTCTACTTGCAAAATAAATTCAAATTTAACTGAAACTTTCTATCTCTAAATTTAATGAAACTGTAATTTTAATTTTAATGATTTTTCTCTGACCTTATTCAATATTGAAGGTAATAAACTTTTTTTTACTTGCTATACTCATACAGGGAAACTATATCCGTTGTCATCATGAATAAAAAGATTTATTTATTTTATTATTTAAACTCATACAAATTTAGAAGGGCGAGGTTTATGTTTAATATTATTACTATATATATATTATTATATGTCATTATAAAGTTTTAGATATATTACGAAAGTATTATATAAATGTAAAATTTTGCTAAAAATAAAATAATAGTTCACTTCAGGTATCTCGACTTGTCTGGTTCTTCACCGTATATTGTATGGCAAGTAAATATGGAATTCGTAAAAAAATTTGAACTCAAAATTTCTATCTGACTTGTCATAACGATGATAGTCAAGACGAAAAAGGTGGGTTTCACAACTCTGTCTATCGGTCTGCCAACAGCCTAAGCGGCTGGATCGATTTTCTTAACACTTGGTGCAAAGTTGTTTTTGGGGATTCTGCCAACAGGTTTTCAATTTTTTAATGGTACCTGCTATACAACTTCCTATAGCAATATTACAAAATCTTATTTTTTAAAAACTTCAAAAAAGGCTGCCTTAGGATGGGAAACCTCATAGGGAATTTTCTTGAAAACGTTAATTCTGATTTTAATCATTTTTTTTTATAAGTTTCTAAATAATATAAATATTTCCTCTTAACAAAATTAAAAATGAAATATTTTTAAATTTTTTTCTTTTGAAAATCAAAAATTCAATACTAATACACTTTAAAGTATTTAAAGAAAGAAATTATTTTAATGAAAAAATAAATACACCTTCCATACAAAAGCTAAGAAACCGTTAAGGAAAATACCGTTTTATTTTTTAAAAACGGAAGCCGCAATTTTAATAAAACTTTTATGTATGCTTAAATTAGTGCGATATACTACCAAAAATTATAAAAATTTACAAATATAAACTATTAATATTAACTCTATTATATCGTTTATTTTTAATTTATTATTATATCATGAATAGATTTATATAAATTTTTCTATATATACAAATTTAAAATAAGACTTTAAAAAATATTTTAATTCAAAACTTTTAAAAATAAGTTTTTGAATTTTTAAAAAAAGTTTCAAATTTGTTTATTGAAAATTCGATATCTCAAAAATGAATAGACAACTATGTTGGAAATTTTATTACTAAAGATATGCATACCCAAAGTTTTCCTCAAAAATGTTTGAAGAATTTTATAAATAACTATCAAAAAAATAATCACTCCAACCTTTTTAAATTATTGTCCATACCATCATATTCATCATTTCTTTTTTTATTTTTTACTATTTCAAAGAAGTTGTTTCAGCTAGTTAAAAAATCATATGGAGCAGTATTGCATAACTGAAGGAAGTTCATTTTATTAGAGTGAAAATAATAGTGGTACCAAAATTGATCCCTGGGGAACTCCAAAAGGGGTTTTGTTTTAAACACATATTTGAGTGCCTGGCCGTGTCGAATGCCAAAAAGATTCAAAGAAGTTACCTTTTCTTAATCATTTGCATTTCTTATGTGTTCAGAAAACCCTCATTTCAGCCCTAATACTTATGCATATATATTCTTTTTTCCGAACCAGATTGCTCAGGGGTAAGTTAGTTCTCACTTTCTAGAAATACACCCGTTTGTTTGTTTATAGTTCATTCAATTTATAGATAAACAACAAATGATTTATTCAATATATATAAATATATAATAATAGTAGTATTGAAACATTCCGGAGATTAAATAAAATGCACGACTGGTTTGCACGTATTTGCTAATATGTTCAAGACGCTGGGAGTATAAGAAAATTTTGAGAGAAAAATATTTAAATGCATGAAATACGATATTTAAACAAGGTAAAACAACTTATTTTAGAGTTTGAGATGAAAAAAATGAACGCCATCTTAATTCTTGATTGAATATGATTTCATGGAAAAAAAAATTAAATCGTGAAGTGGTTTAAAAAAAAAAAGATATACAAATATTTTGGTATACAAATCTTTAGTATTTATTAATGTAAATTAGGGCGGTCCATACCATTTTTTTCGAGATGGATAAGCATCAAATGGATCTACGTGGAAAACATTATTTATTCAGATTTTTATTTCTCCCCCCTGGTCACCTTATTTTCACTTAAAAACGGGAAAAAAACAATCTGATAGATTAGATTTAGACGAAAAAAAATCGTATCAGAGGGGGGGTCTATTTCCCCCGTTTAGGGGTAATTTTCAAAAATTATTTTTAAAAAATGGAAACACTAACAATGCAATGCCTTAGCTTTTTTTTAAAGCCAACTCCATTTTATATTATGTTTCCTAAATAAAGTTTTTCTTTTAAATAGTATTTAAAAAAATAATTATAATCTTACAAAAAAAAAATTTGTATTTCTAAGTATGAAAATATTTTTTTTTTTTTTCAAAAACTATTAACAATAAAAACTTTATTTAGAAAGCATATTAAAGAATGGATTTTTTGCTTTAAGGTAAGCTATAGCGTAGCATTGTAAGTGTTCCCGTTTTTTTTTCTGTTTTCAAAAAAGAATTGAACATTTTTGTCAAAAAATCAACAATTTCTTTTTTGGAAATTTTGATCTCCAATATTTTTTAAATCTTATTTGAAATTTGTGAATAAAAAATTAATATAAATCTATTCAGCTAATAATGAAAAAATTCAAAATAAAATAATTGTTTTGTTAATTGTTGCTATATGTACATTTTTATAAATAATCGCACTCATTTTTGCATACAGAAAAAGATTTATAAAAATTATTGGAGCTGTTTTTTTTTTAATGATTCTTAACATTTGTATGGAAGGTATCATAATTTTTTTTAAATATTTTTTTTTTAAATACCTAAGAAAATGAAAAGAACTTTTAAATACCGGGTTCATAGGAATCCACCATAGAGTTTTCAAAATATAGTAATAATAAAAGAACTCATTTTGAAAATTTTTTTAAAAATCTAGAAAATATTTTTTTTTTTTTATTTTTGTATGAAAAAATATCTACACGTGTATGTATGTATATATAATTTAGAAGTTTTTGTATAAACAAAATTCATGAAATCAGAAATACCTATTTGAAGAAAATCGAAATAAAAAAATGGCTCTTTTGGAGGTACCATATATAATAATGTTTTGAAAAAATGGTTTTCCGTTCAAAGGTTTAGCTTTTATCAAGATAAAGTTATTGAATTCGTTTAAAGAAAAGTTGTGGAGCCGTTTTTGAGAAAAATAAAATTTTGTAAAATTGCTAAACAAAACAAATTGTTAGGCAGGTACCGTTTTTTTTTTAAATCAAGTGGACATAATTATCAAAAATCAATATGTAATAAGTCTTAAAAAAATCAATCCAGCCATTTAAGCTGAAGGCAAACAGACAGACAGTCAGAATTGTGAGACCCACTTGCCATATAGTACCCAGCTTGCCAGGTTTGGCTATTTATCGGAAATTGGGCTATCTTTTTCCGAAATTGCCGACAACAATTTCAGTATGACAGCCCAATCATAATGGGGCTACTAATAGCCAAAATCTTATCTTGGGAGATATTTTCCTCCGTCTCAACATATTTTTTAAGCATCCCACAATTCTGCACCACTTTTTATTCACTAAATAGCCCCCCATTACACGATAATTCATTGCGTCTAACCCCTTTCAATGGGTGCGATATAAAAATTCGAAAGGAGTCAGAGGCAAGGAACCGTCGTTTAATAGGGGACACAATATTGATTGGTTTTGACATTTCAAATCAACCGTAACAAACTTCACTTTAAAATCATTTAGTTTTTCAGTTGTAGACAGAATTTTTATTTAAATTCTTCTTTCTTTAATGAGTAAAATATTTTTTTTATTTTTCCGTTGTTTTTTAAAATAAAAATAAATTGTAATTGAAGTTATGAGAAATTTTGTGTTATTGTTATTGGGTTACTTTTTCGGCTCCAATTTCGGGCTACAAGAAATTCTAAATTGGGCTATCGAACTTGTTCAAGACATTGCAACCTTGATAGTACCTATAAATCTAAAAAAAAATACGATCGCAACAATATTTGTATTTCTCATTTCATCGCAAAAAATATGTACATCATACAGTTTTTAACGCAAATACGTGCACATGCTTCAAACAAAATAATGGGGCATATTCCCAAATGTAGTTTATGCCGTTGATAAGCAAATCTGGAGTTAACCTTATTGAAACATCATCAAGTAAACTCCACTCAAACCGTATAGATTAGAATCAGACAAAAAAAATATTATATTGGAGGGGCTCAAATGGCTCAAATTCATAAAAATATTATTAAAAGCAATGGAAACACTTAAAATGGCACAATGCATTTTTTAAAGCCACAAATTGAATAAAACGTTGAATTTTATAACTTTTGGTAATGTGTTATGGACAAATTTAAATTTTAGTGCAAATGAAATCACTTATATAATTTAGAAAATGACGTTTTAGACTAACATAGGTTGTCTAACAAGAAACCACAAGGGTACGATCTAATAACTGCTCAGGTTTTGAAAGAAATTCCTTCAATAGCCTTCAAAAAACTCCAAATTATAATAAATGCATGCCTTAAACTAAGATATGTGCCACATCATTGGAAAATTGCAGAAGTCATTGTTATACCTAAGCAAGGTAAGCCACCAACAGAAGTAACATCTTACAAACCTATATCGCTTTCTAAGCATGGCAAAAGTTTTCGAAAAGCTGCTCCTGAAAAGACTTAGCAAAATAAATGAAGAAAGAAGACTAATTCAGAGCCATCGGATTACGGATGTTGTAAAAAAGGCACTTGAAGAAAGACAAGTATGCTCGGCTATATTCTTAGATGTTGCTCAAGCCTTTGACAAGGTTTGGCACTTGGGACTTGAGTACAAACTGCAAAGGGATCTTCCCAGGCAGTACTACGAAATACTGAAATCCTACGTTACGAACCGACTCTTTAGAGTACGGTACGACCAAAAGTACTCGGAACTAAAGAAAATTAAAGCCGGTGTACCACAAGGAAGTGTCCTAGGACCAACCCTGTATCTGTTATATACAAGGGATATTCCAGTGGACATCAACGCTATCATGGCCACCTTTGCTGATGATATTGCAATATTGGTGCCAGATATATCCATTACGAAGGCTACACAAAAACTACAAAATGCAGTCGATAAAGTTAGTGATTGGACCCAAAAATGCTGAATCAAAATAAATGAAACAAAATCGAAGCATATAAACTTTACAAACAAAAAAATACGCTGTATCACACAATCAGAGACTGCAAAGTCATACTAACTCCAAAATTTAGACCATCTTAAATGTACCGGACAATGTTCGAAGAATAAGAAGAACCAAGCCTCATGAGCTGATGGTCTAAAAGCTTTGGGAAAGTATTACAACTTAAACTTCCCACAATGCGATTTATAAATTAAGAAAGAAAAATCATTTGTCGATCTTTCATAGATTGGTCCTGATTCACCGGTGGTTTTAGTGCGATAAGAGTCCCACACTACTCGGTTCCGATTCTTAACGAGTGTCTTTTGAAGATTTCCATCGGATAGTAAAAAAAAAAAGACCAAGTTTTAGCGCAATTATTTCTGAACTTAAGAAATTAAGGGAAATTCGATTTTTTTAAATTTTCCTCCATGGGTCTAAAATGAGTCCATATTCGGTTTGAATTTGTATTAGTTTTGTTACCGAATCTTAGATTTAGTCATAAAAGACTACATTTGCCTTGGTTTTTCAGATATTTAAATTTAAAAAAATAACAATGTTCATATATGTAGTTGTTCCATGTAATTTTTTTTAATATCTAGTAGTATTTGTAGGGCAGGTCGGTACTTTTCTTTATAATAAAAGTAAAATATTTTCGATTCAAACTAGCTCCTTATGGCCTTTAGTCCTACAAATTGGCGTTTCATCCGGCTTACTTGGACTCATCAGTGACGTATTGAGGGCCTTGTCATACGCAATTTGTATTAAGTTCAGTTCCACTTACATGAATTCTTATATAAAATTCCATTGTAAACTTTATCCAACAAGATTAGAATTCCTTATCATTAGCTGAAAATTTTTTTGCCTGGTTCGTCTAGGACTAAAAGCCATAAAAAACTATTTTGAATCAATAATCCAACAAATCCAATCCTAAATGCTAAGTCTTCTACTTGGCTGATTTATTTCAGTATTATATAGAATTTGTATTATAAAAAAAAAACCTTCTTGTAAAATATTTCTTTAAAACATTCTTCAAATGGGTTCATAACTCATTGGCATTTGTTGAAAAAATTGGAAATATTACCATAAACTAATTTATGACCATAAATTAAAATGGAAATATCGCCCAAATATTTTGCATTTAAAATGTTTTTGTAGAATTTTGGGCATTTTCCCTTAATTTTCGCTGATATTTCCTTACTTTATTCCAATAAATACGCAAAGTTTTCAGAATTTGTTTATTTAGAATTACTTGTACAAGTGCAGTGCTTTTAGGCCCGCGGTGATTGATAAATTTAAGTTCCTTAAATGCAGACTCTTCAAATACAAAAGAAACTTTGCACACACCCAACCTGCACCTACATTAAATCCTACAGTTAGCCGAAGTAGGGCAGCATGCACCCCCCCCCCCCCCATACATACCTCACTGTTTATTAGCACTGTATTTATGTCAGGCAAGGCAAGTGTGCACTAGTCACTCCTCTTGGTGAAAAGTATAACAAAATCTTAGCCATTGTCTCAAAAGTGACAGGTTTTTGGAGGTCTTGTTTACACTTGCCTTATTGTCATACTCTTTTGGGCGATATATCCTCATATTGCAATTGTTTTTGTCAGTTTTTCCTATTCTGGGCTCTATTTCCCATTGGACAAAAATTACAACAACACTTTGTTCAGTGGTTTTTGGGCGCTATTTCCTAATCGATCTGGGCCTTTCTTCCTTGGCCGCTATTTCCTTACGCTATTTTCTTATGCCTACCAAAAATGGAATATTTTTAGAATCATCGCTTAGAAAATATTACAATAGGAAACTTAAATAAAATATTTAGAGATAAAAAAAATGTTATATCCCAACTAACATACTCTCGAGAGCTTAGCTCTCATTTTCTCAAAAAAACGCTCATAGTACTTTTTTAGATCTTATTGCTTAACTTAAGACTTGATCTGTCATAATGAAACATAAATTTGTCTCATAGTGTTTTCATTAAATGATTTAAGCATTTTTTTGCATCAAATTACTCTAATCTTATACCTAGAACAATTATTACTCCTGTATGTAAATTGAAAGTCTTATAATAATTTTGTTTTCAAATTCAAGCTTTAAACGTCATTTTTAAGTCTTTAAAATCTCTTAACAAGAGCTAATAAAGTAACAACTACAAAACTCTAACTATAGGATTCATATGAGATGAAGCACTGACAGCAGCTTTATTTGATTCATTCAGCAGTCGTTCTTTTTTTAACGTTTTGTTTGTACATTGTTTTCAGGCGTTCAGTTTTCTATGGGTCTGGCTACCTGAAGGAAACATTGGATCCTGATGCATGAAAATGTATTTTATATTATATATAAGGTTTTTCTGACAAAATTACGCTTGAATTTGACTTAAATATTCATTCAACGGCGTAAGCCCATTGTAAACATTTTAATGTTTTTAACTTCGTAAGTCTGTCACAATTTGTATTTATTCCAAATTTTATGACGTTATAATGAAGGTATATTGTTCGGAAAAGGTAATGCACCAAACTAAATATTTCAAACTATGAGATTTTATCTTTTTTTGAAACATCAACAATAATTCAGATTCTTAAGAAAAAAGGGAACGCACCACCGATTTGATCTTGGTTCGTTTGATAGATGTCAAAATAATGTCGCATTAAAGCATCAGACTTCTCATAAAAAGTGTTTATTTACATACCAACATAAATGGACAACACTCTCATAAAAATGTCTTTTTAAGAGTTAAGAGTATCGCTACGACAGCAGCCATATTTAAATTTGAACGAATTGTTTTTTGTATAGTTTGAGAGTTACCGTGATATGAAATTGAATTTTGAAATAATTTATTTGGTTTTCCATTATGATGAATTTATTTAAGTTATAAAAAAAAGTTTAATAAATATGTATATACGTGTATTGATATTGATGTTTATTTTGTTCAACATTAAATGCAAAAGAAGTATTTTTACAAGTATATTCGTAATGTGTAGTTTTGTATTTAAATACTGTGCTTAAGTTCTATGTCTCTTGGGAGCATCATCAAATTGAAATAATGACATTTATTTACAGAGCATCAGAAATTCGCACTGTATAGTGACAAAATTGAAAGTCAGTTATCATTGACAGTTTCGTTATAAGAAACGTGAAACAAATATCTAAAAATATAAATTGTAACTTATTATTTTTTCATTAAAACGTCTTTTAACCTCATGTTAATTCTTAGATTACAAAAAACAGGCATACAAGAATAAGACCATCAATTCGACATATTATCCGCTATTACATCTTTTTCGTCATATAACATGAATAAATACCATAAATAATGTCAGCATAAAAAGTACTATTCTTTATAAAAGCAAACATCAAGGTAACCCTTTTTGCAATTCAAAATAAAATTAAAATAATTTAAATATCAATTATTTTGAAAGCGCTTCGTTATTTTTCGAAGTAAAATGTGTAAGTTAGTAGAAAAAGTTTCAATCGCACTAAGATTTAACTCCACATATGTGACAAACTATAATTATACTAACGTCGCCATGAAATGAAAATATAAATTCACACATTAATTTTTCAACATGAGACAATGACGATGACACATACAGACATAAATACTTCGTACCAAGTTTCCGAAAGAAGTATACAAATGTGAAAGATAAGTATCTGTTTTTTTTTTAATTATGCGCATACATTTGTCATCCCATAGGAACAGTAAAAATGTTTATATAAGAGGAAATTAACTCCCATAAGTGGGCCATTTAAGGCTTCTAACATTTTCATAGGAGTACTCTCCTAGAGTTAATATAACTCCCGAAATAAAGTCTCACGAGCCTCTAGGAAACTCTTATGAGAGGAAAATTGTTACGTGGGATGGCAGCTGCCCCTACCCAAAAAATGCTGTACAACGCGACATTTAAAGCTAATCGAACCACCCCTTTGGGGCTTAGCTCGATGCTCAAAGGACATAAAGAAGCATATAAATATAGATCTACATAGACATACTGATTTATATGGTATGAAGCCAATTTTTTTTTTGGGTTTTCCATTATCGTTATGTAAAATTTGAATAAAACTCGAATTTTGTTAGTTGACATGTAACCAATACTATTTGTTCTTTAGCACAAGCACATATTGTGGATTGTAGATGTATGTAAAGCAATTTGTTATTTTTGAAAATTGGATGTCCTTTTTGAAAGGCCTTTCTAAAGATTAACTAGGGTAATCTTAAATAAATGATAAACATGTTCAATGTAGGTAGGCAGGTACTTAAAAAATTCTGGTGATGAGTTTTCAGTGACTCTGCATTTTTTATTTTGTGTAAAGGTATGTACCTATATTAAAACTTTTTCCAAATATTTTTTTGTATTTGCAAAGAAAGGTTAGTGATGAAAAACTCTTAACTTGGTCTTAAGACCTAGGTTAACTAAACAAAAACAAAACTAAATAATTCATATCGGTTTTTACTAACCACAATAGAAGCAATTGTGTTGGTTCATTTTGGGTTGGGCAATGATATTTTTATACAAACATGACTTTCACATTTCCTCCTTTGAGGAGTGTTCGTTTGTTTTGTTGTTATTGTTGAATTCTATACACACATTTATTGCTCACAAAAAAAAATATTTTTCTTACGAACCTAACAAATATTTGTTTTAGCCTGACATTTCCTAAACTCTTTTTTTTTTATTTTCAAATAGGAAGTCCTTTTTTGCTTTCACAACTCGAGAGCCTTTTTTATATCCCGTGTGTGTACAAAGCTATACATATCCTTTTACGGAGATTTTTTTTTCGTCTGCAGTTTTACAGCTCATGTGAATCTGTATAAATTTAATTCCTTACAGGGAAAGCTTTGTCTATAACTACTATTCCCACAGTGCTATTCGAAATAAAAAAAAAAAGAAAATATTCCCAATTGTCCTTCGGCTATCCGCATCATAAAACCCGAAGAATTTAGATTGACTGTAAAAATTGTGCTGAAATATTTGTGTACCTACTCGTAGTATTTTTACGAGTTCTTTTAAAGGGTTATGTATAGGTTATAGGCTACAAAATTTGATTCTTATAATAAAACTCTAAATTGTGGATAAAATTTCTTAAAAATCACCAACCAATTGAAACTCAAGTGTTGTGAAAAATTCGATATTTTTGTTTACTGTCGACTATAGTTTTTATATGAAGTTACTTTTAACGCTACCATCAGTACAGGCTTTAAAAAACAATTCACCGATAAGTGAAAACATGCGACACACTTGGTCACTCTATTCCCATTGTACCCGCATATAATCCAAACCGGAAACGACCAGAAGCTGTGAAGCATTGAAAAAGGTCAGCTTAGCCCGCAGTTGCCTTTAAACCAAAGCTGTTGGAATTATTTAGGTAGGTACTAAAGCTTTACGCAGAGCAGCGGTAGAATCCTATAAAGTTTTTTTTTTTTGTCTACCCTGGGGATATCCCGTATTCATGTTGTTTTTTTTTAACTCCTTTGTACCGTGATTTTATGGAACACACATAATCCTCTTGATATAGCTTTTCGTATAAAAAATATATGAAAACGAAAATCATTTGATGTTGCCTTATATCGCATGGAATGTTAAATGTAACCCTTTAGAAGTAGCTGTTAAATCAAAGAACCGTTACTAAGTATTATTTTATTTATGGATGGAATTTTGTGTGAATTCGTGTTGATAAAAAAATATGTGTTTTATAAAAAGAAGTTTAAAAATAACCGCGAAATACATATTTTGCAAATTACAATTCAGAGTTGACAACTATAATTTGTTGTTGTTGAAAATTTACAGTGTAGGTCGCAAGTGATGTGAGAACAAATTTAAATTGATAGTAGGTATGTACTAAAACCTTTGACAGAATTAATATTTGATGCAAATTTTCAGTATCGATGGTGCCAAGTTTTTCGTCAAACGCTGTAATTAAAGCACAATATTGGGAAATGAACTTGGGTGTGCATAAAATGTTGTTTTTTAGACCACTACGTAAATTTAAATTGAATTGGGTTCTGGGATCTTAAAACCACATTTTGTTGGATATCCATAAAAAAAAAGTATTCCAAGTACCTAATAGGCCAGTAATTGGTCGAAAAAGATCAACTTGTTTCAGATCAAATCAATTTATCAACCATAAGAAATGTTTAATCAAGTGTAAATGTTTTTCAAGTTCATGAGCGATTTTCTTCACTTCGCTTGTGGCATAATAATTCCATTCGAAAGGTCATAGATTTTTTTTTGTAAATTTTGGAAGTTAAAATTTTTTTTCAAGGTCACAGATTTATACTGTGTTTATAATTTTCGCTATATGCTATTGACAAAAAAGAATTTAAAAAAAACGTGGAAAGAAATCTATGCCTGACCAATAACAACTGAAATTAATTGACCTTTTATAACCTTCTTTTGACCTTTGAAATGGAAGTTAAATTGAACAAATGAGGTGTTAAATTTTTTTTCTGACTTTGAGTGCCATAGGAAAAAATATAATTGACTTTTTCCTGTCACAATCTGGTGGCTTTGCAAATGGCATACTTTTTTGGGAACTTTTTACCTACGGTGAGCAAACATTCCAGGGCTGATAAGTTAAACCTCAGAAAACCATAACTTTTTGGTTATTTCAATATGGTTTTCAAGATTAGGAATTATGATTATTAAAAAAAAAGAAATAATAAATGACATCGATTTTATTTAAACAATATTGCTATGTAGATATAAAGCGCATGAATTTTGTTTTGAAACTTCTCCGTTTAAGGGCACAGAATTCGTTTGAGATATTGAATTTTCAAAATTTTGTATTAAATTTTGATATGCAATATTATTGATGTTTTAAAGGAGCTTTTTGATAAAAATTTTAATTCAGAACGGTGAAGCTGGTGATGAGAAGATCAAGCTTCAAAAAAAAACCGTTATATGGCAAGTGCCGTTAATAACAATTGTTGGTAGTTTTTTCCCAAAATGTTCAGCATACCATCAATAAAACATTGATTTTTACTATGACAGAGAACCAAAAAAGTGGGGGGCAAAATTCTGTCTGTCTGCCTGTTCGGCTACAGCCTAATCGGCTGGATCGATTTTCTTAAAACTAAGTGCATAAGTGGTTTTAAGCGATTGTGCCCACTAGATTTTTTTTATTTTCTTAGAACAAAAAATAACAAAACGGCTCCACAACTTTTCTTTTAAGAAATTCAATAAATTTCTTTTGGTAAAAGCAACCTTTGGATGGAAAACTATTTCTCAAAAAATGGTTATTTACTCCCCAAAGAACTATTTTTTTTATTTTTTGTTTTCTTTAAAACGATTATTTTGATTCCAATAATTTCTTTTGTACAGAGGGTTCTTTATAATGTTAAAATTTTCAATAAAAGGTGTTTTTTGGATTTTAAAAGAATTTTAACAATTTTTTGTTGAAAACCAAGTATTTTATAATGAAAACAAAATGGTCGATTTACATAAAACTCAGTATTTTGGGTTTTGACACTCTGTATATAAAGCATTTTATGAAGAAATTTTAATTTGATGAAAAAAACATAAAAATGTTAAAAATTCGTTAAAGAAAATATTTCTTTTTCTTAAAAACTACTTCTTCATTTTTATAAGACTTTTTCTATATGCTTAAGTTATTACGATATACATACAAAGCAAGAAAAACTATAAATTTACAAATAGGAACTATTAATACATAGCTTCTTCTCATTGAACGATTTTTTTCTAAATTTTGAATTTTTTCACTATCGGCTAAACAGACTTAAACTAGTTTTTATAAACAAATTTCAAATAATTACATTTCAAAATTTTCAAAGAGAAATTTTTTGACTTACAAAAATTTGTTTTTCTTTTTTTTTTGAAAATTCAATATCCCAGAAACAGATATAGCATTTTTTTTGAAATTTTATTTTTATGTGCACATAAATTAATCTGTACTTACGATTTGTATACCAAAACTTCTTACATTTTTTTAAGAGTTTGATATTTAAGAAATTATTTTTATAGGAAAACTGCTGCAATGATTATTAATATACTTTTTCCATACAGTTAAAGTCAATAAAAAACTAAAATGGCGTTCTTTTTTTCATTTAAGGCCTCTTAAACCCTCAGCGCCTTGAAAATAAGAGTTAATTCCTGCCACCCAGTCATGCATTTTACTTTGATCAAAATCGTTGTTTTTGAAATAAATATTTTAATTTTTATCATTGTTATGATATTTTTTATCTTAATTTAGTGAGAAAATTCACTGCGGATAATAATGTACAGGGTGTCCACTGGGAAAATATACTATTTTGTTTTGCCGCCATTTTGGTAAACATTAGTCTTGACAGTTCATATTTGGCAGTCGTGAAGTAGGCTCGTGTCAAATTTATTATTAAAAAATATTCGATAAACCAACGTGTTTTAATCGTTAAAATATTTTATCAAAATCAATCATCGATTACTGTGACTTTCATGAAAAAATCGTAATGAGTGACGAGGCACATTTTCATTTGAATGAATATTAGTGGTAATGTTGATTGGCCTCCACGGTCACCTGATTTGACTGCTCCGGACTTCTTTTTGAGGGGATATCTGAAAAGCAAGGCTTATGCAAACAAATCAGAAACGCTTGAGTAACTCAAACTCAAATAATCGTGAAGAAATTTATGAAATACCGCGTAAAGTGTGTGAGAATTTAATGAAAAATGTGATCAAAAGGGCTCGCATTTGTGCCACTAACAGAGGCGGACATTTACCTGATATTGTATCAGCACAGGGGAGGGGCTATACAGCCCTCACAGCTGTTTTGTTAAATTAATTCAATACCAAATGCAATACATAATGACGTTTCATTTTTTTTATTCAAGATCGGGGCTAAAAAAGGTATACACATATGTTGGTTTTGTTTTACGAACTTGTACTATTAATACAAGGTGAGAGGTGACGAGAAAATCAGACAAAAAAAATAGAAAAACAAAATAAATTGGAAGTGCAAAGGCTCTATTTATTCCAAGCCCCTATAAGAAGGACGGAAAATTTAAGTTAGGGCTAAGCAATTTACACTTACAAATTTTTGTTCAAGCCTCAAGGAAATTTGAAGTTTAAATGAGAATGGGGCTAGAAAATTAATAAATTGGCTGGCTTTTTCCTAAGGTCTAGGGGCAAACAAGGTTGGGGCTTATAAATTTTACATGTAACCTTCTGTTTTCCTAAGCTTCAAGGAAATTAAATAAGAGGAAATTGAACAATAAGGTGTTGGAGATTAACAGCTTACTGCCTGAATAGAATGCAAGTCGGAGCTGGAATAGAAAAAAATGCTACAGAGTTTGAACAATTTTTAACTTTAACTGCAGCATTTTTGACATCTATTCCTTCTTCGTCGTCCATTCTCTTCTGGCAGTTTCGTGCAAAATAATGTTGATGGTCAAATATTATGTTTTTGTTCAAGAATAGGTCGAAACAGACGATGCTATTTTTTATTAAGCAAATTTACATGTTGAATACAAATGGAGAGGTAAGGAATAACATCTGATATTTTTAATATAGGCTGGAGTTATAGCTATTTCACAAGTGCCACCTCGATCATTAGACTCCTTTAGTGGTGATGCTTCTGCTTAGTCTGGCTATGCTCGTATTATTATATTATAGTTTTATATTTTTCCGTCATCTGGGAGTGACCCATGAACTTTGCAATTCATTTTATAATTTTTCCAGTAATTAGAAAACCGGAATTCAGATATAACGGTATATCATATAACGGTATTATTATTTTTAATCAGCTTTTTTTAAACTTCACTAGTCACGAAAATTAAAGGATCAATTTTTCAATTTTTATTAGTGTTTTTGGAAAAGCTGTATCTTTCTGATAAGTGTTCAATATTTCAAATCTATTAGGAGCTTTAATTCGCAGTGCAAGCTTAGATTTCCATCACTTTTATAAAATCATACAACAAGTATTTGGTTGTCTCAATATTTGTTTGCAAATAATTTTGTTAATTGAAGGTCCCCATGTTCCAAAAAAAAAATATTTGAGTTAATCAAATGTAATATGGTCAAATAACCTGTTTATTCATTTTCAGTTTAATTCTGTGGTCAGACAATTTTTTTTTTGCATAGTGTATCTGAAAGAAATACGTTTGGCTTTGATTACCAATAGCTTAGCAAAAATTGACGTCATACAAAATTCAACGACAGTTTTGGAAATTTGAATTTTTTGTAGGTTTTGTAGAAATATTTTTTTTTGTACTCTTCACCGTTAGTTTAAAAAAAGTACTAAAAAACGACTTTTCGTAGTCTTTCGGTAAATCTTTTGTTAATTTTCAAATTTCGATACAAGGATTTGTATGTGTATGCATATTTATAAATTCGTACAACTTCAATATACCTGCAAATTTTCAAATTGACTCACTGAATCGTTTTTCGTCACTAAATTTTCAAAGTCTTACAACCCAATTTAAGGGGCAAATCGTTTTGTTCCTATACATGGCGTAGTCGACATCAAAATGAATTAAAAACAACAATTTTCGTCGACTTTTTTCACAGTTTCGCATTGGTAAGGTATTTTTTGTTTGACTTGAAATAAAATGTATGAAAACATTGTTTATACGAAAAAACTTTAAATCTAATTTTTAATTTTTTTTGGAAAAATATACTTTTTATTTCATTTCAAGCCAAAAAAAAATATCTAACCAATGCGTAACTGTGAAAAAGTCGACGAAAATTATTGTTTTAAATTCATTTCGATGTCGACGCGTATAAAAATAAGCAGACAAACGCAATGGTGGATCCAGGATTTTACCCAAAAATTGTATTGCACTCAAAAATTAAGTTTTTTTATTGCACATATAGTTTAGAGAAATATTACCTTTTTTTTGGTTTTCAAAAACAACTTTAGCTTTTTATAACAACTAATAACAATGCTAATCTCTTATTTTATATTATTCTTGAACAAAATTTGTTCTTATTAATGCATGCTTTACTTCACATAGGAGGGAATTCAAGATAAAAGCGATTCCAATTTAATGCACTGAATTGTATATCAGGGGTTGTTGGAGCAGTTACCGAGCAAGACAATTGGTTCAGGGGGACACGGGTTCGATTCCTGGACCTACCAATAATTTTGTTTTAAGTTTATGCGTGAACCTCTTTAAGACTATCATAATTAACTCCATAAAGGTACAATAGGAGTGAAAATAAGTCGCCTTTTTTACTCCATGGAGTTTTATGCAAAGCATCTATAGATGAATATAGGAGCGAAATTGTGAGTTGGGAGCATTGAAGCTTTCATTTCTATGTGTCTTGAGGCGCCTAAAATTTTCGAATGTAGACACGATGAGACTCACGAGTCCGGACTCAATTTTCCCAATCTAAACTGGTCCTATCGAATATGGTTAATTTAAAGTAAACGGTTTTCTATATTTGAAAGGAATGAAACAATTCCAAAATCCAATCAGAAACAACATACATGCCAGTTGTACAAACGTGGTTCAGCAATTTTGAAACATCGACTTCGGCGAGTTAAATAAGGTTCAAAGATGGTTCAAGAGGTTGAAGTATGTTATAATAGCCTATTACTAGCTTGAACCACCATTGGACCTCGCCATAATCGACGATTGAAAATTGCTGAGCCACGGATCAAATTTGAACCACATTTATACGACCTTAGAGGCCTTTAATACTACGTTTTCATTATAGCCGAAATGAGATGATTTCGCAAATCAAAAAAAAAGTGTTTTCAATTGTAATTTTGCAATTTCGTTTGACAGCTCATATCATTTTTGAATTTCAACTGGCTGTTAATCGCTTTTTGATGTTGCTTTATTCTTTCCATCCATTGAGCTTTGACATTTTCATACAAAACCTTTTCAGAGCTGTTCAAACTGTGGCCAATTGGGTGTGTTCAATAGGTTTTGACTTAATTTCCAATCCAATCTCATGCGAATTTGGTTGAAATTATCTCATTTCTAAATGTGAATTTGTATTAGAAATGAGATGGTTTCATATCGAGTTTGGAAATTTTCAATGAAATTACCTCCTGTCTAATGAAAACATAGTATAAGACTTTCCCAAAACAACGTGAAATCATATGACGTTTTTGATTTGATTTTCGGAATGTTCTACTCCTGAAAACATCGAGTTGTGAAATTTACACACACACTACTGAATGACGCCATTTTAAAAAATGGCTTCTTCAAGCATTTATCACTTTAGCCAAGTAGTCTGACGAAAAACTGTATATGTATGTTAAGATTGTTAAGATTGGGAAATTGAGTCTGGACTCGTGAGTCTCATCGTGTCAACATTCGAACATTTGACACGCCTCAAAACACATAGAAACAACAACACCTTCAATGTTTTGTACATTGAAACAACAATAAATGAGTCTCATGAGTTCGGTGTTTATATTTTGTTCATGTCTCACGACAGCCCTGACCCCCACTTGTCTTGTCCAGAAACTACTGTGAGACCGGTCTCAATCTTCCCAATCTAAACAGCATCTAGATGTGTTTGAAAACGAGTTTAAAACAGTTTCAGACCGCCAGATTTAGTGCAAACCCGTTTCTTAAGTGAAATATTGTATGTACTGGCCGGCAATAAATCAGATGGTCTGAAACTATTTGAAAAAAAACTAAGGAACAGAGGTATTTACAAAAGTACAAAATATGACAAATACACAACGCTTAACAACAACAAAAAAATTTCATCGGCTAATGCTTCGCTTACGGGTAGCTGCAGTGCATTGAAATCAAAAACTGTGTTTCTTGGTTCAAATTAGTAAATATAAACCATAGGAGAAAAAACTAAAGTTTACGAAACTTGGTGAATATTTTTCGTTACCAAAAAGGAATATTGAGCGTAGATAGTATACATTAGTCCTGTTTTTTGGTGCATTTTTATCTTTACTTAGAAAAAAGTAGCATGTTAAATACAACAAAAATACGGAACTATACCAGTTTTTTTTTTGTAATTAACATGCTACTTTTTTCTTAACGAAGATAAAAATGCACAAAAGAACAGGGCTATTATTAATCAAATCTGCGTAAATTCTCGTACAAACATTGTTTGAAAACCATATATGTTTGATCATTCAAATGTGTGTTTGATATCCTAATCGAGTTTGATAATGTGAGCCATGCCTAAGAACCATCACTATGAACTCACTTGTAAGAGAGGCCATGCTCAGCCAAAACCGGAGTCAAAACGGATCCAAAAAATCGACCAATTTTAGTCCAAAACTCCAAACTGTCAAAGTTGGCACAAAGAAAAACAAAATTGACAGGACTTTGGAATGAAATGGGCAGTTTTGGGAAGTAAACAAACGGGGATAAATAAAGATGTCGGTTCGTGTTCACGTACTACCCAAATAACAGCTTCTACGAATTCAGCACAAAGTTCACAAACTTGTACCTACATTATGTCTGTTCGCGTACCTCCCAAAACTACGAATTTTTACGAATTTAGCTCAAAGTTCTGTCAAAGTTCACATAAAAAAAATAAAATTCGTAGAAATTCGTGGTTTTGGGAAGTACACGAACAGACATAATGATATGACAATATGATTTTAGATTTCGCAAACAAAATAAAAAAATCTGTTTTGTTTTCAATTCAATTGTTTTTTTTTTATTCGTGCTTAACCACAAATTTTAACTAGTGCTAGTACCTACATATGAATGCATAATCTTCCTAAACAAGAAAAAAGATGTTATTTTGCTGTCTCGATAAGCAATCACAGAATTATTTAAAAAAGAAATATTTGCGTAAATAATAAATAATAATAAATATAGTAAATAAATAAAACACTCCTATTCTTTCAGTGTTTTAACCATTTCTTGAATTGAATTTTATCCTTTAACTGAAAAGCCCCAGGGTTTTCATGTTCATTCTCAAATAAGAAAAATTTTCGAAAATACTTACATCAATTATTGTAAACTGTTTGTGGAAACATTGTACTTTTCGAAGGTAAGTGGTTAAGAAAAAAAAAAATCCCAAATGTGAGAAAATATCAAAATTACCTTCATCAAAACTTAACCGTTTGTGGTCTAAATCTTATCTTCAAATGGTTCAATGCATCGATCGATAGTGTTGAAGAAAAAAATTGAAAAGCCCCAGGGTTTTCATGTTCATTCTCAAATAAGAAAAACTATCAAACATACATCCATCAATTGTAAACTGTTTGTGGACTAAATCTAACCTTCTAATAGTCTCAACCCCCTCAAACCCCTCAAAGCCTATTATTGATATGAACTTCTAAAGTATGCAAATGACTTAACTTTTTATGTCGTTGGCTCTTGTTTTATAGGCTAAGCTTATGTTGCAAAAAGGGAGTATTTTGAGTATTTGAGCCAAGTCCAAATGTTGGTGGTGATTATAATAGTTCATAGAAAATGAACTCTTTTGGGGTTAGAGCATCCGTTCAGGCGTTTGAAGATCCGACAAACAACCGCAAATTGCTTTTTGATAAGAAATATTTTCTATTTATCTTATTCTTAATGATAATGTTCACTTTTCAATTTCTCGAATATAGTTTTCCAAAATCTAATAAAAGTCCATTATTCTGAAAAGGACTTTTTCTACATAGGTAGCTTATAGCCATTTGTACAACCTCAAAAATGTCCTTTATTTTTATAAGTTTTTTCCTTTCTTGTCCTATGCCATTTGATTCTACTTTTTTTTTCTATTTTGATATTTTCTTATCAAGTCTATATTTTCTTTTCTTTCTCCAGTTGAATGTATATTTGTATTTGTTTTGGAGTTAATCTGATTTTATGAATCCTCTTTTCACAGACAAGAAGTTTAGTCTTTGTCGACTGAGTGGTTATACATATAGAGTAGTAGGGTATTTGCAAGTAGGGAAAATTTCCTTTTCAAGTGTTTTGTTATAATATACAGCAAGAGGGGGTGAATTGAACTGAACCGAATATTGGCAAATGGCTTTGGTTATGACGTCTTTTAGCTTCAAATTCCGATTAAGATATTTTCCACAGAATTAACCATTTTGTGGTTTTATTGTTTGAGTTTGAGTTTGGGTTTATTTATGAAGCAACAATATTAGGAAGGATATAATAAATATGTATGTTCATCCAAGAGGGATAGGAAATTTGAAATTTTATATAAAAGACACGATACGAATCTTATGCTTCGTCCTTGTGAAGAAAAGGAATTCCATTGAATGTTGAGTGGACCAATAAATTTGATGGAAGTAGACCAATAAACTTGACTTGAACTGGTACGTATTGTAAGTAATCTAACTAGGCTAATTTCTATGTCTTAAGAGAAAACTAAAGATACATTGTTCATTTATATAGGGGTAAGGACAAAGGATAAAATAGCACAGCATTGACAAATCTCATTCGTTTCAGTGGATACAAATTTGATTTGATTGTTTTCAGTTGTTCTTTTCATTGAGTTGATTATGTAAAAAATTGAAATTGATTAATAGTGTACATATAGCAAAGGTTTTTGTTTTGTTTATACAAAGATGTTGGAGATTTTAGTTGCTACTTTTAATTTTAATGTGGGTTTTAAAGATGAACAAAAAGAAACATATAAAACTCACAAACGTCCAAAACGTAGATACTTCAAATGCAAAGTTTCATCAACAAATATCGCAAATTAAAAATTTGAAAGAAAAAAATTATTTTTGTTAAAATAAAGTTCTTATTTATCCTGTGAAATTCCAAAAAAAACTAGTTTTAAGGTTCTTAATGTTGTTGTTGTCCCTTAAATGTGTAATTAGTTTAACACTAACTTAAGACGGAAATTAAATTGCCGAACAAATAATTCAATTTTTATTAATTGTATTAGAAAATAATCAAAAAATAATAATAAATAATATCAAATAATAAACACATACAAAATATGCCATGCAAAAATATGATGGTAGTGCAAATTAATAAGATGTGATTATAAATTTTCGAAAAACACTTACAAATAAAAACCAATCAGCTATAGAAGAAGAGGCTGTGCGTGTCCTTCCAGAAACATTGTTGCTTACTACATAGACGGGCATTTTTATGCCATTTAAAGCAAAAAACATACACCAAAAAATGAAAAAAATTATAAATAGGTATTTATCAATAATATTGGTTATTAATGAAGTGCACTCCACCTTTTACCCTTGTGGAATTAATATTGTTTTTCACAGCTTACATTGAATTAATTTGTTTTATTTTATTTAAAAATCATAATTTTTGTATGTAAGTACATTGAATAAATTAAATACATTTTTATTATTTTTTATTTAAATTGCTTTTGACGGCACACGTACGAGAAAACACTGTTTTAAAAAAATAAAATTGATAAAAATGTGTTCATGTGTTTATGTTAAGTTTATTTTTTTTTTTTTTTAATCGAAGAATATTTACCTGATGTAGTTTATTTTTAGTTTTTTTATGTTTTAAGAATTTTTATTATTATTTTTTTACGTAGAAAATGAGAAAATATCCACTTTTCACATTGGTTTTCTTCTTACAAATTTACCTACACATAAACTACTTCTTTCTAAATACAAATTACTAAATTGAATTTTAGTACTATTGTTTTTAATTGACACAGTTTTAAAGCTTCACCAATATTTTCTTCCATTTGTATATGTACACAAATTAAAAATATAATTTTTCATTATAAAATTTATATACAAAATATAAATATATGTATATTATATATAATATGTATAGGTAGGTATATCGGCCAGTAGTGGTTGTTTTTCTCTTTTTTTTTTATAAAACCAATGCAGTTATTTGAAAACTAATCAAAAATAGTGCTGATATCCGGAAAATGTCCGTTTGGTCCACAGTAATTCCGTTTTTGGTTCAATCCATATTATTTATTTAATTAACAAAAATGTTTGGTTTTTGTTTGGTAGAAAATATTTATTATTTTTTATAAGTTAATTTTGGTTATTTGTGTTAAAAAATAATCTCATATTATGATATTTCTTTTTTTGTATAAGTAAATTGTAGAAAATTCATAAGATTTTGTGTATAAATTGATTATTTTGTAATTTGGTTATAAATGGTCCTGGAAAAAATTAATAAAAAAAAATGTTATGATTGAAGTTTTTATAAATTTAAAAACTGCCGTTGAATCGAATTCAGATTTTACCAATGAGTTGAACTAAGTTAAAGTGACAATACCCGCATTCAAATTATCAATACAATACAATTTTTTACGAATAGCTGAAATGAATTAAAATAGCAGGAAACTTTATACCATGTTATATTAAAATCTTATTTAAATATACAACAACTCAACTTTATACATACTTCATTTCTAAATTCTGTCATTTTCTTTTAAAATGAATCAATAAATATTAAAAAATAATAGTTTTATGAAACTACATAGAAACACAAAACCATAAAAAAATACATTTTCAAACAGTTGTAAATATTTATCACTTTGTATATTGTCATTGAATAATTAAGAACATGATTAAACTTTTGTTTAAGATTTATTCAAAATAAAAAAAAAAAATTAAAGAAACAAATTTTTTTTCAATTTATGCTAGTGTTTTTTGAGGAGCTGCAACATTGTAATGAGTGGTCGTATTGAGTCGAAACGAAAAGTATTAAACAGCTTTTAGTTTGTTTTGTGTTTTGAGATTTGCTTGAAACAATTTTCCTTGTAGTATTATTATTATTATAATTGAAACCAGTATAACCAGACTAAGCACCACTTAATGGAGTGTGATGATCGAGGTGGCACTCAAATTCTATTTTTAGTTGCGGTATAGGTACTACGAGTATAAGGCAAGTTTTGGATTCGTGCAAAAAAAAATTTAAAGATAATAATCAAGAATGACATTACGATGATAGAGAATACTAAAAAAGTTGCTGGCCAAATTCTGACTGTCTGTCTGTCTGTTCGGCTGCATCCTAAGCGATTGGATTGATTTCCTTAAAACTTGGTACATAGTTGTTTTTGGTTATTCTGCCCACTCGTTGTTTAGTTTTTTTAAAACTAAAAATAATGGTACCTGCCATAAGATTTTTTAAGCAATTTTACAAAATCTTATTTTTCTCAAAAACGGCTCCACAAAATGCTATAATTTTATTCTGTCTTTAAATGAGAAACCATTTTTCAAAAAATGGTAATGGAACCATTTTTGTATTTTCGATTTTCCTTAAAACGGCTATTTTGATTTCAATAATTTTTTTAAAGAAGCTTCTTGGTTAAATTTTCAAAAAAATATTTTATTATTTTTTTTTAACATTGAAAATGTTTATAGGGTCGTTTTGGATAAATTATGGTGTTACTAAAATGAATAAAGTGAATAAATGTGTATATGAGATGAACGCTAGCGTATACGGGGGGTACGATCGAATTTTTGGTTGGTGTTACTAAATTGAATACATGAATTTTAATTCTATATTTTTATAATTAAAAATGTGAGAGTCAATGCAGTCAGAAGTAAATTGTGCAGCTTAAACTAGAAGTGTTGGCAGTTAAAAAAAAACCGTTTGAAAAGAAAATGTATTTAGATGTGCAAAATTTTGTTTTTTTTTTTTAATTCAAACTTTAAGTAGGGCTTTTATGTGAAATGGTCGAAAAACCAAAAATCTAAATGAGTTGTGCTAGAGTGACAACTTTTTTCTTTTTCAATAGTTACGTTTAATATAACAATTTCGTTTATATTTTTTGAAATTCCAAAAAATCTACAAAATGAGATATTAAAGGTTGTAACTTCAAAATTTAAAAATAGATGGTTCATAAATTATTTACTAGACATTAGGGTTAGATCTGATTGTAATAAATTTTATAGTTAAAGAAAGATAATAAATAACTGATTGCTTTTCGTTTCAGGAAATTCTTATACTATTTTGATTTATATTTTTATATTTTTTTTAAATAAACTAATTTCTATCGATCGATTTTTGGTAGTCATATTTTTTATCTTTTTAACTATTCCAATTAAAAATCTCTAATTCATATAGGTAATAGATTACACAAATCTACATATAATATGTAAAATTTGTAATATTTAAAAGCATCTGAGATGACATAATTACATATTACTGTTCATTAACATACTACCTAATAACTCTTTGGTCTGTGCACCTATACAATTTATTTTTTTTTGTATTCGCACCTTCAATAATTGACAATTAATTTGATATAATCATACGTAGCTGTACGTTCTTCATAAGCCTCACAAATCTAAAATACAATTTGATTAAAAAGTGGTACTAATATTCAATCAATATTCCTATAGTTCATCGTCATCGTTGATTTGCAAGTTTGTGTTACGAGAATCAGCCCAAATAAGAACACAAATATTTCCCATAGTGCCACAGTTCATTCAAAATGTCTCTCTCTCTCTGTTCATTATGTTTTTTGATTTGTTTCATTGTATGTCTCTCTGTCATTGAATTACTGAAGAAAATGACTTTTCATTCAAGTTCAGTGTTCAATGTTCTTGTAGCTTGTTCACTGTTTGTTCAGTCGTGTAGATGCTTCGATGGGGGTAGTTTGCTCTGCTGCTCGGTAATTATTTTTTCTGCTAATACCTACCTAGTTAAATTAATAGAATGCGATTTGATGCGTTTGGTTATAGATACTTTAATAGACAGAATGGTAAGATGCCTTATGGGATATGTTTGGTTAGTAGGTAGGTACTTTGGTAAGTTAGGTAGGATGCTTGTGAGATTCGTTGTTTTTGTTTTTATTTTGTTAATTATTTTACTTTTGAGTTTTATTTAGGTATAATTCGACGGATTAACGAAGAAAATAAAGATATGAAATAAAAAAACAAGAGGAAATAAAAATATACATAGGTCAATGAAATCTGTAAACTAAAACGTAAACCGCTTTATTTATTAGATTTTTTATAAGGTTGACTAGTTAGACAGTTGTTTTAGAAGTCCTTAATAGTTGAAAATATGCCTTATGGATGTAGTAAAACAAAACGCCAGTTTAGAAAAATCTTAGACAGCCGAAGCCTTTGCCCAAGTTAGACAAATTTAGGACAGCAGTAAACAAAGTTTATTAATAAATTTTTGGAGTTGGACGGTTGTCTATACTTATAGACAAAGCTTATAAGTTCGACTGAAAATGTATTTTCTATTTTTGAAAATGCGACAAACGCCCTTATTGGGATAGTTATTCAAAATAGACTTGTTGAATAGACTAAAAGTCAATTTATTGTTATTGCAAATTTCAATTGGTAAATACTTTTATATTTTTTTGCAAGAAGCCCCAAAATTAAAGAAAAAACACAAAATTGGGAAAAATAGAATTTTGCGGAGACGTTACACTCACCAGCATTGAATATTTGTTTGTAGGCATATGTAAGGGGAAAAATCAATTTATTAGTTAGCGTTGCCTACAACACACGTTATAAGAGCTACGAAAAATAAATTCAAGAAAAAAGTAACATCAGCAGAAATATTGAATTTTTGGTTGGTGTTACCACAAAGCTAAATTAAAAACAAAAATAATGTTACCACACAAAGAAAATGAAAATATAAAGATAGAAGACACGCGGGAAAAATAAAGGTCAGTAAAATGATAAAAGGTGGGAAGTGTACAGCCTCTCTGTTTAAAAGAAGGTTCTTTCTTGTAATTTTTAAATGAAACAAAATTAAAGACCCACAAAAATAATAAGTTAAATAATATGTTGTGCAGACGTAACAACCCCTAGCTTTTAATGTTTGTTTGTAGGCATGTATTAAGAGGAAAATTAAATTTAAGTTAGCGTTGCATACTACAAACGTTAAAGGATTTAGGAAAAATAAATACAAATACAGACCGAAAAAAAACAAGGAATAAGGGTTGAAATTTTGAATTTTTGGTTGGTGTTACAACAAAACTATAGAAAAAAGAAAAAGTGAGTTACCCCACAAGGATAATACAAATATGAAACTAGAAGATAAGTGACAGAAAATATAGGTCAATAAAATGACATAAGGAAAATATTAAATGTCTTTTTTATTTTTGCAAATGAAACAAAATTTGAAAATAAAAAGCTACAAACGAATTGGACAAATAATATTTGTTTGAGACGTAACAACTACCAACATTGAATATTGTATTTTTGGAAAATTAAATTTTAGCTAGTGTTACCAAAAACGAGGAAAAACCAATACACAACAAAATAACAAAATAACAAAACAAAAATAGCAATATGTACATGCTAACATCATTTTGTCCATAGTCAAAATGTTGTTGATGATAGAACAAAGAGAATATGAAATATTAAACTGAATTTAAAAAAAAAAAGTAAATGAAAATTATGCAATAGTATAGCCTTATTTTAAGTTTTGTATCATCTTCGTATATTTGGGTATTTGATAATTTATTTTATTCAGTTTTGTTTGTATGAAGCAATGAAAAGTTCAGATGATAAAATTTTTGTTGAGACAATGGCTCAAGAATGATCAAAATACGCAATGATGAAATGGCTTCAAATTCCTTTAATGTTCTTAGAGCTGTAGAAAAAAATCTATTTAAGTGTAACTATGCGCAAGTAAAGATAGAAATGCCAAATTAATTTTGGTTAACAATTTTTAAATTTTTTTTCAGTTCAATATAATTTTTAGATTGGTCTTAGTAAAAATCATGATTAAAATTGGCATAAATTGATGTGCTTGGAAACCGGTAAAGATAAAATTCAAAATAAAAGAAAGATTAATAATTATAAAGATTAAAGATTTCTCTAGCACAGATAAGTCATTTTCAATGTCCCCATTGTTACTCAAGGAGTGAAATCTGTAAATTTTTAATCTAAATTTTTTCTGTTGAAAATATTATGAAAACTACTTGGTCGATTTTTTGAACGAATACATTTGAGGGTTTTTTTTTACATTTTCTAAGGTATTTTAAGAAAATAATTACTTAAATAAAAAATAATGGTACCTCCCATAAAAATGTTTAAAAACCGTTAAGGAAAATATTTATTTTCTTAAAAACGGCTCCTACGATTATACTAATTTTTTTCCAAGCTCGTAGATTTTTATAGCATCAATATTTCTGTATCTTTTCAAATTGATTCACCAAACCGTTCTTATTCACCGTATTAAATTTAAATTAAAGGAACAATTTGTGTTGTAGTCATCATCAAAATCAATTAAAAACAACATTTTTGACTTCTTACACAGTTTTGCATTGGTTAAATACCTTCATATCAAGCCGTGTGTTTTCTGACCATTACATTTGATAGACTCAAACAAAATTATTCAAGAAAATAAGGACTTTACAAAAATAAAAAAAAAAACATTTTTGACAAGAAAAATTTGTTACCTTTCATTCATTTATCAACTCATACAACGTATTTTTCTTGTTTTTATTTGTAATTTTGTGTTTTTTTTTATTGCATTCGTAAAAAAATTGGATTGAAAATTGAAATTGAAAATTGATTTTGATCAGAGTTATCGTTACGGAAGAGGAAGACGAAAAAAGTGCGTCTAACTGTCAGTCTGTCTGTCTGTTTGTTCGGCTACAACCTAGACGGCTGAATCGATTTTCTTAAAACTTGGTACATACACTCAGAGAAAAAAGTCAAGTAAATAATTAAACTGGGCACTGTTTAATTTACAAGGTACATATCCCTTATAAAGTTACAGTCATTTCAGTAATTTACCTGATTTTACTATCTTTATATTAAGTGTTAAATTAGCCTGGTGGCATATATTACCATGTTCAAGTTGATTTAAGAAGATGAACTGATATTTTAACAAGGAATTCTGGTAAACAAGAAATTTCAGCAAGAATATAGCGCTAAATTTAACTGAGATCTGTTTTTTTTTAACACTGCTTGTTACGAATTTCTATTTTACCACAAATAAGGTTGATGTAACATTTAATATGGTTATTTTTACAATGTTTACCTGTTGAATTTAGCCTGGCCTCATCTTAAAGAAACACTCTGCCAGTTAATTTCAACGCGACACCAGTATTAAAACACACACACAGGCCATCCGATTAAAATTATTTAGATTTAACCTGGCCACCTGTTAAAGTAGCCTTCTACCAGTGTTGAAACAAACTGACAAGTTATGGTTAAAGAAACATTGTGCCAGCTCATTTTAACGTGACACCAGTGTTAGAGCACATACACACACAAGCCATCCAAACAAGGTCGGTTGTAACGTATAGATATTTGGCACAAGTTTTTATGCAGCGAAGTGGCCCAGGGGTACTATTTTCATGAGTGTGTGTGAGAGGTTCCCAGTTCAAAACTAAGTAAGTATCACAAAGTATTTTTAAAATAAAATTATATATATACTCGTAATAATAAATTTCTTTACTTTCAGAATAATGCAAAATTAACTGGACGGTTAGCAGCGTTAGAGATGGGACCTAGACGCATGGATCCAAAAATTAATTATTACCGGATACAGGGTTGATTTGAATTAACTAGATCGTCATGCTAAATTTACAGGACTTTGATCATTTTATTTATGTTTATGAACTAGATTTTCATGTAAAGTCAACTAGATTTAAAGGTAAAATTTGCAAGATTCTCAGGTAAAATTTACAGTTTTACTTTTTAAAGGCAGTGTTAAATTTACCTGAAACTAACGTTGATTTAACACGACATTAAAATCAGGTATCAGGTTAAGCAGTTAACCTGATCTACCGAGTTGAAAAATAACCACCTGAAAATCAGGTATAATAAACCAGAAATTTGTTGGTTAAACCTGCTTTTTTCTCTGAGTGTAGTGGTTTTTATGTTGATTCTGCTTATAAGTATTTTCGTTTTTCTTAGAACAAAAAATAACGGTACATACCTGCCATTGTAGTCTGTAAGTAGCTTATAAGTAGGTTGTAACTAGTTTATAATTAGTTGTAAATAGTTTTAAGTAGCTTTAAGTAGTTTTAATTAGTTCTAAGTAGCTTTAATTTAGTTTTATGTAGTTTGTAAGTTTTATATAAAACCAAAAAAAAAATAAAGACAATGATACCCAGTTTTTGTAAATTCTTCCCGGTAAAAAATAAAACCGACCTGGATTTAGTATTAAGATAGTACTTAGGCCGAAAGGCATTAGCATTAAGCTTTTATAGTTTAACTTAGAGCGCCCCACTGGGGCCAGTATGTTAGTTTTAAGATATCGATAAGTAGGCTAGTTTTTATGAATTTTTGTCTAGCTTTAAGATAGTTTTAAGAAAATTGAAAAATAAAAAGGAATTCTTTGGTGTCAGGTAGAAAGGGGTTAAGTCAGAAATGGTAGTTTTCCACAAAATGAGATTGAAGATTGAAATTTTGTTTGTAAATCTAGATATTCTTTTTTTAATAAATTAATGATGCAAAACCGTCATTAAAGAGGTCATCTGTAATAGCAATAGACTGTTGACTAAAAAATTCAAGTACTTACCAGATTTTCTTTTGACTTATCCCCTTAGAGCCAGTCGTTTTTTGGTTACTTGTTAAAATAAAGTTTTTTCCAAAGTGTTAAGTCAAGAAAAAAAATGTGTGTTTACATTCAAATCTAAGTTTAATTCAGAAAACATAAAATTAAAATGAATTACAATGAAAATAAAGTACATTATTATCTTTTGAAGTTTTTACATTTGGTCATCTTCTTCGTCCAATAAATCGGGATCATTATCAGGTGCTTCTTCCGAAGTTACCAAATTTTTATAAAATTCGTGAAAAACAGGTGGAACTAAGATCAAAAGTGAGCACAAATCCCGTTTCTTCTCAGCGGATATTGGATTCAAATTGTTGTACTTTCTTTTAAGCGACTGTTTAAGATTTTTAAACTTTCCGCGCCTTATAAAGCTTAAGACTTTAAACTCTTCCGCTTCATTAAGTGAGTTTTTATAGCTTACTATGCCTTTCTCCTTATACTGAAGCCATTGCACACTGTGCCATGAGAACTGTTCCCCAGCTTCATTTTTTTTTTCGGGACACTAAAGCTGTCTTCAATAAAGCACAAAAATCAAAAAACTCCTCTTGTTGCATTTCATGCACCCTGAATTGGTTTTTTTTTCCTGTGTTTCGTACCAATTGGTACCAATCATGCGGGTGGTATACAGGTGTTTGCATTTTTTTTTTTTTCAATCATGGAGTGATCTATGTCACACTCCATGTGAGTGTGTCCTGCAACTAAAAATTTATGGTTTATTTTCAAATGTGGGAGTTCTGTTTGCGCTAAAATAAACATTGCAGCAACATGACTATTTTTGTTCTGCCCCCCACATGTATCGGAGTAGAACGTAACTTCAGACACAGTGTCTGGTAAGCTCTTTAGCTGCTGGTACAAACACGAAGCTATTTCGTTGCCTCCCCTGGCAGCTTGACCTTCATGCCACATATAGTTCATTGATTCTCCGGTGGCATTGTCGTGAACAGTCAAGTTGTAAGTCCACAACTGCCTTTTGTAAAATGCAACCGAAGAACCAATAAATGGTGTTGGCAAACACTGCTGCAGGTCGAAGCTGAAGCATTTGGTTGAAGGATTATTTTGAGCCTCTTGCTTGTCTATCCTTTTTGCTTCATATGCTGCATTTGCTTGCTCCTGATGAATTTGTAGGTCATTTTCTGCACTTTGTTTTTTTGCTTGATCACCTGTGTTTGAAGCAACTTGCAGCCTCATTTGAAGAGTATCACATTTGAAGCATGTATCTATGTGTGGTTTTTTAAAAACGAGTTTAAGCTTGTGGAATTCTCGTTCATAAAGCGTCCGGCCCACAGGATTGTTTCGTTCTTCCTTATAAAAATCATACATAATGCGCAAGTTAAGATGAGATGGAAGATATCTTTTATCATTCGTGCGTCTCGTATAGTGACTTTCGTAAGACGGAAATGATTGTATGTGAGCTCGCACTGCATTTATGTCTTCCTCAGTTTTTTTATTAGCGGTAGCGTTCTTTCCTCTTTTATCATCAAGAGTTATTCCCGAAATATTTAAACCTTTATTTTTTATTGAGGATGCAACAAATTTTGGCTTACAAAAACAATCTTTGCACACAGAAACTCTAGCTCCACTAATTTCTAAAAAATATTCATGTGTTACATCTCTGCTTTTCAAACTATCAGGTTTTCTCCTGCGAGTAACACATTTTTCTTTTGAGCTGATGAGATTTGCAATAAATGCAACTCTTTTGTTGTGAGATCCCAGTGACCAGTACTCATCAAATATTTTTTTTCGCAGATCTTCACTAAGGAAAGACGAACATTTTTTTCTACACTGTTTTAAGCTCTGTAATGCTCTCGCTTTCACCACCTTTCCACTGACATTAATGTAACTCTGACCACTATGTAACTTAGCACTCCTTTCCTTCCTTACAGCTCTAGCCCATTTTTTCACTATTTTTTTTTTTCATTTCCCGCCAAATTACCTTGGTTTTCCATTTCTTCAATTGCGACATCTTCATTGATTGTCATTGGTCGACTTGATTCAGCTTCCATTATGTCTCCCTCATTACTATCTTCTCTTGAATCTGGAACGAAATCTTCATCTTTGCCATTGTCATCGGAACTGAAATCCTTATCCGTGGTGCTATCATCAGAATCCAGGATACTTGGCATATCCGCAGGCAAAGACGGAGCTGGCGAAGATCGACGTGAACTAATGCTTCCAATTGCAGGAAAAGGCTGTGTCATTTCTATAAAATTATTATCAACAATAATTGCAAGGAAATAATAGTTATTGTATTATCATAACAAAACTAATATGTATTTACCGCTGATGTTATGGTTTCCAGAACGCGCTAAAGCTAGTTGTAAAATATATTTACTTCTTGTACTCATTTTTAAGAACTTTTTGAACTGAATTCACACAACAAGTGAAAAAATAAAGCACAAAAACAAGTGGTTGAGCGTTGAGGTAGGTACCGTTAAATATATTCTCATCATAGTAGTCAAAAGAGAGTTTAAACTGTTCCCAAACAAAAAATTATAGCTGTCTCAATTATTTGTTTTCACAGTAACACTGTGTCACAAAAGTAAGAACACACCATTAACTCGTGTTGTACTTTTAAAAGTGTATTTTTTCTTTTGTGACCAAGTGTACTTCTTTTCACTTCAAGTCTGAAAATTGCGGAAACCAGCAAGTGGCTAAAAGAGAGAAGAGCAAGTGTGCAGCTTACAGCATACTCAATAAGTGTTGCCGCTGGTTCGCAATTTGATTAAAATAATTTTGCTTAGCAAAATAATCATCGTGAAATTATAATTCTAGGATATTTAAGGCTACGTTGTCCAAGGTGTTGAAGAAAATGATTATCAAAATATGTATTATAGAAGATTTCAATTCTATTATTGATATCTAAGATTAATTCTTATACTTTTTCAAATGCATCTCAATTCTGACTTATGCCGATAGGACCAAACGTTAGAGAAAAAAAAAGTGACTTAAATCCAACAAAAATCCGAAAGCTGATATTTTTGACTTAACCCCTTTTTACCTGGCACCAGAGAATTTATATTAAAAAAAATACCTGCCATACATTGTTTAGCGATTTTATTAAATTAAAAAAAAATGGCTCCACAACTTCTCAATTCAATTTCTGTTGGTAAAAGCTACCTTTGGATGGCAAACCATTTTCCAAAAAATGGTTATTAATGGTACCTCTCCAGAAAACCATTTTTTAATTTTCAAATTTATTCACCTCTTATAGAAATTTTTTTTTAATTTTGGACTTTTCACTATCGGCTGAACAGAATTAAATTAATTGCTTATGTACAAATGTCAAATAACATGTATTGGCAGCAGTAATTTAGGCATTGTTGGCTTGTTTTCTGCCATTCCAGAATGTCATCTATATAGAGTCCAAGCAAACGGATTTCAGTAGAATCAATATCATGGCATCTTCATATATTTGAAGGAAAGTAACAAGGAAATGGGGGTCAGAGAATTTTAATCAATAATATGTCATTTGCTGGTCAGATTGGGCTAGTTACCATAAATTGAACTATCTTTTTCTTAAATTTGCGACAAGAACTCGAAAAAAGTAGCCCGATTTGATATAATTTTTATTATTTTTTAGATTTGTTTAATGGGCTTAACACTGTAAAATGTCTGATTTTTTAATTAGTTGTTTCCGTACCTATATTTCAACAATGGCCCAGCATAATGCTATCCAAATTTCGTATATAAATAGAAATTTTTGACAAATGTAGATTATGCTATACATAGTTATTTTTTTTTTATTTTCATCAATGCCTTTAGGCACGTAAATGCCTTAAAGACTTCATAAGAAAATTCGTCTAATCCAGCCTTGCACTTTATTTAATTTCTCCTTTTATGTGACTGCAAATACTTACTCATTGACTCAACTTGGACTTTAAACATTTAAAATTGATGATAATTAATAGAGTCTGCAATTTGAATATTCCATAAAATATGACAAGGACAATAGTTAAATACTCTCAATATTTTAATATATAGAGATATAGGTACACCATCCTGGTGATGGACGTCTGCATATTTAAATTCAGTTAACTTAATTAAAATCAATTTGATTTTCATTTCAGTGCTAGAAGTGTAAGTGCTGTCTGCCTACTACTACGTCACAATAATTAATAAATCGATTAGTGTAAATTAGTTAGACAGTAGAGTAAACGATGGCTCGGATAATATTCAATTTGAGATATAATTATTCCATTTATTATACCTATACATAAATACCTGGATAACAAATTAAAGGTTGTTGAATTGTTAATGGTTTTCGAAAGCTAAATTATTAAAAAAATTATTTTTTTCTCAATCAAACAACTTAATGGTCTAACTTAATGAAAGAGAAGTTTATTCGGAGAATAAAAACCTTCCTGACAAACTGACAATTAAGTTTTATAGGGATAGCAATAAATTGACATTATTTTGTGTTTGTGAACATTTTTTTTTTTCTTGTCAAGTAAATACATTCTCACTTCTTTTTTATTGGATAAATGATGTCTCATTGAATTAACATTTCGTGATATTCTAACTAATTAAAACTGTCTTGAAAAGGTGATTTCAAAAGATTTATTCATGCAAATTAATGTAATATACATTAAACTTGCACGACAAAAAAATTGAATAATTTTGACATAAAAATTCAATCCATGGTTTTTATAATACAAATTGTAACTAATTCCGATTTAAAAGAATTATTTGATTTCAAATACCTAAATAATTAATGAAATTAATAGATCCTTAAAAAAAGCCAGAAGCATATGAAGATTAAGGCCCAAAAGCCAAACAATTTTTCTTAATAAATTTTTAAGTAAAGTCCTAAGGGCCAATTTCACAGTGATGCGTTATCATCAAAAGTTTCACTGTTATAGTTAAACTAGCCTTTCTTAAGCGTACTTAATGAGTTGCCATGAGTTTAACTTTTATCTTGTACTGAAAAATTATGCCTTAGTTTTGTATCTTTTAAATTTTTGTAAGGCTTCGAGACTTAAAATTGATGGAGTCTTCTTAAATTGACCTGGGTAAATTATTAAGTTTTTTTTTTTTATCCGATGGAAATCTTTAAAAGACACAATCGGTACCGAGTAGTGTGGGACTCTATCACTACTAAAATCACTGGTGAATCAGGACCAATCTATGAAAGATCGACAAATGATTTTTCTTTCTAGATTTATGAATCGCATTGTGGGTAGTTTAAGTTATAACACTTTTCCATAGCTTTTAGACCATCAGCTCATGAGGCTTGGTTCTTCCTAATCTCCGAAAATTGTCTCGTACATTTAAGACCGTCCCATTTTGGAGTTCATATGACTTTAAAGTCGCTGATTGTGAGATACAGCATGTTTTTTAACCACTTCTGTAACCATTTCAATTTGAAAGTCACGATGCAGATTGCTATTTCTTATATACCAAGGGGCATTTATTATTCCACGAAGGACCTTGCTTTGGAATTTTTGGGATGGGTTCAGCATCTTTTTTCTTTGTACAGCCCCATAGTTGGATGCCATATGTCCAAACGGGTTTCAGTACTTGCTTATATAACATTAGTTAGTTCTGGATAGATAGGTCAGAGTTCTTTCCTAGTAACCAGCTCATTTTTCTGTACTTCAAGTTTAGTTCGTCTGTTTTCTTTTTGATGTGCTCTTTCCATTTAAGCTTTGCCTCCAAAGTCATTCCAAGGTATTTGGCAGTATTAGAGTAAGGTACTGTTGTACTGTTTATAAGAATTGGAACATTGTTTATTTTTTTGTTTGTAAAGTTTATATGCATCGATTTTGGTTCATTTAGTTTGATTCGCCATTTTTGCGTCCAATCACTAAATTTATCGACTGCATTTTGCAGTTTTTGTGTAACCTTCGTAACGGATATATCTGGTACCAATATTGCAGTACCATCAGCAAAGGTGGCCATGATAGCGTTGATGTCCACTGGAATATCCCTTGTATATAACAGATACAGGGTTGGTCCTAGGACACTTCCTTGTGGTACACCGGCTTCAATTTTCTTTAGTTCCAAGTAATTTTGGTCTAACCGTACTCAAAAGACTCGGTTCGTAACGTAGGATTTTAGTATTTCGTATTACTGCCTGGGAAGATCCTTTTGCAGTTTGTACTCAAGTACCAAGTGCCAAACCTTGTCAAAGGCTTGAGCAAAATCTAAGAATATAGCCGTTCTTCTTCAAGTGCCTTTTCCACAACATCTGTAATCCGATGCACTTGGTCTATCGTGGAATGTTGATTTCAAAATCCAAACTGATGGCTCGGAATTAGTCTTCTTTCTTCTATTATTTTGCTTAATCTTTTCAGAAGCAGTTTTTCGAAAACTTTTGCCATTCTTAGAAAGCGATATAGGTCTGTAAGATGTTACTTCTGTTGGTGGCTTACCTTGTTTAGGTATAGCAATGACTTGTGCAATTTTCCAATGATGTGGCACATATCTTTGTTTAAGGCATGCATTTATTATAAATTGGAGTATTTTGAAGGCTATTGAAGGCATTTCTTTCAAAACCTGAGCAGTTATTAGATCGTACCCTGGTGATTTTTTGTTAGACAACAACTTATGTTGACACATACTTCTTACTTCTTTGAGCGTGGCAAAAGGAATTTCACATTCGTCGTTTCTATCAACAAACTGTAAGGGATCTGTAGCTGTGCTTGCTGGAAATGGCTTAAAAACATTCGCGAGATGTTCAGCGAAGAGATCAGCCTTTTGTTTTGGGTTTCCGATCCATTTACCATCTTGAGATTTTACTGGTGGGTTTTGTGCCTGTGGTCTTTTTTGGCGCTTAGCTGCTTTCCATAAGGAGTATTCCGTAGAAGCATCCGTCGTCAGACTATTCAGGAATCTGCTAAGTGAATCACTTTTAAATTCACAGATTCTTTTCTTTAGTTCATTGTTATGATGGTTACAAACTGTCTTCTCACCTGGAAATCTCGTAGCTTGCCATTTTCTTCGAGCTCTTCTTTTCTCTTTGAAAAATTCTTAGGTGAGAAAAAAAATCGATTTCGAGACAATTGGAGTAAAATTATACTCAAAAATTACTGGATACATGGTAAAATAATATAATCACCCCGATTACAGGGTGTTTTGACATTTGGCTCATAAGAAAAATTTCAAAATTGAGTCTAAATCCCTCTGTAGCTGGTTCGTCGGAAGCTGTTATCGGGGTGAATCTTAACTCTGAGCTTTTAATGAGATGATTTTATCAAAATTAAATTAAAGTTCAGTAAAAAGTTATTATAAATAAGTCACTTATATTCAAATCTATATCATAATACTATGCTCTTTTCAAGTTGAAAATTACATTGCACATTTTATCTTTATTCACAAAAAGTTTTTCCGCAACTTTCAAAACTTTATGCCTAAGGAAATCTACTCCACAATTATTCAATCTTATTATATTTTCTCAACTGCAACACCTCAAACAACAATATAATATAATTCTTATAGAGAGTCACTTCTGAATATAGTTTGTAAATTCATCTTTCTTTTTATTAAAACAAAAAACAACAACAAAAAAATCCAGCCTGCATTTAAGTTTAAATTTTAAGAGGAAAATAGGGTTAAGTATTTTTTCACTTGTCTGCATTTTTTTCTGCCATTTGCCATTATATATAATTTTGCAACACACAATTTATGCTGTTGTTTGGAGGAAAAAAATTGCCTCCTTATTCTCTCATCATGATGTTAAAGGACTACCTAACACGCCAACTATGATTAACTCTTCGAGCGTCGAGAAGACGCGCGGGTAGTAGCTACTATATTCAAAAGAAAGCTATACATCTAAGATCTCAGCAAAGACATACAATAATGGAAATTTCTAGAATTGTGAACAGTGTCAAGTGTTTCTACTTAGAAAAGGCCCTTAGGGAAAACGAAATAACTTTAAAATGTAAATAAAACTTTTTTAATTGTGCTCTGTCGTTGCGAGCAAGGAAGTTTTTTTTTTGCCAGAATCAAACATAATGTATATTAGGGCTTCTTGGATAACTTAAGCACTTGGAAATACCTACATAGGACATTAATAATTTATGAAAAAAAGGATTTAAAAAAGTGTTATATGAGTTGTAAATATGAAATATTCATTAAATTTTGTATTCATAATCTAGGTTAAGGTTGATTAATTAGAATTTTTTGACTAAATGACAAAAATTTGAATTTTGAAAATAAAAACAAGCTAAGTTTGGCAGTTGATGAAATACCAAAGATAGAAATAAACAAGATGGGTTTGCCATTCAAATAATTTTGATAAGTCCGGATTTCAATCCTCTATATGGCCCCGAGACAAAAAGACTTTGATGCCATACCAGGATCATCTATTCTTTCAGTAAACTATTTTTATGAATTCTTGGCCTTTTTTACCGTCACTTAAAAAAAAGGACAACTAAAGTCAGTGTACCCTAGTATGCCCTACAACTCACTTTTTGCTGATGTTGATTTCATTCAAAGTCTGATTTCTCAAAATACTTAACTCCTCGCAATTTGTTTTAAGTTTTTTTTTTAATGTTTACAACTATTTATTTTGTTGTTCTTTTTGGAATGGAATATGGTTTTTTTTATCATAAAAAAATAAAATATTGACTTGTTCCTTTGAAGTTGAAGAATAGTAATTGAATTCTGGTTTCCTTTATCATACAAAAAAAACTAAGTTATTATATTTTATTGATTTCCTGTCGTAAAAATACCTTTAACCAGACATAGACGATCTACTCAATATTCATCTGGCACCTGGGGTTTAAAGAAGGTAAGAATAAAATAATCAAATCCCAGGAATTCGTGGTTTTTACTCTATCTATGTGTAAATGTGATTTATGGTACCTACCTATATATATTTTCTTTATAAATAAGAACTATTTGATCAGTCATATACATATTTATCTACACATGTAATGTATATTAATGTAGGTACTAGTCAGGGTGTTTTGCAAAAGATATATCAAAATTTGAATCTATGGATACAATTTTTCAAGATTTAATAGAGATTCTTAGCACTTTGTTGGATGGCTCTGGATCTTTGGCACCTCATTCCTCATATAAGGGAAATTTGAAAAAAAAAAGCCATCTCATTGGTCAGTAATTGGTCAAATCAGGTCAAATAATTATAGAAATTGGTCATCTCTAAATAACTTGTAATCAAGGCCTGACGTTTCTCGAGGCCACAAAAGGACATGACACGAGTGGTTTTTTTGGCATTTTAATTGTGGAAAATTTACAAAAAAAAATATATCATAAAGAAAAATATATCGAAAGATCTATAGATCGTGTGAAAAGTCAACTATTTTCAGTAATTTGTCAGTCATAGATTTTTTTTCAATGAACTTTTAAAACTTTTGGCCCCTCATTTCTGTTTATTTAAAATAAGCCAGTATGACACAATCACAAAAGGTCAGCTTTTTTTAGTAATTGGTCACCAATTTGCCCAGGAAAATTAGACAAAAAATGGCAAAACTTCGAAAAAATTACGACAAAACTTAATTTTGGTAGAAAGCTTTGATTTGACGTCATAAGCATTTCCTGAAAAGTTCCGTAAATTTGAGCCGGGGCTTAATTTTGTAGGGGGGGGGGGGGGGTTAAAGGGAGTAAAATTCAGTTTTTTCTTAATTTTTTAGAAAAACATGTGAAGGTACAAATTATAGCTGATGTCTTTCTTACCAAAAAATATTAACATACCTTTTTTTCATACAAGCAATAGATTCTGAGAAAATCCTCCGAGAACTTCACGGTGGAGTAAATTTTGTCAAGAAATTTAATAAATTTCATTACTTGATGGGCTAAAGCTTTTGTACGATTTGAGTTTGGCTACATCTCCGCTTTATAAAACTTAGTTTTTAGAGTACCCGGAGTAAGGCGAAGACCGCCATCTTGAAAAAGAAAAGTTTTTATTCAACAACTCGATGAAATTTCCTTTTACAACAAATCATGGAAAAATGACATTTAGAATATAAAATTATCTAAAAAATGAGCTATTAAAGAATTGTGAAGGATTATTAATCTTGAAGTTATAGCGTATCAAAGAAACATTTTTAATTTTGTACTGTAAATGGACAAATAACGGTATTTTGTTAATATCTCAGCATGTTTATCTCTTTTGTGTAGAATGACATAAGCTATACTTTGTACCTTCACATGTTTTTCTAAGAAACTTATAGTTTTTGAGAAATTAAGAAAAAACTAAATTTTACCCTCTTTAACCCCCCTAAAAAAATAAGCCCTGGCATAAATTTAGGGAACTTTTCAGGAAATGCTTAACGCGTCAAAACAAAGCTCTCTACCAAAATTCAGCTTTGTCGAAATTTTTTCGAAGTGAACGTCTAATTTTCCTGGGCTAAACACATATTTTTTCTTATAAAAGACATACATATGTCATTGGAAGGGTATTTTTGTGTACTACTGTCGGGCCTAATTTTAAATCGTGTAGTGTTCTGGTGGATTTTTGTATGAATAAAATGTATTTAGTATAGCCAAAATATATCTCAACTGCATAATTATCATAACTGTTCATAAAAATACCTTTTCAACTATATACATCTTATTGGTATTTGTTAGATCAATTTTTAATAGATTTTGCCATACTTAAATGCACAAACACAAAACCTTATGGTTATTGGTTAGTGAACAACTTTTTCACACAGTGGTTTGAAATTGACTGCCATAGTAACTTCATATTGTAACACATGTAAATACCTTTCCAACGATTGGTGGTGGTTCCTAAGACCACCTTTGCAAAAATTGTATACATTCGGAAAGATCTTTAGATCTATATAAAAGCTGAGCTATAGTTTCAGTAGTATGGTCACCAATACATATTTTTTAATGATTTTTTTAAGGAATTTAGAAAAAATCAAGGTCATAGTGATTTTTGGAACTTTATTATGGGAAATTTTCTTAAAATTGATTCCACCTGCAACACGACGTTGTTGCGCCACCAAATTTATTTATATTATAGATAAAGTGTATTTCACAATACGTGGTGCCTTTGCGTTAGTTCGTGAGGTGGGAGAATTTAATGGTGAAACCGACAAATTTTTTGAAGGTAGGCCAATCGATTACAGGATAGTATTAAAAAAAAAAGATGAAAGCTTTATAGGAGTACTAACTTTTGGACCCAATTTATGCTCGAAAAGTAGATCCAAAAAATTGGGATGGAAAGAAGAATACAAAAATAAGTTTTTTTCGTACACCTATTCAGAAAAAAAATCTAAGATAACTTAACTTTTCGATTCTGAAAAAAATTTGTACTTTGGCGTTAGATTGGTCACACAAGTGGCCAATAATATCAGTCGAGGGCTCATTTAATAGGTAATTAAAATGACTACAAATTATTCCGTAAGCATCATTTGAAAAAGAAAACTTCTGTAAGTTGTTAATAACTTATTTTGTAGAAAATTTTATCTCATATAAAGTTAAGGTCAAACGTTTTGTTGTAAAACGAAATATCAAAAAGTTGTTCAATAAAAACAAAACCAATCTGTTTTTCAAGATGGCGGCTCTTCCCTAAGCCTGAAAATCCCGAAAACTCGTTTTTATAGAGAGATTTTGTCCATTGAAAAATGCAAATTCATACCCTTTTTTCGACAAATTTGACTGGGCTATAATTTTACAGAACAATATAAGTAACTTATGGATTTATGAATTAACTAAAAACTAGTGTCAATTATTGACTACTGACTTTTTTCCATTTTTTTTTTGACCTAAAATCTAAAACAGTTGAAAGGAATTCGACATCAAATAATCTTGTTTAATATTTCCTTATTTGATCACTAAATGTTTTCCAAATTCTTATAAATTGAAAAAGCACTTGGATTCAAACCAGTGCTGTCTTCTTTTTCCAACTAAATGATTTTGAATGAAGAAAATACCTTATGCATTTTTAGTCATAGGAAAATTATTTGAATGATAAAAAGACGATATTCTGTTGTACCAATGTCCTCTTTTTATCTTTCAAATCAATTTTTTGCCGTTAAAATGTATACAAAACTTTCCACAAATTACAGCCCTATTAATTGAAATTGCTTCGATATCTTTTAATTCACAAATTAACTAAAACGTCCATCAGGAGTTAAATCACGAATTAGAATTTCATATCTATAAAAATATAAATGGCAAATCCGCGTTAAGTTCAAAATATTAACGAAAATCTCTGACAATCAACAAGAACTCTCCTGTTACAAAAGACTAATTTTTGACCTGCACATTAGGGTGGGTCAAAAAATATTTTTTTGGAATTGAGAGTTCTAATAGCACTTAAAAGTGGCCATCTGGTGTCCATAGCACATATGCAAAATATTTTTGAAATCGGTTGACTTTATCTGCCTCCAGTAAAGTTATGACGTTTTCAACTTATTTACCATGATTAATTTTTTATTTTTCACTTCGTTATTTGAACTTTATTTAAGAAAAAATCAAAGTAGGCCGTTACCCAATTTTAAAAAAAACATAGTAACAAGGCATTCAGTTAAAAGGTTCTTCATCTTCAGTGTAGTCGCAAAACTGCAGCTAAGCTTATATTATAGTTGTGATTATGATTGCTTTAAAAATTTCTTTGAATTAAATCTGGCGTAATGGAACGTACTGAAAAGGCTTTTAAATGTCCTATATTTGGCGAGACTTGTGATTTTGAAACTAATGTACTGTGTACTCCCCACTTACTAAGAAGTAATGAAATGTTATGAATGGAACAGGCACAATTTGAAAATTAATAAAAAGTAACCAACGTTTGAGGAAATAAGTGAACGACAAGGGAAATGATAATTTGGAACACAGATGTACTCGCTACAAAAAAAAAATAATCTTAGAAGTCTGAAAAGAAAAATGGATAGGGAAACATCAGCAACTTGCCTTGCGAAAACGTCTAAAAGTGTTTCTGCTTCTGTTCTTAATAATATTCCAACAGAATTACCATCGGATTTATGTAAAGATTCAGATAGCGAAGATATTTTTACAATTGACGACTCTAAAGAAAAGGAAAAAGAACAGCAATCCGTAACACTGAATTACTCCGCGTTATCTCAAACCTGAGACTGATATGAGGTATCAAACAGAGCGACAGCTGCCATTGCTTCTGTAATCTCACAGGAATCTAAATTACCCATTACTGACAAAAATAAACTAAGAAGGGAGCGAAAAAAGGCAAGAGAAAGTGTTAAAAACAAAGAATCTGTTTCTGAGATCAGTGCTTTGTATTTCGACGGTCGAAAGGACAAAACTTTTGTCGACCACGAAAGAAATGGAACGTATTACCGCGAACAAGTGATCGAAGAACATATTTCACTACAAAGCGAACCAGAGTCAAAATACTTAGGTTACATTGCTCCAACATCAGGGTCTTGCTAAATGTGTTGAACAAGAGTTGTTTAACAATTTCCCGACAGAAACAATATCATTGGAAAGTTAAGTAGCTATTGGATGTGATGGTACCAATGTCAATGCTGGGAAATTTGGAGAGATCATTCGTCTGTTGGAAAAAAGATTAAAGAGACCATTTCAATGGATAGTTTGCATGTTGCATATGAATGATATGCCATTCCGTCTTTTACTTGCCCATATTGATGGCGTAACTTCGGGACCAAGAACATTTTTAGGAGTGGTTGGTAAGGATCTGGAAAACTGCGAAGAAAAGTCTATCGTTAAATTTAAGAGCATTCCAGGAGAGTCGCTGCCGATAATGGACACAAAGAACCTTAGTTCTGACCAATCTTATTTATTCAGAATCGTTTCAGCGGTTTTGACTGGCAGTTGTCCCGATGACCTAGCTGTTAAATCCTCCGCAAAGATGTCCCATGCTAGGTGGTTCAGGAATGCTAATCGCATTCTTTGTTCTTATGTCGAAACAGCAACTGGTACGGAAAGTTTGATATTGTTAGCAACTTGGTTCAATATCAAAAGCCAACCTACCTGCAAAATGGAGCCAGACATTTATGGGGTTTAATCTCGAAAAGTCGCTATCTTTTCGTGGAATATTAGACTGTTGTTGATCCTGTAATCAAAGGAAACAGTTTCTTTGCGCATTCAGAAAATTTGTGTCTAGCAATGTTAACTGATCCAAGAAAATAACGGGTGATTTTTTAGCTGGTTTGGTTTTGGCAACACTGGTTTTGACAGCTGACGTGTGTTTAGTACCTTGTGTTACTGTCAAACAGCTTCAGTTTGGTCTGCAATTTAACCATGGATCGTCTTACAAATGAACAACGCTTGCAAATTATTGAATTTTACTATCAAAATTCGTGCTCTGTTCGAAATGTTCATCGCGCGCTGCTTCCATTTTATGGTCGGCATTCTCGACCTACTGAGCAGTCTATTCGGAAGATTGTGACCAAATTTCGCACCAAATTTACTTTGTTGGACATTAAACCACCAACACGTTTACGTACTGTGCGTAGTGAAGAAAATATTGCGGCCGTATCAGCTAGTGTGACAGAAGACCGCGAAATGTCGATTCGGCGCCGTTCCCAGCAGTTAGGCCTTTGTTACAGCACTACGTGGAAAATTTTGCGGAAGGATTTGGGCGTAAAGCCTTTTAAGATACAGCTGGTGCAAGAACTTAAGCCAGCCGACCTACCACAACGCCGAATTTTTGGTGAATGGGCTCTTGGAAAGCTGGCCGAGGATCCGCTTTTTTATCGAAAAATTGTGTTCAGCGATGAGGCTCATTTTTGGTTGAATGGGTACGTAAATAAGCATAATTGCCGCATTTGGAGTGAAGATCAGCCAGAAGCATTGCAACAGCTACCAATGCATCCCGAAAAAGCCACTGTTTGGTTCGGTTTATGGGCCGGCGGCATTATTGGGCCATATTTCTTCAAAGATGATGCGAATCGCAGCGTTACTGTCAATGGTGAACGCTACCGAGCGATGATAACAAACTTTTTTTTGCCCGAAATGGAAGTTCTTGACTTGCATGATATGTGGTTTCAACAAGACGGTGCCACATGCCACACAGCACGCGAAACAATGGCGCAATTGCGAGGCGAGTTTGGTGAACAGTTAATTTCACGTTTCGGGCCGGTCAATTGGCCGCCTAGATCGTGCGATTTGACACCATTAGATTATTTTTTGTGGGGGTATGTCAAGGCTAATGTCTATAGGGACAAGCCCGCTTCGATTGACGCACTGGAAGCCAACATCCATGCATTCATTCGTGAGATACCGGCCGATATGTGTGAAAGAGTATGCCAAAATTGGACTCAGCGGATGGGCTACCTGAGACGCAGCCGCGGTCAACATTTGCATGAAATTATCTTTAAACATTAAATTGCAAGGTTTAAACTATCGATTCAAATAAATATTTTATTCATTTTTTTGAATTTTTGTGTTTTTTTTTTTTTAAAGTTCTAAACCTCTTAAAAAATCACCCGTTATATCAGAGAATTGGCTCTGCATAGTATTTTAAAAGCTCGCACCGGAAAACCTACTCGGTTAAGAGTTTTTGAAGTCCCAAATATAGAATTGGATGCAAAAGTGTACTATGACCTCATCGATTGGCAAAAGGATATTTTTGAATCACCTATATTAAAACATATTTCAAACGATGAACTTCAATACTTTATTGCTCAGGAAGAAAACAACCAAATTGAATTTTTGCGGCTACTTTGTCACACCATGTCAAAGAAAGATTATGGGTGGTCAAAAGATGGTCATTGAAACTATCATTTTTAAAACTGTCTGTTAATAATTAGAATAGAAACAGAAATGGTACCGCTATACATTAAGCTTCAATGGACATTTTGAAATTCGTGTCTAATACAATATCTCAAGAACTATTTGCCACACAAAAAACTACTTTAATTATCTTGAGTCTTTTTAACTATTTATAAATCTTTTTTCTACTTTTTCTCATGCTTAGAAGTAATTAATCCTCAAAAGAATTATATATACATACAAAATGCAAGATATGTGAATCTGTGCAGAATTGTACAATTTTCCTTCTTTAAATTTTCCAGCCTTATTATTCCTGCTCCAATCTTACTACCATTCATAGAAATTTTTATTTTCAAAAACAACTTATGGCACGACCAAGGAATACAGCTACACACTTTATAACCCATCAGGTACCAATAGCAATATGCAAATTACCTTGAATGGATTCAGAAACTTTTCAATGAGTTTTGTACTGTCCACCGGTTAACTTTTGGCTTTAGGTCAGGGTATATTAGATTGATCGTAACTTTTGTCCATTTAAGGATTTGGATTTGTTTTCTATTGTTATATTGTGTCTATGGAAATCGAATTGATTAGTTTTACCTGATAGTCTACTGTGTTCAACTTCCAGTCCGTTTTTATTGTTTATTTTTTGTTTGTATTATTTTGATTTGATTAAAAATATTTGTGTATCTTTGAAACAAAATAACAAAAAAAGTTTAATAATATTCTTTTTGGATTGAATTAGTTTTCCTCTTGAGAAGACTAGGTAAAGGTACTTGATTCATATTTAATTTCTATTAAAATTTCAATTGCAGAAACTTAAAATCATGACGATTGTAGAATTCGTAAATTAATTAATTCAAGTTTTTGAAATCGTTGTCAATGGGAAAAGAAATGAGGAAAGAAGGAATAAGTAAGTGCGTCTGTTGTTAATTTTGCTCTTTAACAAAGAAACTTGAATGGAAAAGTACATTTTGTAGTGGCAGATTGGTAACCAATAATTATTTATGTTAAATAAAAAGGAGGTAAACTTGGTTTTAAGTGGCTACCAGCAAGAATTCCAACACACTTAGAATATTTCTATGTCTATCGTCCATTTGTATACAACCATTGAGTTTTTTAATAAAATATTAATGGTTTCTTCCCTGCTAATTAATTAAAACTGCATATTTGGAATTTATGATGAGGATGAGTCGATTGTGATTGTCCGATCATTAGATTGCTTAGACTAGACATCTTTCAGATGGAATTGACATCTTGGGAAGAGAGATTCGGGAATGCTTAGAAGATGGGGATACAAAACCGTTTGTTCTTCTTCTTCTTTCATGCAGCTTTTGCAACAATAATTTGAGTGAGGAAAGTGTTTGGTGTTGAAACCTCTTCCAGAAAGATATCAAAGACTTAAATTGTTTCATATCCACGAAAATAGGAGAGATCTGTTTTGACATTTTTTAAACATATTGACATTTGGTCTTTTTATAGAGTCTCTCACCCCTTTTATGACTGTTAACTATTATCAAATTAATAGTTGATCGACCTTGAAATTTGTATTTGCTTATCAAAAAAACTTATCAACTATTCTTTAATAATTTTTAATTTTCTTATAATTCGCATTCATCTGCATCATTCTCAATGATTAAAACATTTATCAATTGGACTCTTCAACATCAAAAATAAAATATTGAAGAACTTAATGGGGTAAGCAGAAGCTAAAAAATAATTGACCATACAACACAACAGTCCGGTCAAATTAAGGAACCCCGCCTGACATCGACAATAAAAGAATGATATCTAAATTCAAAAGTTCCTTTGCCATATCGACTTTAAATACATTTATGAAATTATTTGAAATATATTCTACAACAACACCGTCTTAAAATACCAAAAATACCAACCATTATACATAACAATCAATTCTGTTAAAGATTTCAAACTAAACTGTGCACATTATTATATGTGGAATTTCATAGCCTTTTGTGTTTTAAAAATAACTTTTATTCAAAAATATCAGAAAGAGGATACAAATTGGCAGAATGTAGGTACTTATATATGTGTATGAATGTAGAAAATATATTAAATATCCATCACAAGTTAACAATAGATGCTGACGTTGGAAAGAATGCATAGAAAAGGGTGAAGGTTATACCTAGTCACTAAATGAATAATGAGCTCCCTGGAAAATGTATCAAATTGAATTGATAAACAACAATTTTGTATTCCATTTTTTTTTTACATATAATTAAATTGAACAAAATTAATTATCAATGCATTTAACAATTTCGAACTCAAGAGAAAAAGAAATAAAATATCCTGTCGAAATAAAGGAGCTGATCTTGGAGAAAAGAAGAGCTCGAAGAAAATGGCAAGCTACGAGATTTCCAGGTGATAAGGCAGTTTGTAACCGGCTTAACAATGAACTAAAGAAAAGAATCTGTGAATTTGAAAGTGATTCACTTAGTAGATTCCTGAAAAGTCTGACGACGGATGCTTTTACGGAATACTCCTTATGGAAAGCACCTAACCGCCTAAAAAGACCACAGGCACAAAACCCGCCAGTAAAATCTCAAGATGGTAAATGGATCGGAAACCCAAAACAAAAGGCTGATCTCTTCGCTGAACATCTCGCGAATGTTTTTAAGCCATTTCCAGCAAGCACAGCTATAGATCCCTTACAGTTTGTTGATAGAAACGACGAATGTGAAATTCCTTTTGTCACGCTCAAAGAAGTAAGAAGTATGTGTCAACATAAGTTGTCTAACAAGAAATCACCAGGGTACGATCTAATAACTGCTCAGGTTTTGAAAGAAATGCCTTCTATAGCCTTCAAAAAACTCCAATTTAAAATAAATGCATGCCTTAAACTAAGATATGTGCCACATCATTGGAAAATTGCAGAAGTAATTGTTATGCCTAAACAAGGTAAGCCAACAGCAGAAGTAACATCTTACAGACCTATACGCTTATACCAATCATGGCAAAAGTTTTCGAAAAACTGCTTCTGAAAAGACTAAGCAAAAAAAAAAAAGAAAGAAGACTTATTCCGAGCCATCAGTTTGGATTTAGAAATCAACATTCCACGATAGACCAAGTGCATCGGATTGCGAATGTTGTGGAAAAGGCACTTGAAAAAAACAAGTATGCTCGGCTATATTCATAGATGTTGCTCAAGCCTTTGACAAGGTTTGGCACTTGGGACTTGAGTACAAACTGCATACGGATCTTCCCAGGCAGTATTACGAAATACTGAAATCCTACGTTACGAACCGACTCTTAAGAGTACGATACGACCAAAAGTACTCGAAACAAAAGAAAATAGATGCCGGTGTACCACAAGGAAGTGTCCTAGGACCAACCCTGTATCTGTTATATACAAGGGATATTCCAGTGGACATCAACGCTATCATGGCCACGTTTGCTGATGATACTGCAATATTGGTGCGAGATAAATCCGTTACGAAGGCTACACAAAAACTGCAAAATGCAGACCCAAAAATGCTGAATCAAAATAAATGAAACAAAATCGACGCATATAAACTTTACAAACAAAAAAATAAACAATGTTCCAATTTTTATAAACAGTACAACAGTACCTTACTCCAATACTGCCAAATACTTTGGAATGACTTTGGATGCAAAGCTCAAATGGAAAGAGCACATCAAAAAGAAAAGAGACGAACTAAACTTGAAGTACAGAAAAATGTACTGGTTACTAGGAAAGAACTCTGACCTATCAATCTAGAACAAGCTAATGTTATATAAGCAAGTACTGTTCAAAGAAAACAAATGCTGATCCCATCCAAAAACTCGAAAGCAAGGTCCTTCGTGGAATAATAAATGCCCCTTGGTATATAAGAAATAGCGATCTACATCGTGACCTTCAAATTGAAATGGTTACAGAAGTGGTTAAAAAACACGCTGCATCACACAATCAGCGACTGCAAAGTCATACGAACTCCAAAATGGAGACCGTCATAAATGTACGAGACAATATTCGGAGATTAAGAAGAACCAAGCCTCATGAGCTGATGGTCTAAAAGCTATGGAAAGTGTTATAACTTAAACTTCCCACAATGCGACTGATAAATTAAGAAAGAAAAATCATTTGTCGATCTTTCATAGATTGGTCCTGATTCACCGGTGGTTTTAGTGCGGTAAGAGTCCCACACTACTTGGTACCGATTCTTACCGAGTGTCTTTTGAAGATTTCCATCGGATAAAAAAAAAAAAAATCCATTTAAAGAGTTATGACAACTGTTTATATTTCTAAATGGTAAGTAAAATTCCTTCTTCACTTTTTTTAAATTATTAACACAATTTATTTCTAAATTGAGATGAGAAAAAAAGAAATCCATCCGAAATCTTAAACAAATGTGAATATGAACACATGTTATAACAATTGGAAAAATACTGTAGTGGACTGAAAAAAAAAACTTAAAGAAACTTTAAAGGAAAATTTTGGTAACTATTCAAAAATATTCAAATTTTTTTTCAAAATACAAATAATTTTACGGTGAACTTGAAAAAAAAAACTTTAGAAATCTAAAGAGAAATAAAATGCATTGCTGGCTCGCACGTATTTGCTTTTCAATTTTAAGTTGCTTGGAACTTAAGAACTTTTAAAATATGCAAGTTTACAGAAAAAAAATAGAAAAAAACCATTTAAATTATCTTTTTAATGGATAAGACACTGTCCAGATGTTTACAGCTCAAAAACTAGTATGCCATTTCACTACTTGAAAAATATCTATGTATGCAAAAAAATAGAATTTGGTAGGTACGGCTAGTTTGAGTATTTATTAATATACATACATTTATAAACCCTGTTTTAAAAAAAATCACCAAACTAAAATTGAAACTTTTCTTATAAATTCATAAATTAAATTAAATTACTGAATTTTATCTGAAATTTGTAAACACAAAAACTATCTAATTAAAAATTTTCCGATTTTACTATTAATAGTTGCTAAGTGGAATATTCTATAATTTTTCCAGTAAATCGTATGAATTTTAATATATAAGAAAGTTTAATTAAAATCGTAAGAGCCGTTTTTGAGAAAAAATATTTTCCTTTCGGTTAACTTTTGTATGGAAAATACCATTATTTTTCATATTTTTCTAAGAATATTTTAGAAAGTACTCAAAAACTCTTAAGTATAGAGTTTCAAAAAATTCGATCATATCCAAATATTTGATTTTCAAAAAAAAAATCTGAAACATTTTTTAAAAATCCAAAAAAAAAAATTTTATTTAAGTATCCAAAAATATTTATAGTTTTTGTATAAAGAAAAATATTGAAATCAGTCCATTTGAAGAAAATCAAAAATTAAAAAAACATTGTTCTTTGGGATGTGCCATTAATAACCTTTTTTCGAAAAATGGGTTATCCACAGAGAGGAAGCCTTTACTAAAAGTCATTTACTGATTTTTTTTAAGAAAAGTTGTCTAGTCGTTTTTGAGCTAAAATATGAGAGCCATAGTACAACTACATTGTGCTTGGTTTCATATTTATATTCCCCTAAAAATCTTCTTTTTATCTTTATATTTAGTACTGAAAAGTTTCTATCTGTGTATCTAGTGAATTTAATAATAAAACAGTCTCGATTTTCTTAAAACCAATAGTTATAAAAGTCATACAAGAATATTAGACTGCACCAGAGTTGTAAAGTACTTGTACTTAAGTACTTTGTATATTTCTAGTAACTTGTTCTTCTACTTGTCCTTGAAAAAAAAAACAATTACAATTTACTTGGTTCTTGAAAAACACCAAGTACTTATGAAGTACTTTGTTTCAAGTGCATGAACTTGGTACTGTCAAACAGCCCAGTACACTTTCAAGTACTTTTAAAGTACCTACAAGTCTATTTCAAGTACAAACCAATTTCAAGTACGTAAGTATTTCGTAAGTAAAATTCGTTGAGTAGTCTTTGTGAACTATGGAATAATGAAGACCATGGCGAGACTTTAACGAGATGACGCCAAGACAACTAAATGGCATCATCCGTCGTGATCTGTGTTTTTGAGTTCAAATTGTCATTATTCAATAGCTCAACCAGACTACTCAACGAATTGTACTTAAAAATATATTTGGGATTGACTTGTACTTCAAAAGTACTTGAAAAATACTAGTACTTGAAATAGACTTATGCTTGAAAATGTACTGGGAAGTATTACAGTACCAAGTACATGTACATGGACCAAAATACTTGTACTTAGTGTTTTTCAAGTACTAAGTACATGGAACTTGTTTTTATCACGTAAAAGTAAATGAAAGTAAAATGTACTGGGTACTTGACTGGCACTTGTACTTGAAAGTTTACAGGTCTGTAGTCTGGACTATGGTTAGAAGGCTCATAAACCTCGTCACAAAGCCAATAAATTATTCATATACCTAAATAATAAATATCCGCTCTTTGTGGTAAGTATTGTATTTTAGTGAATCATTTATATTTTTGTACCAAAGTAAATTGAGTTTTACTCTAAGTTAGATGGTTTTTTTGTTTACCTTAATTTTTAGCAAAAGTTGCTTACTGATAAATGAGGAATACATGCATACGAGGGCGGGTCAATAAGTCCGTGACTTTTGGAATAAAACACAGATTTTTTGATAAAAAAATAATTTTATTTTTCAACGTAGTCTCCCTTGAGCTCTATGCACTTTGTCCAATGCTTCTCCAATTTTTGTATCCCTTCCAAAAAAAATGATTTGTTAAGGTCCTCAAAATAGGCCTTTGTTTGCGAGATGACTTCATCATTGGAGTCAAATCTTTTTCCACCAAGCCATTCCTTCAGGTTTGGGAACAAGAAGTAGTCGCTCGGAGCCAAATTTGGAGAATAGGTTGGATGAAGAGCAATTCATAGCCCAATTCATGGATTTTTGCCATGGCAACTGCACATTTGTGCACCCTTGCATTGTCTTGGTGGAAAAGAACTTTTTTCTTGGCCAAATGAGGTCAGTTTTTTTTCAAATCGTCATTGAATCGGTCCAATAAGTTGGCATTATATTCCCCATTGATTGTTCTTCCCTTTTGAAGGTAGTCAATGTGGATTATCCCGCGTGCATCCCAAAAAACAGTCGCCATAACTTTATTGGCTGACAAACCCACCTTGGCTTTCTTTGGACCCGATTCACCCTTAGAAACCCACTGTTTTGACTGTTGTTTGATCTCTGGTGTGTTGTGATGGATCCATGTTTCGTCCACGGTTACAAAACGGCGCAAAAACTCCTCCATATTGCGATTAAGCAACGCCAAACCTTCCTGTGAAGTTGTTACACGATTGCGTTTGTGGTCGACTGTGAGCAAACGCGGCACCCATCTTGCGGAAAGCTTTCTCATGCCCAAGTGATCATTCAAAATTGAAACCACTGAGCCATGCGAGATCCCTACGGCTTCCACAATCTCTCGCACTTTCAATCTTCGGTCGGCCAACACCATATCGTGAATTTTTTCGATTGTTTCGGGTGTAGAGACCTCAGACTGGGCGTCCAGGACGTTCGGCATCTTCAGTGCTTGTACGGCCACAACGAAATTCAGTAAACCACTTTTTTACTATTGAAATCGATGTTGCAGAGTCCCCATAGTATTTATCAAGCCTAGCCTTGGTCTCGGTAATGGTTTTTTTTCGCAAGAAATGATGCTTAATAAGCACACGAAATTCACTTTTTTCCATTTTCTCCTCAAATTAGTGAGTAGTCTGATAAAAATAGCTGTCAAACACAAACTAACTGACGCAGCAAGTTTAAATTTTGACAGGAGTCAACTGACAGATGCTTGTTGACAGGAGCAGTGTTGCTGTTTCAGTAAAGAGGTCAGAAATTCAAAAAGTCACGGACTTATTGACCCACCCTCGTATTCAAAATAAAAATAAAAAACATTCATGATTTTGTTTTTCGTCTCCGGTTGTGTGATATATGTAATGAAATAAATAAATAAATTAATAAAAATATTGAAAATCAACGTTATTTTGTTTTATTTAATTTATTATAAACTTTAAGTTTTAAATACACAACGATTTTATTTTAATATGCTACGCGTTTCGGAATCAAGTTCCATCATCGGGCTTTTGTAACTGAATCAGTTTGATTTGATTTGATCTATTTTTGTCATTCGTAACTTCTTTAGTACGAGTATCTATATTAAAGTTCTAAGAGAACTTTCATACATTCACTTAATAAAACTTCAGAGCTAGCTTTACCTAATATTAATTCTTCTAACATCTTAATCAATCAATAAACTTATCACATTGAGGTCACTGAGTTGAACATTATTTGATAAAACTTCATCATTTCATTACAAAAACTTAGGTTAAGAAACTCGGTTCATTTATTTCAATTAGCCAGTGTTTCATCATGTGTATAGGAATTTTGAGGCAAAAAGTATAGCTATGAGCCCACCCTTAATAATGATACTTTATATAAGCATTATCAAAGGATTATATTCTAGTTACGTTAAAAGGATTTTTTTTTGGTTGACCATCAGAAATTTCTTCTCTACTAGTGTTCTTAGACTTAAATAAATGTTTTCCCTTTTATATCTAGAAAATACATAAATCCTGTTCCTTCAAAAAATTACACTTTAAAACCTTTTGTTTGAAGTGTTTCAGTTTAAAAGAAGAATTTAATAAACGAAAAATGATAAAAAAAACTACTCTTAAGAGTTTGTTGGTTTAAATTTAGTTTCAAAGCAATAATTTCTGTCTCAAATTTCTCCAATTTATCGGAGTTAATTATTCATTATTGATACCTTTGATACCTTTATGATTTCATGAATACTAGCTACAACAGATAACTTCTGGGTTCTTTTCTTCATATTTTTATATTTTTTTCAAATCATTGCAAAAATGCCTCCTTTCTTTCAATGTACGAGCACTGGTTGTATGAGCCATTGATATAAAGTATAGCTCTTTACTTGAAATCTAACATGAAAAGCAGTGGTGTGTGATGTCACTGGATGTTCCTGCATAAATGTGTAATCAAAAATGATAACAAAACTCTGTCTTCTGGCCTTACATAGCTACATGAAAATAACTTGTTCGGTGTATAGTTTATGTTTTTCCCATTCAGTAACTTGTATTTGTTATGAAAAAGCATGCATGTATGTCATTTGATATGCACAAGCACATATCACACATGTAGACATTTTATCTGTGGTAAGAAATATTGGAAAAGTCAGGAAAAGTAGGTTAATAAAGTTGTCTATCGATGTGATGAAGAAAAAAATTGTCCTCCAGGGAAAATTTGTGTATAAGATGCGTTTGGGAATATACCTACATATGACTTAAATCGATTTTTTCTTCTTTTGATGATATCTTAGTCAAACTTCTTTAATACATTTTTTGTTGTAAGAACATTCAAAGTTAAAGAAGCCAATAAGTAATACTGGAGAGTGTAGAGGTTGTGATGTTTTCTTTTCTATTGTTGTGAAATGATTTTTCTTTCTTAAAGAAGAGAAAGATACATATATTGAAGATGATATAAAGTCATTAACTATTAATACTCAGAAAAATACAAAAAATATGATTGATAAATCGAAAAAAATATCGAGATACTCTTGAAAAATTTGTCTTACTCGTCTTGAATTCTGATGAAGATGACAAGAGTGGTATGATATGAAATAATTTGATAAGATACAATAACCTGAAGTCTTTGAAGGAAAGAAAACGTAAATAAATATCCACAAATTGAAGTTTTTTTCATTTCACTTTTAAAATAATTATGTAGGTAAAGAAACTAAGTATGTATTTGATAAATTATGCATTTGCTAAAAAATCCAACTGGTGGTTTTGATCCAAACTGACATAAAGTTGAAAGAGAGGACAAAAAAGGGGGTCTTGGAATTCTTTCTGTTTGCTTGTGCGTTTGTCTGTTCACCTGCCTTTTGTCTTTTAGGATATTTAAGACAAGGTTTTTTCAAACCTGATATTCTGAGACTAAATTCAAAACGTGGAAGGCTAGAATCGAATTCAGCACTTCAAAAACTGTCAAAAAACTATATTTTATTTCATGATAGTCCAGTTAATATACATACACATCAGGCCTTGCGTCAAATCCGGAAGTTCTGATTTTTTGCTGAGTTGTTGATCTTATAAATAATACAAGTTTTTGACCTCGAGTGCTAAACGCGACATGGTAAAGAATATAAAAAAAAACTGTCGATCTTATACTTGAAGGACTAATCTTTGATTAAAATATTGCTCAATCAAATTGAGCCCAAAATTGGCTCCGTAAACCCCAGTTTCTTTTTAGAGACAACCTTTTAAAAAGCATCAATAGTACATTTTAACAACCAATAGTTTAATTAACAGTATAATGACAAATATAGTGCGTTTAACATACGATGCTTTAAAGCTCTAGACTCAAGAGTCCCTAGGTTATTGAGTCAAAAGAAGAAAAAATTAGTATTTAAACGGGGTGCATATCTCCCAGTTCAGGCTCTTAGTTCACACTTAAAACAGAAAAATATGTATTTTCAAAAACAGTGGTAATATGGAGGCAAATCTCTTGGCTCCTCTTAGGCTCGAAATCCATACTTCGATGGATATTCCTTTAAATAAAGGTAAATTAAGTTTTTGAGAAATTAATTTTCAAACACAAAATTTTGATAAAAACAAGGATTTTTCCTTTAAATATTTATTCTCTTTATTGTGGTTTTTTTAACTCTTTTTGATTGAAATATTAAATGCTCTTAACAATTTTTAGTCAAATATTGAAAACCAATTCCCTATAGGTCTTCTAGTTTTTTAGAAAACTGTATAAAAAACTAGATCTACCTCATCTTTTTCAGTCCAGTAAATTTGTTATTATACTGTTGAGGGCCTTACTGAAAATCAAATTTAACAACGAGCTAAATATGAGGGTGGGTCTATAAGTTCCTGAAAATTAAAAAAGAAAGGACGCAATTTTTGGAAAATAAATAACTTTTTTCTCCTCGACTAATCTTTTTTCAGCTCGATTTTCTAATATTGTTGTTATATTTTGAATTACCTCAGCAATTAAATCGAATTTTTCCACCGAGCCATTTTTTTTGTATAATGAGAAATAAGAAATAGTCGCTGGGAACCAAAAACGGAAAATAAGCATAATGGGGTACTAAATCGTATTTTAATTTATGCCATTTTTTCACTGCGACTACGGATTTTTACGCAAAAGCCCTATCTTGTTGAAAAAGAACTTTTCTTTTCCCAAAATTGTGTCTTTTCAACAGGTCAGCATAACAGCACCGGTAATCGTCTTACCTTTCTCAAGGAAATCGATATGGATGACACCTCCTGCATGTCACCATCACCGTGTTTGCCAATAAACCCAATTTGTCTTTCTTTGGCTTAAATTCACCATCAGAAGTCCCCTTCTAAACACTGTTCTTTGGCCTCTGGTGTGTGGTGATGAATCCATGTTTCATCCACAGATACAAATCGATGCAAAAACTCACTTAGATTACAGTTGAAGATGGTCTAATACTCCACTGAAATGTTTAAACGCTTTCGTTTGTTGCGGATCGAAAGCAAACGCGGCTCCAATCTTGCTTGAATGCTTTCTCTAAATAACCGAGTCGTATGACAAGCCTGTAGTATCTTCGAGTTCTTTCACCACCACTTGCTTATTGTCCAATATTAGACCATGGACTTTTTCGACCATTTCCGGTATAGCGATTTCAATAGGGTGACCAGAACTTTCTGCGATGGAACGTCCGCATAAACCAATTTTGGATGGTTCCAATAGATTGAGAATAGTCCCCATAATATTTTTGGAGCCTTTGTTTTATTTCCGAAAGGGTTTTTTGCGTAAAAATAATGTTTTATCAGCCCTCGAAATTCGATTTTTGCACTTTGTTGAAAACTTTTCGACCACAACTGATAAAAACCGCTATCGAAAACAAAACTATTGGAAACATATGAAAATTTGGTACCATGTTTTGACCTAAACTGTGAAGCCTCTTCACAGTCCCAAATTTCAAAATTTTAAATAAAGTATTGTGGAAGTCAGAACTGAGAGAAGTTTATGTTTGAAATGTCCTAAAAAATGCACTTGAGTGTATAGTATATGAAAATGATTCAAATACTGATTTGTACCAAATTTAGAGAAGATGGTCCAAAATGTTCAAAAATGTTCCCAAGGAATTAGAACTAATTATAGCGCATATTTTTTAAAATTTTAGTATTGGAAATTATTTTTAAACATAGTCTGATCGAATCTGAACAAAATTTGACGGCTGGAAGTGTGATTCAAATTTTAGGTCAACTGCTCAAAAACTGGATAAGATAAAAAATAATCTAAATTAATAGTTTTAATAGTGTTGATACTATTTCTGGTTGTATTATTTTAATCTGACATCGGGCTAAGAATATTTAAATTACTTCGTGAATAATGGCAATTTTACGGTTTTTTCCAATTTCAACATTCAGAATTCTTTGCCTGATGTCAGATTTAAATAATAGAACCAAAAAAAATATCAACATAAATCTTTTACCTTACATAATTTTTGATTTTTTTCGGTTTTGAGTACCTAGCTAACCTTAAAATTGATTCACTACTTCCAGCCGTCAAATTTGTCAAATTTGGTTAAGATTCAATAATAACAGGTCTAGAAAATAATTTTCAATCCAAACATGTTTAAAATTTTGCACTTAAATTAGTCCTAGTCCCTTGGCAGCATTTCTGAACATTTTGGGCCATTTTCTTTTGATTTTGTACAAATGAGTAGGAGTCATTTTTATATAAAAATAATCACTCATATTAGGACACTTCAAACATAAACTTCACTCAGTTCTCGCCATCGACAGTACTTTAGTTGAAATTTTGAAATTTGGTACCGTGTTCTGACCCAAATTATGAAGCCACAAAAATAAGCGGTAACATTGAACAGCGCATCACCAAATCATCAAGTGTACCAAATTTCAATAATTTATATTAAGAATTGGCGTGGGAAATGATTTTTGTCGCCAAAATTCAACAAACGGACTACTGTGCGGTGCCGTGAGGAATGGCCAAGGGACATAAGGCCAAATTTGAAAGTTAGGCCTTATGTCGAATTACAAAGTGACATAAGGCCCAATTTGTTTGTGAGTTAAGGCCCAACGTAAAGTATATTCTTTAAAAAAAATAACTTGGTTATTAATTAATTAATTAATTAATTTTATTCTATGGGATGTGTATTGTTTTTTTGCTTGCTTACGTATTACGGTGGCGTATAAACAGTGAGTTATGTATGGAGGCATTCTACACTCCAGCAACCCCGTCTGTTTGAGCACACTATAGGATTTGGGTCAGGTGCGAGATTTGGGGAATGGCCTTATTCGTTGTTTTGAAACATTTGTAACAATTTTTAGAATATTTTAAGAAAATATTTTACTTTTACAAAAAATTAAGGTAGGTAGGTATTTGAGCTTTTAAATATTAAAGAATATTTCAACACATTTTTTTTCTACAGGGTTTCAACTAAAGAAGTGTATTTTTTATTCAAAAATTTGTCAAGATCTAGCAAATGAATCTTAATTTAAAATTTACAAAAACTTTAATTAATTTTGCGAATCAAAATTTTTGAGAAAGTATGTTTTTGATTAAAAATAGAAAAGGTAAACGTTAACCGATTTTAAGAAAATACTAAACAGAATTGTTTGTAATCGCTTTTATGGCGACAAAAAAAGAAATTCAAAAATAATGGCCACCCTAACGTATATAGGTACATTCATATGTATTAAGTATTCTTAAGTATCGTTCCTATCTTAAATATTCTCATTTATGCATCCATCCTAATAGTACCAAAAAATAAATCTACTACTCACATATAGGCACATGAAATCCAATTAAGACTATTTCTTATTGCAGCTGATACACGAACGCAGAAGTACCTATACAGCATCAAGGAAAATTATTATTAAATACAAAAAAAAAAACCGACCAAACTCTTTGAACTAAGAAATAACTAGAATATTAAATGGAGCTGCCATAGCATGGCTCTGGGATATTTTCTCCCACCGACACAGCTCAAAAGGCCTTAATATTAAAAAATGTTTGGCTTTGACCTTTCAAATAATAATTATGCTTATATCGGGTTTTTCAATAAGAGCGCTACAAAAGTTTTTTTTTTAAATAAAACAAAAACGGTTTTGGATATCAGTGAAATTCTTTATTTCTGTGAAAGTACGTTCGATGCCATTATGTATGGAACTCGATTTCTTTTGACGCTGAACCCAATTTTCGACGGTTTTCAAGCATAAAACGGCCGATACTGCTGCAATTTCACGTTCGATATTCGTACGAAGTTCATCAATCGTCGCTGGCTTGTTGGCATAGGCCATAGACTTGACGTAGCCCCACAGGAAATAGTCTAACGGCGTCAAATCGCACGACCGAGGCGGCTAAGCAACTGGACCATTTCGTTAGATAACATGTTTTCCAAACTTGGTTTCCAATAAATTGATTGTGACATTCGCTGTGTGGCTTGTGGCACCGTCCTGTTGGAACCATGTGTCCTCCAAGTCCATATCATCCAATTGGGGCCAAAAATATTCGCTTATCATTGAACGGTAGCGATTCCCATTCACAGTAACGTGCCGGTCTTGATCATCACGGAAGAAGTACGGCCCAATGACGCCGCCGCCGGCCCATAAACCATACCAAACCGTAATTTTTTCGGTACGCAAAGGATGTAGGCCAAGATCTTTTCGCAAAATTCGCCACAACGACGTCAGAGATGCCCAACGCTTGAGAACGACGTGTGAGAGACACATTTGGGCTTTCTGATGCAACTGAAGCCTCAGCGGCAGCAATATTCTCGCAACTACGGGCACTTGTTTGTCTCACTGATACGGGAACATTTTGTACTGTGCCTGTGGATTCCAATTTTTCCACTAGACGCTCAATTGTTGATCTGCTAGGACGATTATGACGACCATAAATTGGACGTAGCGCTCTTAACGTTGAGGCCACTGACTCCGAATTTCGGTGGTTGTTGTCGTTGTTGGCTCGTTTATTTTTCCATCATGAAATGGCAAACCTTTCTGAAGAGAAATGTCAAAAGAGTGACAAGAAACATGGCGTCATTTGCTGTCCCTGTCGCTCTACTTTTGTAGCGTCCCTGTTGAAAAACCCTTTACAAACGCACCTTGCCTATGTGTTTTCCATAATGACGCAGAAACAACTAATGGGATGTGTTAAAAGGTTGAGATTAAAAAAATATGAAGTGGAGTATTTCTTTCCCCTTAGGCCAGTCACTCAGTATCCAAAAACATTTGTTGATACTGAAATAGCATAACAAAACCTTTAAGAACAATTATAGTATGCTTCCATTGTTATGGATGTAACACCTTATAGAAAACTTTTGATTTGTAAATGTATGCGCTGTTCATGTTCATTAGGTATTGCAAACACTTTTTTAAAAACACAATTTTGTAGACCTCAATTTTTTCGGCCTAGAACAACCGACAAGAAAACATTTTTTAAAAATCCAAAAACCGTTTTGATTTATTTGAAATTACCGGCTCCAGGTTAAAAACCACATACATATAACTCCGACAAAATATGATTTCTTGATCAGTTCTATTTATAAAAAATAATTGTTTATAAAATTCTTTTTTTTTAATAAAAAATTCTATGTTTTGGAACTTTTATTTCTCTTATGAACTTCATGTATGTGTTTGCTTAGGACAACTGGCAGAAACATTTTTTGACAAATGACAATAGGTAATTCATTTTCCAAGATATTTTTAAAAATATTTTTTATATACGTATATTTCAAAAATGTGGAGTAGTCTGATTGTTGCACTGGGTGCTTTAATACGTCTGTGAAGTAAGAAGTTTGCAGTTTTTTTGGATTTGTTTTGCTTATTTTCTCTATTTCAGTTCGCTAATTAAGGTTGTAATCGAGGGATCTGCTAATTTCACAGTGAAGTTAGCAGATCACATACTGTATCTCAGGAACCAAGCAGGCGAGGAATTTGTAGTTAGGCTCCAATTTTGCATTTCCACGATAGGCTAGATTCAAAATTTGAAGTCCTCAATTCGAAAAAAAAACATCCTGATCTGCTAACTTCACAGCGAAGTTAGCAGGTGATGTGACCTGTACCGTATCTCGGGAACCAAGGAAGCTTGAAACTTACTAGGAATTTGCAGTAAGGCTTCAAATTGGCATTTTTTTGCATTTCAAGAATATGCTTAGTACAAATTTGTAAGTCCTTTTGAATTTTTTTTTTAAATTTGAAAAAAAAAATTCGTTTTTGCGTATTTGAAAGTTGCCCTGTTAACTTCGCAGTCGTTGCTTTAATGTGATCATCTTTTCACAGCGAAAAAAATCACTTTTAGATCTATTAATCTAAAGTAAAGGGTGATTTTTTAAGAGGCTTAGAACTTAAAAAAAAAAAAACACAAAAAATTCGAAAAAATGAATGTAATATTTATTTGAATCGATAGTTTGAACCTTTCAATTTAATGTTTAAAGATAATTTCATGCAAATGTTGACCGCGGCTGCGTTTCAGGTAGCCCATCCGCTGAGTCCAATTTTGGCATACTCTTTCACACATATCGACCGGTATCTCACGAATGAATGCATGGATGTTGGCTTTCAGTGCGTCAATCGAAGCGGGCTTGTCCCTATAGACATTAGCCTTGACATACCCCCACACAAAATAATCTAATGGTGTCAAATCGCACGATCTAGGCGGCCAATTGACCGGCCCGAAACGTGAAATTAACTGTTAACCAAACTCGCCTCGCAATTGCGCCATTGTTTCGCGTGCTGTGTGGCATGTGGCACCGTCTTGTTGAAACCACATATCATGCAAGTCAAGAACTTCCATTTCGGGCAAAAAAAAGTTTGTTATCATCGCTCGGTAGCGTTCACCATTGACAGTAACGCTGCGATTCGCATCATCTTTGAAGAAATATGGCCCAATAATGCCGCCGGCCCATAAACCGCACCAAACAGTGGCTTTTTTGGGATGCATTGGTAGCTGTTGCAATGCTTCTGGCTGATCTTCACTCCAAATGCGGCAATTATGCTTATTTACGTACCCATTCAACCAAAAATGAGCCTCATCGCTGAACACAATTTTTCGATAAAAAAGCGGATCCTCGGCCAGCTTTCCAAGAGCCCATTCACCAAAAATTCGGCGTTGTGGTAGGTCGGCTGGCTTTAGTTCTTGCACCAGCTGTATCTTAAAAGGCTTTACGCCCAAATCCTTCCGCAAAATTTTCCACGTAGTGCTGTAACAAAGGCCTAACTGCTGGGAACGGCGCCGAATCGACATTTCGCGGTCTTCTGTCACACTAGCTGATACGGCCGCAATATTTTCTTCACTACGCACAGTACGTAAACGTGTTGGTGGTTTAATGTCCAACAAAGTAAATTTGGTGCGAAATTTGGTCACAATCTTCCGAATAGACTGCTCAGAAGGTCGAGAATGCCGACCATAAAATGGAAGCAGCGCGCGATGAACATTTCGAACCGAGCACGAATTTTGATAGTAAAATTCAATAATTTGCAAGCGTTGTTCATTTGTAAGATGATCCATGGTTAAATTGCAAACCAAACTGAAGCTGTTTGACAGTGACAACCAGTGTTGCCAAAACCAAACCATCTAAAAAATCACCCGTTAAAACTCAATCTTAAAAAGTTGTAAGTGAAGTTATTATTATTCTAGCTTTTATTATAAAGAAGATAGACTTCTTAAAATAAATTTTGGGAGAAGGTAATGTTTATTTTTAAATTTAACTCTCATCGCTTAGGACCTTTTTTTCAAAAAATTGTATTGTTTCGAACGGTGCACTGATTTTCAAATTAAAATTTGAAGATTTGTACACGTTGTTCAACGACCACATAACATATACCATCTATGATGGTTCGTCATACTCGTACATACTACTGACTGAATAATTCACGAGAAAAAATTTAACAGATGTTGTTTTTAACAACATGGTCTCCATCACCATAAAACTTAACAAATTCCAAGCGTATCCTTAATTGACCCTTCAATATCAAAGCTTCGAAAATTGTGTTTTCAGTCAAAGAATTTTGTTAAAATCATGCAAATGAGTTTTTAATGTTTGAAATAAAACAAACTACCAACCGCATATTAATCTTTTCACCAGGTGGCACATAAACCCAAATTATCTTTCTTCTGTTTTGGGCCCTAAAATGAAAATGTTATATTCATTTTGTTGTGATGGCTCTGTAAAGGTAAAATTACACAAATAAATCAAGACATTTCAATTCAAGTAACTAGTAGAATGCAAAGGTATGTATATATGTCAGGTGAATTTCATTAAGAAATTCTAAGCTCATACCGAAATGTTATTCTATTAGAAAAGAAAATAGCAAAACGTTGCCCACAATTTGTCTTTTTCAGCTTAAATAACTTTAAAGTCAACTTCCCAAAAATAGGAATGTAGACTTAGATACTGAATTTAATAATACGAGTATATACTAAAAATTGATTCTTTGCGGAGTTCATGAGCCAGAACCAAGAGTTTATTTACTAAAATAAATCTATGTTTACAGGGCTTACATATATATTTATTCTTCAGGGATCCGAGGAACTTTTTTGATAAGCTACGTTGTTGTTTCAGTGTACATTTCATTTCCCTTTGAATTAACTTTAAGCTTCATATAAATCAAAAGAATTGTATATACATGCTGGTCAAAAAGAAAAAACATCTCCGTTTCTATACGAAACAAATCTATACAAAGTAAGAAGTGAATTTGTTTTTAAAAATTTTAGCACGCTCAATTAATTTTGAAATTTTTCTTTTTCAATCATACTTTTTAGAATTCAATTTTCTTTTCCAATAATGCTTTAATACCTCTACATAATACGGAATTGATATTTTCATTTATCAACATCCGTATAACACCTCAATCTAATAGCCAATATCAAAAGCAATAAAACAGTTTTTATGTTTGTTATTATATTTGAAAGTTAAGAAAAAGGAACAAGGACTTTCTGCGAGAAAATTAAATTGAGCGTTGTATTATTATTTCTGAAAAAAAAACTCCCAAGACAATCATAAAACCTAATTGCAAAAAGGACAAAGACTGTTGAATTGTTAATATTGGAATGTAGCTCCAGTGTAACAATTAATGATGGGACAGGAGTTTACTTTTAGTGACTTAAAATCGATTTTTATATTCGAGTGCTTTTGAAATTGTTGTGAATTTAGTTCCATTTCTGACTTTAAGAGGAACCAACTGTTTGAATGAAAAATTTTATAAATTTAAATTTGGTCGAGTTTAAATTTGCCTTTAATAGTGTTTACAGAATCAACTGAGCTTATCGAATATAACAAAGTTACCCAAGTAGATACTATAACAAGAAACGATGCAGTATAAAGTATTAGAAGATTATTTTTGCTTAATTTTTTCCGATTTAGTTGTAACGGGTGATTTTTTAGCTGGTTTGGTTTTGGCAACACTGGTTTTGACAGCTGACGTGTGTTTAGTACCTTGTGTCACTGTCAAACAGCTTCAGTTTGGTTTGCAATTTAACCATGGATCATCTTACAAATGAACAACGCTTGCAAATTATTGAATTTTACTATCAAAATTCGTGCTCGGTTCGAAATGTTCATCGCGCGCTGCTTCCATTTTATGGTCGGCATTCTCGACCTTCTGAGCAGTCTATTCGGAAGATTGTGACCAAATTTCGCACCAAATTTACTTTGTTGGACATTAAACCACCAACACGTTTACGTACTGTGCGTAGTGAAGAAAATATTGCGGCCGTATCAGCTAGTGTGACAGAAGACCGCGAAATGTCGATTCGGCGCCGTTCCCAGCAGTTAGGCCTTTGTTACAGCACTACGTGGAAAATTTTGCGGAAGGATTTGGGCGTAAAGCCTTTTAAGATACAGCTGGTGCAAGAACTAAAGCCAGCCGACCTACCACAACGCCGAATTTTTGGTGAATGGGCTCTTGGAAAGCTGGCCGAGGATCCGCTTTTTTATCGAAAAATTGTGTTCAGCGATGAGGCTCATTTTTGGTTGAATGGGTACGTAAATAAGCATAATTGCCGCATTTGGAGTGAAGATCAGCCAGAAGCATTGCAACAGCTACCAATGCATCCCAAAAAAGCCACTGTTTGGTGCGGTTTATGGGCCGGCGGCATTATTGGGCCATATTTCTTCAAAGATGATGCGAATCGCAGCGTTACTGTCAATGGTGAACGCTACCGAGCGATGATAACAAACTTTTTTTTGCCCGAAATGGAAGTTCTTGACTTGCATGATATGTGGTTTCAACAAGACGGTGCCACATGCCACACAGCACGCGAAACAATGGCGCAATTGCGAGGCGAGTTTGGTGAACAGTTAATTTCACGTTTCGGGTCGGTCAATTGGCCGCCTAGATCGTGCGATTTGACACCATTAGATTATTTTTTGTGGGGTTATGTCAAGGCTAATGTCTATAGGGACAAGCCCGCTTCGATTGACGCACTGAAAGCCAACATCCATGCATTCATTCGTGAGATACCGGCCGATATGTGTGAAAGAGTATGCCAAAATTGGACTCAGCGGATGGGCTACCTGAGACGCAGCCGCGGTCAACATTTGCATGAAATTATCTTTAAACATTAAATTGCAAGGTTCAAACTATCGATTCAAATAAATATTTCATTAATTTTTTCGAATTTTTTGTGTTTTTTTTTTTTAAAGTTCTAAACCTCTTAAAAAATCACACGTTAGTTCATAAATATAATAAAAGGTGAAGCATAGCTTCAGAAATTGGTGAATACAATACAAATACAAAGTTATTAGCTCTTCAAATAAATCTAGAATCACCCTGTACTGTGGGGCCAAAGTAGACTTCTTTAATTATTCTTATATTGAATTGTACAATTTTATGTGTTTTTTTTTTGTCTTGTATTAACCTACTATGCGTCCTTGAGCTAAGGTTCTAATCACTTTGTAATCCTGTGGATGTGGAACAATTATGGGTATGGTTGCGGGCGTACGTAGCAAGGGAAGCTTTTCGTCGGAGACATAGTCGTTTTGGAATAAATTTACTATGTAAAATACATACATACTTTAACTGAGGACAAGTGACAGCGAATTGTATTTTTTTTTTCGGTTTTATGTACGCGATGAATGCCATTTAATTAATAGTAATGTTCACACAAAGAGCGAAGTGTGTGTTCAACTAAAGCTATGGGATTTAGGTTGAGTTTCGATATAAATTTAATTTCATTTGATTACTTTTGTGGTGCAAACAATTGAATTGTTAATTAAGTGTCTCATAAAATTGAGAATATAAGTACCTATACTAAAAGCCATGTTTTGGGTTTGTTAAAATAAATAGAGAACTGGAGATTTTATTCACAATTTACTTCACTATGACACAGAACCAAAATAAAGTAGGTGGGTCAATTTTCTGTAGGTAGGAATGTCTGTTTGCATCACAATCTACATTAAAAAACTAATCAAAATTAATTAAATGAATTTTTTCAATAAAAAGATTAATTTATTGACCAATTTGATAATATGCGTGTAGTGGAAAATATGTTATCCGTTGGTTTTTTTTTTTTACTTTTCGCCAGGAGTTGTCGTCTTCTTCAAGGGGAACCTTATTACATACAAACATATAAATAAAGTTAATTACTATGTAATGGAACAAAAATACAAAGATACTTACTCTTTAAAGAGCATTAATATCTTACAAAAAAAGCCAACGGAAAACATATTTTCCACTTAACGTTGATACTCTTCAACGTTTATACAGGTTTTGAAGAAATTTCATAGAGAATATCTCAAAAACTGCACTTGCCATTTTGATTAAACGTAGTTACTTTGAAATTATGATTTATTGTTTCAAGGAATTTCAAATAGGAATGTTTTTATTTTATTTGGACATTATTTGGATCAAGTTCAGTAGAAAAGATTTAAAACACTTTTCTTGACTGTCTCGTTGGAGTTATGGGTTCGAACCTGGCTGGTCTAGTAAAAATTATATCTTTTTTTTTAGTTGAACTTTACCTTATGGGAAGGTGATAGATCCTTTAAGAGTGTTTCTTGTCATTATAAAGTGTTTCTTTCATCTCGGCTGTTCAGATTCGGATGAAAGGTAAAAATCTCCTTGTCGGACTATTGATATGCACACACAGAAGTATTTGGAAGTGCAGGTTACAAGGTCCTGATTCGCTTAAAATAAGAGTAGAAAGATGAACGAACAAAATTAATCAAGTAATTGCACGTACAGTGGCCTTTAAGTCTCGTTTTTTAAAGATTAGTAAAGAAAGTGCCATTCTTTGACTTTTATTCCAAGAAAAGTTGTTAATTAAAAACATAAACTTTGAGGTTACTTCTGTTGGTGTTCCGTTTCTCTAAAATTACAGCTTCGAGGAAATTTTTGCAAGTTATATGGGTTTTTCGAAGTTTAATTTCCAAAACTGGGATAGAGGTTTGAGGTTAATGGTGAATGGGGCAACTAGGATTTCACAGTGTTAAGCAGCCACTCTCTTACTATTCTTACTTTTTAGCTTATTAGGCATAGGCAGATAAGCAACTTGCTTAAATCCTGCAATGAAACTTGCGTTCGAGATTTTTAGCCATTTGCAGTGTAAAATTTGGTTTTTAAGCTTTACACAAACATATTAAACTATTAAGCGTTTCCAATAATCGTATACTAACTCAATTTCTGAATTATGGCGTTAGGGCCCTTTTTTCTTAGGACGGCAGTATTATATCGAGAGCACAGTAAAAATCACTCCGAGTAATGACCAAATAAAGGTTAATCAACTCGGAGTTAACTTAAGATTTAAATTGACTGAAAAACACGCTAACCCCGAAATATCTTGCACTAAAAATACTGGTAAAAAGATCATTTCATGATGATGCAAAAACGTGTTCAATGGTAAGTAATCACGTGTAAACGTCACGGCGAGACTATAGCGAGAAAATCACAACACAGATTCCAATTAATGAAAACAAAAATTATTATTTAAACAAAAACCCTGTACGCAATAGCATATTTTTTTGGTGACTGTAAACAAAGAAAAAACTTTAACACAGAGTCAAGGTCTAAAAAAGGAACTCTGTTGAGATATTTTCAATCTATAATTAATTATTATGGAGTATCTGTGATGCTCGTCAATGTTTTGACTTATGAAATGTTAATGATAAAGACACAACAAAGTCTCAAAAGTAAATTAGATTTCAAAAGTATGTACCCTTCTTTGGCCACACTACCTGAATTTGGGATTAAATATGATTTACCTTGGTCTAGACACAAGCTCTTCAAGTAACGCTTATTATAAAACAAAATTAATTATAAACTCATTTTTCAAACACCATATATGTACATATATATGTATTTATACATATGTGATGAGTAATTACATAAATATTTTAAGAATTTACACGAAGGATTAATAAAGAATCAAACCCTTTGTAAGAGTCAACTGACTAAGCACACTCTTTCCAAAAGACTGATATTTCTGTTCATTCGCTTATTAAAGAACAACAAAAAGATATATTCATGAATTTATTCCAATCAATTATATTCTCACGACAAGATATTCCTTTATCTTAAATCCCTATCCCAACACGTTTGTGATGGAAATAATATCGATTTTCTTGAAATAAGCAACACTTTATTACAAACGCTGTCATGTTACCATCATCCGCAGTTTCTTCCATTCCCATCCTCATTTTTATAATCATAATAAAAATTATAACCTGAAGAGAAATTTAACTGCACGCTAAATGCTACAGCGATCAATTTTTAACAACAATGCAAATTCATATTAAATGTTCTTTCCCTCTATATATCCATACCACTGCACAGTATGTCTACATCCACACACAACAACTAAAAAAATAAAGCCATCGTCAAATTTTCCCTAAATTGCTGTTTTCAATTTCAGCACAAGCTCATGAAAGCCATTGATCTCGTTCACACAAAAGAAGCTTTCGAAATTTTATTAAGAGATTTACTTTCCATGTGAAGGAAGGATGAACCATCTATGATGAGTACTTTGACATTTTGAATCAATTTTCATCATCTAAATCGGGACAGTTGAAGTTCTCAATCAGGACAAACTTTCGCTCGAGGGACTTGTTTTATTAAAAAAAGTGTATAGTTATAGATAGGTATGTGTGTAAGTATTTATAAGCATGTATGAATGGAAGTTATTTTTGGAGATGATTATTAATTATTTCTACTAATATAAAAGAGAAAATTTGACGTTTCAAGGTCTCTTGGTATTTTTTATGCAACTATAATAAAAATATGCTGTTGAGATATGTTTTTGTTTCTCAAAATAGAAAGAGATTGATATTGTTTTGTTTGTTAAGGACATTTTATTTTTTTAGTTTATTTCCTCAGTTCAAATTTTATTACATCTTAACATAATATTTTATATATATGGTGGTGGCTCACACGAAACTTTGACGAAGGAGGGAATAAATACGATGGAAAAGGAAGAGCTGATTCACGACATTAAATTTACCCGGAGTATGGGAAATGACTAAATGACTTGGAAGCATCATAGAGGGTGTTTTTTTCGACGTGTGGTTTTCAAGATGAAATAAAATGCATATAATTTAATGTTATGGCCATGAATTTAGCTTTATTATAAAGATAAGGGTTTGCCATTATGTTTTAAAAAAGAATTTCAGGCAAGTATCCACCGCAGCTGGTTCGAAGAAACTCCAGCCGAGAAGCGCAATTTTCAACCACTTTGTGCAGCAATTAGGGCCGTATGTCAGCAATAACGTACCAAATAGTGTCTTTCAAGTCGTTAATCATCTCGAGCTTATCTGCGTAGACAAGTGACTTCAAACAACCCCACAAGAAATAAGAAATAGTCCAGCGGTGTCAAATCGCAAGATCTTGGAGGCCACGCCACAGGCCCACGAGGTGAGATAATGCGCTTATTAAAAGTTTCCTTCAGTAAATTGATTGTTCCGTTGGCTATCGTGAACCGAACTATTATTTTGGTAATTAATTTGCACGATTTGCAAACGTTGTTCAAGAGTAAGTCAGAGTAATGGCAAATCAAACTGAGCATAAATCAAATGACATCTGTCAAAAAGACTAACTCCGAAAAAAGTATTGCCAGATTGAAAACCACACATTTAAAAAAATACCCTTTTTAGTTTTTAAAAGGTCCAATTTTTAAAATATATTTTGAAAGCTGGTGACAGCACTATCGGTCCGCCCCGGATAACAGACTAATGGGGAGTGCCATCAGTAATAGCATAAAACAAATTTTTTACATTATTTACACAAAATAAAAACACAAATAAATCAATAAATTCGGATTCTATATCTCCTATACATAAGTATGTGCACATGACTTTCGTTTCTGACCAATGCCCTCAAGATAGGTACCTATCTTATATGGAAATAAGAAAATCATTGTCGCCTAAGAGCAACAATGAAGCTGCACACTCCTGTTTTCTGTTCTTTTATCTTTAATGTTATGAGTATTTTTCTTCACTTCGTTTTCAAATAACGGTACGTTAGCCCAGGAAAATTAGACTTTCACTTCGACAAAATTCCGACAAAGCTGAATTTTGGTGGAGAACTTTGTTTTTTGAAGTCTTAACCATAATTTTGGAACGGGTCTTACATTTTTTGAGGTAAAATTCAGTTTTTTCTTAACTTCTCGAAAAAGTTAATGAATTTTTATTAATGCTCATAAAATTCTGGACAAAAATGATTACAACACTTTTCTTCGTAGAAGCAATAGATTTTGAGAAATACGTGCTCATTACCTATTTTACCAAGGCAAAATGAAAATGACATTTGTGCACGTTTTTCTTAAGATCTGTTGCTCGTACGAAAAAAATGTTATGATCTTTTTTGCCCAGAATTCTATGAGCATTAATAAAAACTCATTAACATCAGATATTAACAAAAACCCGTTATTTGTTCATTTACAGTACAAAATAAAAAGTGTTAATTTGATACACTATAACTTCAAGTAGTACCTCGTGGCATAATGGTTAGTGAGTAGGACTGTCATGCCTAAAGTCTGGGTTCAATTCCCGGCCACTGCCACCTAAAAACGGAAATGTTTTTTTTTTCGAGGAACTGCCTCTTGTGAGGGACTGACAAATCCTCCAAGAGTATATTTGTCATGAATAAGTGCTTCTCATCTAGCCGTTCGGACTCGGCAAAAAATTGTAGGTCTCCTCCATTCCTGCCAACAAAACGCACACAGGAATGGTTGAGAGTTGTTAGTAACTAGGCCCTGGTTCTCCATGAGCTGTTGCGCCACTTAATTTATTTTTTTTTATAACGTCAAGATTAATAAACTTACAGAGTTTGTTAACAGCTCAATTCTCAGATAATTTTATTGTCTAAATGTTATTCTTTCATGATTTTGTTGTAAAAGGAAATTTAACCGAGTTGTTGAACAAAAACCAAATCACTTTCTTTTTCATGATGGCGGCCATCTCGTTTCCCCGGGCACCCCAAAAACTTGGTTTTGTAAAGAAGAGATGTAGCCAAACTCAAATCGTATAAAAACTTTAGCCCATCGATTATGGAAATTTTAATAAATTTTTTGAGAAAATTTAATCCACGTGAAGTTCTTGCATAATTTTCTCAGAATTTTTTGCTTGTATGAAAAAAACATATAAATCTTTTTTGTGTAGAATGACATAAGCTTCAATTTGTACCTTCACATTTCTTGAAAAAAAAACTTATAGTTTTCGAGAAATTGAGAAAAAACTTAATTTTATCCCATTTAACCTTTCCCAAAAAATTAAGCCCCAGGTCCAAATTTACGGAACTTTTCAGGAAATGGTTAAGACGTCGAAAAAAAAGCTCTCCACCAAAATTCATTTTTGTCGGAATTTTGTTTTGCCATTTTTTTGTCAAATTTTCCTGGACTACGTGGTTTTTATCGCATAAAACTATACCCAGGCTCAGGGATTTGATGATGCTGCGACTATGGCGGGTATTCATCATGAGGAGTTCAAAAATTATTTAGGCAAATTAATACAAAAACTTTGACTTCGCGATCTAAAAACCTTTCTTAACCTTTGTGGAGTTCACTTTTTGAGAGGCACCCCTTCAAGTACAACGTTTTCTTGGACAGTGGGAAGACTTAACACGTTTTTTTGCATTGAGCGCTCATAACGGGGCTATTAAGGCATTGAAAGAAAATTTCATTAAGATATTTTCAAATCTTGGAACCCTTTTGTGATCCCCAAAGAAAAATTTGGAAACATATGGTAGCTGAAAAAATAAATATAAAAGATGCAGACATTTTGGATAGCTTTTGAATTTTTAAGCTTCAATGGTGAGTAGAACTGTTCAGACTCGTTACCAAGTCTGTTATTGGTGGTGACCATAAGCGTCTCAGTGGCATGGTGTGAATGAAGTTTTTTCAAAATTCAAATTAATAAGGACTTCTCATAAATCAACAATGAGATAAAATGACTTGACTAATCTGGCTATACTTTAAATCGAGAGTAGCACACGAAAAAATATAGATTTTAATGATTTAATCAAAACATTCAGTACAACAAAAACTCGAAAGCACCGATGTAACCTTGCTCTAACGCCCGGGTGGCCATACTGCCTCTTAGTCCGCTCCTGATACAATGCAAGTATTTTTAATCTTTAGAAGGGGTTTTGTCTTTATAAATTACAAAAAAAAAACTTAAAAATAAAGTGTTTGTTTTTCAATACAAATATTGAAAAATATAACACGGCTTTGACATGTTATAGTAGCACAGACTTCCTTCTTTCAAAAACGATAAAGTATCTTTGCCGTTGTTTTCAACAAATTTTTTCATTGTGAGTACCTTTTTTTAAGAAATCACCCTTCCTTCGTAAACGGGACGAGTAAGACCTCCTTCTAAGGGTTAAAAAAAATACTGGTATTGTATCCTCCTACAAGAATCCGTTACTATTATGCGCCACACTACGAATTATGATTTCCCAAAATGAATAACTTACTGGATATTGGAAACTTTTGAAATGCTGTATTTAAGACAGTTTTTGTGAAACATAAATTCTAAATAAACAAAAATGTAAGAAATTATGTATTCTACAAAAACTTATTTCAGTTATTTTTCGCTCAGATGAACAAGAGGAGAGATAAACTCTAAAAACCATTTCTTACCCAAAAATGTCAACAGTTTTTTGACAATATCTTTTCATCTGAAAGAATTATCAAACAAAATTTGTAGGCAAAAGTTCTATAAAATATTCTTTCCTTCAAAGTCAAACAATGAGTTTGATACAAAATTATTTAAGTATTTAACAAAACTTTCATTCAGGCTAGATAAAATATGAAACAATTCCTCAGTGTCCTCAAGCAATGTTAAATGTTTGCAAACATTTTTATAAAAAAACTTATTTTATAAAAAAATTTTGCACTATTTCGAGATTCACTAAACCGAGCGTCTATATTGTTTATTTAGAACTTAATCAAAAAGTTTCATGCAGAATTTTTTAAAAAGTTAGTTTATATTAGTAAATCCTAGTCCACTGTTTTTTAATTTACATCCATTTTATTTGCAAAACATCATTTTAAAAAATTGTAACTTCTTTTCTGATTGATGATTAAAAATTGTATTAATTAAGAGTTTCTAGTTTTTTTTATATAGTAAAATTTTTCTTCAGTGTTTGAATTTAAAATACTCGAGTCACAAAATTTAGTAACAAATTTGAAGGGAATATTTATTTTAATGCATTTTTTAATATGGTGAACTTGCCCAGCGGGAGAGGAATTTTTCTATAAAAAAAAAACATTTAAAATGAAAAAAAGTATGAAGAAATAACAGTAAATTTCTGAAATGACTATATTTTTAATATGGAATTGGGCACCTTGTAACTTTAACAAGGTCCTGGTCAACTATAGTAGAATGGAGAATCAGAGAAGTGAAAATTTATAAACGAACATGTTTTGATTACATTTAAATTAGCTAATTTGTTTCGTTCATTCTTGCCTAGTGGAAGGGGGGCAATTGCACCCATTGCCTCCTCCCCTGTACCCACTCCTGTAACTCGCCTCCATTTCAAATACATAAACTATATACGAATGTATAGACTAAAGTTATTTTAATCTTAAATTAATCGATGCATTATGCAAGAATTCATTTTTGATAGATTGAATTGTATGCATGCTTTTGTGCATTTATTGAACCATACAAAATCAGCATACCTATACATTCCTGACATTTCATCTACCTATATTCCTTATATACAAATGGAATTCTTCAAAAAAAATATCATCTGAAAGGTTATTTATTCCGTGCAAAAAAGAACGAAAATAATATACTTTATGTGTGTACTTGAATTGAATTGTGCTGTGTATTATACTTTGTATGGTTCGAATGGCATACCCCAGACTTAAGTCCCCCATCAGGAAATCCTTACCTATGGAAATGGACAAGCCATTCATCTGCAATATTCCAGATGAGTTTCTCCATTCATAAGGACTATATTCTTGATTAAATAAATTGCTCAACACTTACTGAGTGTATGAATACACTTCATGTCGAAAATATATACAGCAACAGCAAAGAAGAGTAAAGTAAAATAAATAATAACGCCCTAGAGCCAGAACCAGATGGACAGGATAGGAAAAAACAGAACAAGACAGGACAGAGGACATATCAATCCAAACTGGTCAAAGTCGAAGGACCCTTTAAACTTCTGGTTTTCTCCGCACACACTACAGGAATAGTGTTTCGTGTGTCTGTTCTGCTGTTCATTCAAACAGATATGTCATCAATGTGAATCCAAACAAAATGAGGACAGAAGGTTGTATTTCCAGGATAATCGAATGCAAACAGTGTTTATGTTTGTTTGACCAATAATTAGTGGGCGTGGTGCACGCGCTTTGTGTGCAGAAAGTCATTTGAGTAGAGAATTTATGAACTCTGAATTGTGACAGGGGAATGAAATATGATGTCCCAGTTGTTGATACTAGGAGCTATGCTAGCAAACTTTATTGGCGCCTCCGCTGCCAACGACAATGACTAGGTCAAACGCGACGCACGATGGATTATGTTCATTATGTAGGTATGGCGTATGAGTAATTGTTTTTATTGTCATTAGTTTGTCTATGACGGAAGGATTTAATGGGATATTTTTAGTTGCTTTGAGAATTCTTCATATCGGACAGGCAAGTTTTATTTACTTAAGATAAAATAACTTGATGCAAAACTTTCTTATACATTTTTGGTTGGAAATGGGTAAATGGCTATTCACTACAATTTACTTTGAAGAGCATTACAAAATTTTCCACTAATTCCACATGGCTTGGAAAAGTGTAGTCAAAATCTGAGTACTGTTGCGTGTCCGTTCCTTGTTTCTGAAAGAATATGGACTACATCATTGAATAAAAACGATGAAAATTTTGCAGACGTTTAATATCAAATCAAAATACTTATTCTGGAATTAAATATTCTTTTATACGAGTACATGAATGAATAATTTCTAAGAATTTAGTTTTATTTTTAAAATCAAAATATTTTTCGGTGAATCTTAGACATTTGTGTGGTTCTGTTCTAAAAGAGATACTATTTTTCGAAGGGCACGGCAACGCCCAGCACAGTTTGTGGTACTACACCCTTTTTACAGTAACAAACTCAAACTCAACGCCCTCTAACCTCAGTACCGATAAAATCATAAACTTGTAATTCGGAGATGTTTTGAAATCCTTGCAGTGGTTTACTAAAGAATTAATTTTTTATAGTAAAATGTTTGTTCCATTAAAAAAAAAAAAATTGGTAGATATGCAGATTTTGAATATTTATTGATATTCATAAAAAAAAAAAAACAGTTTCAAAAATACCATCAACCCGTTTTTGAAAACATTTTGATTAAAAAAAATTAATTTTTATTTAAAAAAAAAAACAATATTTATTATTTGCAAATTTCTTAATTTCTTAAAACATTTTTAAGGAAAATTTTGGTATGCAAATCATAAGTATTTATATATGTATGTGCATTTAAAAATAAAATAATGAAAAAAAATATCGACCCATTTTTAAAATATCGAATTTCCAAAACAAAATTAAACTTTTTTTAAAAATTCAAAAATAGTTTTTTTGAAAATTTTTATATGCAAAACTTAAAACTTATTTGAAATTTGTATATATAAAAAATTTATCTGAATCAGTTCAGCCGATAATGAGAAAATTCAAAATTCAAAAAAAAAACGTACTATGAGAAGAACAAATAATAGTTGCTGTTTGTAAATTTTTATAATTTTGTTAGGATATTGCAATAAGCATATACAAAAAGTTTTATAAAAATCAAAGGAGCCGTTTTCAAGAAAAAATAAACATTTTTGTCTTCACGGTTTTTTAACACTTGTATGGAAGGTACCGTTATTTCTTCATAAAGAAATTTTTTTCTTAAAATACTTTAAAGAGTATAAAAAACCTTTAAATATCGAATTTTATAAAAATCAACTGTTTAGATTTCATAATATTTAATTTTCCAAAGAGAATCAAATTAATATCTTTTAAAAGTCCATAAAATATTTTTTTTGAAAATTTCGGTAAGAAAAACTATTAACATTGCTAAGAAGCAAGCATCTGAATAGTACAATTATTGACACCAAAATAACCGTTTTCCAGAAAATCGGATATAAAAAAATGGTTTTTTGAGAGGTAACCATTTTTTAAAATTTATTATTATTATATTGACAAATAAGGTTCTGTAAAACTGCTAAAAAAATGTATGAAAGGTAACGTTATTTTCATTTCTAAGAAAAAAATTAAAAAAAGTTTGGGCAAAATCACTGAAAACCACAATGTAACATGTTTTAAGAAAATCGATCCAGCCGGCTTAGGCTGTAAGCTAAACAGGCAGACAGAATTTTGCAACCCACTTTTTTTTTGGTGTTCTCTATCATCGTAATGTCTTGTTTGAATACAAAACTTGCCTTATACACTCAGAGAAAAAAGGATTATTAGGTTTATTATACTTGATTTTCAGGTTTTATTTTTCAACTCGGTACATTAGATTGATTGCTTAACCAGATACCTGATTTCAATATCGTGTTAAATCAACGTAGGTTTCAGGTAATATCTGCATGAAATCATGTAAATTTAACACTGCCTTAAAATAGTAAAACTGTAAATTTTACCTGAAAATCTTGCTTATTTTACCTGTTTATCTAATAAACTTTACATGAAAATCTAGTCAAAAATATAAGTAAAATTTTCAAGGTGCTCTAAATTTAACATGAAGATCTAGTTAATTTAACATTATTCAATGTTGAATCAACCCTGTATCCGGTAATTATTATGGCTTTGATCCATGCGTCTAGGTTCCATCTCTAACGCTGCTTATTGACCAATTCATTTTGCATAATTCTGAAAGTATAGAAATTTATTACTATGTACATATTTTATTTTATTTTAAAAATACTTTGTGATACTTACTTAGTTTTGAACTGGGAGCCTCCCACACGTGGAGATAGCATGCATAAAGCATATCATATAAATGCATATCAATAAGGTAAAATTGATTTTGTGGGGATGGCTTGTTTGTGTATGGGCCTTAACACTGGTGTCACGTTGAAATAAACTGGCAGAGTGTTTCTCAATATTAGGCCAGGCTAACATTGTAAAAATAACCATTTAAGACGTTACTTCAACTTGATTCGAGGGCAAATAGAAATTCATGAAATACAGTGCTACAAAACACGATCTCAGTTAAAATTAGCACTATATTTTTGTTTTGCCAACCAGAATTTAGTGTTAAAATAACAGGCCACCAGGCTAATTTAACACTTAATATAAGGTTATTAAAATCAGGTAAATTTCTGAAATGTCTGTAACTTTATATGGGATAATGAGCCTTGTAAATTTAACAGGGCTCAGGTTAATTACTATCCTGACTTTTGTCTGTAAGTGTAGTACGTTTGTCGCAAGTAAACAGAAAAGTGTGCTGGCTAACATCTATTTGAGTTTTAGTACATTTTAGTATATTTTACTCCATTTTTATCTTCAATAGCGAAATGCTTTAACAGTTATCTAACATCTAACTAAATAAAGCCACCAAACCTTAACAAAAATATAATTTCCAATGAGTTTTAATTTTTAAAATTGTCTATTTAGAATAATAACGGTTGGCAAAGAATGCACCAAATAGCAGAATTCTATGTGGATAATTTTTTCTAATTTAATTATAAAAAAAAAAGCATAATAAATGCCTGGCCAAATTTCTTTTTAAAGTAAAATGAGCCATAAAGTCTTACTGTTTAAAAAAACAGGCATATCCCCTTAATGAACGTATTTATCATCTTTTCTTTGACAAAAACATTTGAAAGGTCCAGGGGGACACATTCCCTACTCCTCCTCTACTTATTTAGGTTTAAAGTACCAACGTTACGTAAGTCACGTGTTCCTTATTTAACTTCTCAAAGATTTTTTTTTTGATATGACTTTAAAAACTACGCAAATGACTTGGCCTTTGATTGCGGTTGGCTCTTGAATAAAAAGGATTTTTTCCTTTAAAAAAAACATTATTCCATGCTATCGGCTGAGCATGCTGAAAAGTTTGATAAGTAGATAGATTAATGACAAAATCGTTTATTCAAATTTTTATATTGAATTTATTTATTATTATTCAAAAGCTGATAAATAAATCAGGTTCCTGACCAATGAAGTTTTGACTATAGTAACCCAAAAAGCTAAAAATTGAATGTTGTTTTTATTCAACATTGTTGGAAAAAAAATTAATACCACAATATATCCATTACATAAATTTTAAACTTTTCAGGAACTACCCCATAAAAAACTATTAAATAATGCATACGAAATTCTTCAATTATTTTTAAATTTATTTCCACGATAAGGATATTGTCAAATTTTGTGAAAAACGATTAATGAAACATAACATACAAAAAATAAATTCAATTTTATCGTCATTTAAATCAGGTTTTTCCGAAGGTATTTTATCATTAAAAATTTTTACATATTTGATTTCATTATTATTATTTGCTATTTTTATATCAATTAATAATTCAGCACATATTTTATTCAATTTAATGAATTAATATTTTATTTTAGGTTTATGGGAAATACATTCTGCATACATAATTTGATTGCAAAAATGAATTCAAAATCAAAACAAAACATACAACCATGAAATTACCTTTCTTTTAGGAAAATAACTCTTTATTTGTATGAATAGGAATAGCTTTTTAATTTTACTTTTTTTATTAGTCATCACATCAATCAATCATTTAATGAGCACATCTTTATCAGAAATAGTAAATATGCATGCCTCTTAATCAACGAAAATGACGAATGAAAAAAAAAAAAAACAAAAAAAAAAACACATACTTCAATCAAAAAAGGTCACCTATTCCACTAAATTAAATTATTTGAGTTAAATATTTGATTTTCTCGACGCTAAGTTTAAATGTCCAAGCTATTCGTCTATCGCTCAAAAAAAAAAATGTCTACAAAATAGAAATGCACCATCCTGGGAAGCCACGGACCAGCCGAATGAATTTTTCCTTGCTCTACATTCAAGCCCATTGAATTATTATATGAGACCAGACAAGTTTTTTTTTTACAACATTTCATGGCATAAACCATGAAGTTTATTTATAACATAAAAGCATCCACTGAACAATTTGCTGTCGGCAATTCGACCGAACAAAAATTTGCATGTTGAAATATCACAATACTTTAATTTTTTTTTGAAGCATGAGGACATTTTATGATAAAGAGGTTTTAACAGGAGCTAATATGATTGAAACCCACGTTGCTTTTTCAATTGTGTTAGCTTCATCAGGTACATAAATATGTGTGCCGCTTGATTTGATATTAGCTTATCCCATTTTCTTTAAATTCTTTGAGCACGTGGTTAAGGTTTTTATTCAAATTCTATTCATTGTTGCTATTGATTATTTATTTATATCCTAAACATAATTAAATTGTTCATTAATATAACTTTGACCTAATGAAAATCATGTTTTATAATTTCAAAGCACATAAGCCAAAGCCAATTAATTATAAAAGTTCCAAACAATTACGAGGCAATTTAATCATAATATACAAAAAAAACATATACTCATTTTTCAACACATACATATATCAACGTGATATTAACTTCAATTCAATTAGAATTATTAAACCACGAACACCTAAGTTGTATAGAGCACGAACATCGAATAAACATTTATCGAACCTCATAATCAATGAGAAACTTCTTGCACGCAATCTATAATAATCCCTGAATAGGAAGAGATAGAGATAAATTGTTCTCATATAGGCAAAGTATGTTCCTAAGTGTGCTCAGTCCTTTCATGAACTCTTGGGCACCTGTTGATTTTGCCATTTTCTCATTCGGCAGCAATTTCAGAGGGATTTTGTAATTTGACTTCCTGCGAAATGAAGTCATAAGCCCTTTTGAGTAATTAATTGCTTCCGATGCATATATAAGGATATTGTAGGATAATATATAGATCAATTTACATTTCCAAGGGAATTTGTTGGATTGGATGTGTAATTTTTGTACTGGTATTTATTCATACATATATTGGTTTAAGTTGCTTTATTCATTGAATATTAATCGAAAGTCATATATCTTGTTGTAGAAATCATTGATTTAAAATTGCCTTTATTGTTTCAAGAATTATTTCAAATAATAATTTACCAACAAATGGATGTGGGTATAAGTGTTTATAACTCTATTTGATTGATTGAATAGCTAATAAATGTTCCATGAAAGCAAATAAACCAAACAGTTAGTTTGTTGACCACACAAATAGTACCTACCTACTCAAATATACATCATAAATACAAGAACATTGATTATCATAATCATCAACCTATGTACATTAGGGTGGTTCTTAAAATTATCATTGTTTTATTTAAAGTTAATTCTAATTCTAATTCTAAGTTATTCGAAGTTTGGTTGAACATTTTTCATTGTATACGTTTTCCCATATAAAACTTCTCCCGTCTTGGGGCCAAATTAAAGATAAAATAATGATTAATGACCTATTTCAGGATTTTCTTTTATTTATTTGCAATAAGGACTCGCATAGTTTGAAATAAAGCAATGAATTTTTGAATATTATTTTTAAAATTCTTTGTTTGTGACTTTGGAACTGGAAACATTATTTATTTGATTTCAATTCATGACTAGTTTTTACAATTGACAAACCGACGTATCCAATTTCGTGGTATTTTCTAGAAAGTTCAGCTTACGTGGCATGATAATGTAAAAATTTACATTCAATCGTTACTATTGTGATTTTATTTGTGAAAAGATAAAAAAAATTTTTTTGAAAAAAGAAGTTTTTGACTATTTTTGCCTTCTATTGAGTGACAGAATTGATTTATTTTTTGATTTAAAATCAATTTGGCAGATCTACATTTTTGACAGCTTTACCCTCTCTAATGCCAAAGCAATTTTCTATATTCTTTTGATCAGTTTAACTTATTTCAGTTGTGAGAATTTTATTTAACATATAAGGGAAATTGTCTCCAATAAAAGCGCGCGCTTTCTAACATTTTGCAAACCTTCTTTTTATTATTGGGAGAATTTTGTAAAACAGAATTTTGAAAAACAGAACTTTTTTTTTTTTTTTTTATTTTCCCGTGGGTAGGTGCAAAACCTGCTATTCAGGCTCTATGAGGACCGAAAAACGCGTGCTCATAGAAGTGTGAGATTCTTACTATACACTAAAACCACCTCCACTTCCCGATTGCAACTAAGTTGAAACTTATCTAGCAATTTATTTTTAACGAAGTTAAGTAACGTGTTGCAGGTTACTTTCCGGTGAAAGTTCCTGCTTAATCCGCGATTTTAAAGCGGTTTTCTGTTCACCGCACCAAGTCAGAAGGTTTTGTTCTTCACAGACGGCGTACTAAATTCGACTCGTCAAGAATGTCAATAATCGTTGAATTAGCGAGTTCTAATTGTCGATTTCTATGTTCTCGCACGAAACTTTTTATTTTCTCCTGCACCGTAGGAATCCCGAGACCCCTATGAAGATCTTCGTTTCTTGTATACCACGGAGCATTTACAAATGACCTAAGCAATTTTTTTTCAAACGTTTGTAAGTTATTTAAGTTTGAATCGCAGGTGCAACCACAAAGTTGTATATCATAAGTCCAAACAGGTTTAAGAACCTGTCGATATAAAATCAATTTATTTTCAATACTAAGCTTTGAATATTTACCGAGTAACCAGTTCATATCTCTTTATTTAGTTTTTAGTTCTTCGCATTTCTTTTTCACGTGCGGCTTCCATTTTAATTTCGCGTCCAGAGTCATTCCCAGATACTTTGCCTCATTTGAAAATGGAACACGAGCGGTATTAAGAGACGGGTAATCTATTTTTTTTTTAGACGTAAAGTCCACGTGGACTGACTTTTGTTCATTGAGCGCTATTCGCCATTTTTTCGTCCACTCATTAACATTATTAAGAGCATTTTGTAATTTAATTGTAGCTTCGCTAATCGTTTTGCCTACTGCTAGTATTGCAGTATCATCAGCAAACGTGGCTACAATAGTGTCATCTGTTTGAGGTATATCGCGTGTTAATAAAAGGTACAGAACTGGACCTAATACACTTCCTTGTGGTACCCCAGCCACTATTTCTTTGAAATCAGAATAGTCATTTCCGTGTCTTACACGAAAAAGTCTTTCATTTATCCGTTAAGAATATTCTAAGGTCCTTCAGGCAGAACTTGTCTTAATTTGAATTTGAGGCCTTCGTGCCACACCTTGTCAAACGCTTGTGACATGTCCAAGAAGACAGTCGAACAGATTTTCTTTTCTTCAAGAGCTCTCTCAATTACGTCAGTAATTCTATGCACTTGATCAATTGTCGAATGCTTGCTTCTAAATCCGAGCTGATGTTCAGGTATTAATTGTTTCTCTTCTATAATCGGTTGCAGGCACAGGAGTAGTATTCTTTAAAAAACGATTGATATAATAGGAAGAAGTGAAATCGGTCTGTAAGACTTCTTTTCGTGAGAAGGTTTACCAGGTTTCAAAACCATCATGACTTCCGCAACTTTCCATTGGCTCGATTCATATTCTTACCTTAGAGCGGCATTTATTATGTAAAGGAGATTAATAAACCCTCTACGAGGGAGCATTTTTAAAATCTCTGCCGTTATTATGTTATATCCTGGAGCTTTGTTGGACTTAAGCTTCTTTATTTCTCTTTTTAATTCAGCTCAAGTGTAGCATTTCTCGTTATGTAGCTTTTATTTGAGGTAAAATTCATATTGATATTTTCGTTGAGTTCTTGCCCATCAAACGGCTTAAATGTTTCCTCTAAGTAATCGGCGAATACCGTAGCTTTTTCTTTGTCACTTTTAGCCCATTCATTTTGAGTTTTCTTAATCGGAGGCACTGGAAGCTTTGGTTTTTTCGTTGTTTTTATAGCTTTCCAAAGTGAGTAGTTGAATTCTTTCCCCGCTGTCAAGCCTTCAAGGTAATTTTCAACTTCAAGGTTTTTGAAATCTGATATCGCCGTTTTTAGCATATTACTCAAGCGATTTAAATGAGCTTTGTGTTGAGGAGCACGGGTTTGCTGCCATTTTTTACGTGCTTTTCGTTTCTCTTTCACTAAATCTTTTATTTCTTGCGGATATTTTATATCTTTAAAGCGAGGCATTAGCCTTTGATAAGGTGTGTTATCCCAAGCTGCTTTTTGTCTTATATGAAAAACAGAACTTTGAAAACAGAATTTTGCAGAAAGAAATTCGACTCTGCCAGAATTTTAACCCCTATCCAAAAAAGAATCGGTACATTCTACGTGTCCATATTTTTCAACTTGCAATGGATCAAAAAAAAATAGTAGCAGAGATTAAAAGAGATATATCAAAAAAAAAATTATCATTGAAATTTGAATTTACCAAAGGATTTTGAGCTTGCCTTGGATTTTTTTTATTGGTTTAAAAATTTCTAAAATTATCAATTAATGTTTCAATTTTAATCAAAATTATGAAAATAGGTACATTGGTACGGGTTTTTCAGAATTATACTAACGTTAAAATTAATAAAATTAATCATTAACATGATCATGAGAAAAACTTGATTTTTCATATGTAGTTAATCAAAAAAAAAATGATATTGATTTTATGAGTTTGTTAAAAAAAGATCTGGAAAAATTTGTTTAAGAAATAAAGCGATCAATAAAGGCACTCCTAAACCAAACTTGAACATGGACTGATTCCCAGCGAATCATTTACAAAAGTTAAAAAAATGTGACAGATACACAAAGCTAAACAACAACAAAAATCGTCGTCGCTTCGCATTCGCGTTGGTTTGGGAGAGGCATAATTGTTGATTTTTAAAAGAATACCAATGAATATTTACTAATTTTTTTTGTGCCCACTCAAAAACCATGCAGAAAATTATCTTATGTTTACCTACACATACTTAACACATTTTTGAACACAACTTTTGAACCAAAAAGATGTTTTAAGCATTCACAAAAAACACTTACGATATATGTATTCCTCGTGCAAAGGAGACACCACCAAGTAAAAATTAAAATCGGGAGTGGTTCAAAATTCTAATTAAAAAATCTAGCCTATCAAAATTTGTTTTTTTCAGTGAAAATATGCCTGATTTTTTCAGTTGTCTCTATTAAAATTCTGTATTTTTGAGTTATACCTTTCTAAATTCTTGTTAAAATTATCAACAATTAAATATTGTTTATTCTGTTTTTTTTTTCAAATAACTCATAATTATAAGCGAAAATAAACAAACAATCATAATTTCTTAACTCTAGACTTATTGTCAGAATTATGTAGCCAGAAATTTGGAAAATCAGAATTTCGGAAGTAAAATTTTGCAAAACGAAATTTGACCTTGCCAAAATTTCGACGTCAACTCCTAGAATCCTTACAAAAAAGTTGTATTAGTATGACAAAATTTTTGAAATTTTGTTCTCCTCTTGTTCATCAGACAGAAAAAATTATATTATACTTTTTTTTTAGAACATTAAATTGGTGCCGTGACATAAGGCCATGCGTCATAAGAGCATATTTTGAAGTAGCCTTATTCTTTCGCAAAGTGTCATATGGCCATATTGTACCGAATTACCTTTGCCAAAGCGTCATGAGGCCATTATGGCTTAATGACACTTTCTAAAGTATTTTTCCCATACCTGCCAAATAAACTTATGAAATACTTAGTAGTGAAATAAATAATAACTTTTTATTTATTCTACAAAAAAAATATTAGTCATTCACTTTGCAAATAATAATCATGTAAGTGAAAATATTTGTTTTTTGTTTTAAGTCTAGTACGCTGCTGATGCAAAACGAAGAATCCCATAAGAATGACAAAACGAAATCATGAATGAAAAATTTGGTTTAACTTTTCGTTCAGCAGAACGCTGTTCGACGAGCGAAATTAATTAATGTGGCAGACTTTTTGGAGAAGTTTTCTTTCGCGCACAATTGATTACCCAAACCAATTATTATGTGCGAAAAAATTAAATTAATGCTTTTTCGTATTTACTCGTATTTTGTTGGTTCTTTCAGCAAGGTGTTTTGTTTGCATTTTATTTGTTTTTCTTATTTTTTTAATTTGTGCAACTGTCAATGAATATTTTTCCACTTCGTTTTCGTTAGCATTTCGTTGTTATGTTGGAGTCTAACTAGACTTTTTTTTGCATCAGCAGTGGACTAGGCTTTATAAGTTTTATCTCAGGATGAAAGAAACATGAACACATTTTTATCTTTTATAAAATTAATAAAAGATTTAATTATATTTTAATTAAACAATTATACTGAATTTATACATTTATGAAGATTAGTTTTCTTGCTAAAGAATTTAAACTGAACTGAACTGAACCTCACATTAAAAATCTCACAACGAAATCTCGCGATAACAAAATCCCACTTTTCCTAATGTCGGATTAATAAAATCCTGCTTTTCATAATCTCACAATAACAAAAGCTTGCAAATTAAATGTTCACTATTCAAAATCACGCAAAATTTAATTGCATTGCAACAAAATACATTGTTTTAAAAAAATTCCCGCAAATTAAAATCTTGCTCGAGATTTTGATTAAAAAAATGTAGGTATTTGTTGCATTGCAATTAAATTTTGCGAAATATTCAAACTTCTGCAAGATATGTAAATCCAGTTCAAACTTATTTTTAGACCACACTACACTGTAAGTAGTTAATAAATTGTTACTGTTTATTTTTGTATTTATTTAAAAGAACAAGAGAGAAAATAGAAATTGTATATTCATTTAAACACTATTACTTAACTGATGAATAAAGTTATCAAGACAAAATTATGTAAAAAACTCTTGGATGTATTCTCAAAAAAAAAATGTAAAAGCCGTGTGAGTTTTAAATTAGCGATATTCGGATTTGTGATATTTTGGTTGAAATTTACGAGAGTTTCGGAGCGAGATTGTGTAAAACAAGATTTTTTAATTTGCAAGATTTTGTTATTCAAGATTAAAAAAAGGCGAAATTTTGTTATTCGAGATTATGGTTTGTGGAATATGGATATCATACAGCTCCCTTTATCAATAAATTTAATTAAAAATGTCAAAATATGTTTCGTATTAATTTATTTCTATAGGAAAATTGGCCAACATCTTTTTCGAGCAGCGGAAACGATGCATACAATTCTATCTATTAGAAAGTTTTTTACATAATGCATATTCTATATACTACTGAATGGCCTTTAGTCATCCTACAGTAAATTGGAAATTTTGTCTCTTGACAGACGGCAAAATAATGCTTCGAGCTCGGGATGGAAAATGTCATCTAATTGGTCAGAAAAGGTCAACTAGTCCTAGAAATTGCTCAGCCCTAGATAACTTGTAACAAAGGCTCAAAATTTCTCAAGGTCATTCAAGGTTACAGGCGATTTTTGGCACCTCATTTATGGAAAATTTCCAAAAAATTGTATGTCATCTGAAAAATATTAAAGGTCAGTTAGTTTCAGAAATTGGTCAGCCATAGATTTCTTAAATGAATTTTTAAATTTCCATTTAAGGTCATTGCAACTTTTGGCATCTCATTTATGGGAAATTTGAAATAAAAATAATGAATACCACTTGAAACAAAAAAAGAATCCAAAGTTAACCATTTACTGATACTAGCTGACCCTTGATAAAGATATTAGGGCCTTTCGGGTGGTAGTTATTTTTTTACAAATTCCACATAGATAAGGTGCCATAAATCGCTATGAACTTGAACTTTTTTTTATTTTAATTAAAAAATCAATGGGTGCTAAATTACTGAAAATAGTTAATCTTTAATGACCATGAAGTGTCCTTTCAAACGGAATACTTTTTTTTTTAAATGAGAAAAATGACGTGCCAAACATTTTTTTTAACCTTGAAACGAACTTTAAAAATTCATCATAGAACAAAATTTATGGCTGACCAATTACTGAAAACATCCGATTTTTTATCACGATCTAGAGATATTTGGGGTTGTATACATTTTCTATAAACTTCGAACAAATTAGGAGCTCTGGATCTTTGGCACCTCATATATGGGAAATTTGATATCTGACAATGCCATTTAACTGGTCAGTAATTGGTCAGAAAAGGTCAACTAGTCCTAGAAATTGGTGGGCCTTAGATAACTTGTAATAAAGGCTTAACATTTCTCAAGGTAAATCAAGGTCACGCACGATTTCTGGCATCTCATTTAAGAGAAATTTACAAAAAAAATTACCATCCGAAAGATCTCTAGATCTTGATAAAAGGTCAACTATTTAGAATAATTAATCAGCCATAGTATTTTTTCTATGAATTTTCAAAATTCGTTTCAAGGTCAGAAAAAATACTTTTGGCACCTCATTTGGGTCATTTTAAAAACTTAAGTATGCCATTTGAAAGGCCACTTCATGGTCTTAAAAGATCAGCTGTTTCTAGTAATTGGTCAACCATACATACTTTTTAATGAATTTTTAATGAATTTAAAAAAAAAATAGAGGTCATTGCGATTTTTTGCACCTCATTTATGGGAAATTTGCAAAAAATTTATTCCATCTGAAAGGCCTCAAAATCTATATGGAAAGTCATCTAGTTTCAGTAGTTGGTCAGCTATAGATTCTTTTTTACGATTTTTTAAAGTTTTTTTATTCAATGCCATTATTTTTGGCAGCTCATTTGGGTAATTTCAAAAAAAAATTATGCTGTCTCATAGATTACTAGATCATTATGAAAGGTCAGCAAGCTTAAGTAATTGGTCAGCCAATGATTTGTTGTCATGAATTTTTATCATTATTATAGTTGACCTTTCAAAAAGATCTTAAGGCCAATCAGGCGGTATTAATTTTTTGCTGCAAATTTCCCATAAATAAGGTGCCAAAAATCGCTATGACCTCAAAAACCTTTAATAATTCACTAAAAAATCTATGGCTGACCAATTACTGAAACAAGCTGACCTTTTATATAGATCAAGAGGTCTTTCAGGTGGTTAACAATTTTTGCAAATTTCCCATAAATTGGGTCCAAAAATCGCAACGACCTGAATTTTTTTAATTTCATTAAGAATCATTCAGAATGAGGTGCCAAAGGTCCAGAGCCCAAATTAGGTGCCAAAAATCACTAGGACATTGCATAGCCTTGGGAAGGTTTTAGTTCTTGATTACAAATTATCTAGAGCTGACCAATTTCTAGGACTCGTTAACCATTTTTAGACAACTGCTGACTGAAATATGCGAATACCACGTCCTCTAAATATAAAATCTCAAACTCCCATGTTTTCTTGTGTAGGTTAAGAACCTATATACATTATTAAAGCTACCGTCATACAAAATTTCCCTATTCTAATGTTTGGAGAAGTGCACCAGAATTTTCGGAGGAGGATTGATGGAATTTCCTATTTGAAATATTATTTCTAGGACTTCCCATCACTTTTGCATTTGGTAAAGCAAACATCGGTTTTACCAGAAACATTATAACTGAAAATAAAAATAGTCATAAAGTAACTATAATTACTTAATTAAAAATGATTTCTCTTTTTCTTTCACTAAACTTTTAAAGAACAGACACTTTGTATTTCTCTGAATATTTTAAGGGTATCTTTAAGCAAATTCAATAACGATTCATTTTACCCCTTGTTTCGAGTTATTTAATATTTTCTAATATTCTGTAAGTAAAGTAAAGTGACAATGAGTAATGACAACTGAATAAACGAAACTTCCCACTCTCCACATAATCTTGTAGTCAAGTATTAACTAATACACCGACGACTATGAGACACCCAGCCCGCCAACCAACGCAAGACGCAACCCGTTTGCTTACTCACAGATACCTTTTTTTAAAAATGTGAAGTAGAAATGTCTCTTCAAATACTTCAAAGCTACTCCAACGCATTTTAGTTATTCTAAAGATCTACCAAAATACACGCCACAGAGACTCACATAATGAATTTCTGGTATACCTTAAAGTTTGGTTAAAGCCCCCTCAAAGGTATTTGCAGTCAGAAAAAAAAACTTAACAAATCCAAATGAAATTTATTGCCTTCTCGTTGCCTTTTTCCATCACAAAGAAGATCGAGTACCAATTTTTTTCAATGTTACAATCTCTCACACGTTTTGTATGAAAGGCAAAGAAAAGTCCTTTGGAAAAGGATACATTTCAAATCGACGCCGACGTAGGCATAGAAAAAAGGCAGGCTTTTGTGGAATCTAATCTTTTTTTTCTCCTCAAACTCATCTAGAAACATAAATCAACTTGAATATCAACCTGCCGAATGAACTCAAACACGTCAGGGTGAAAAATTTTCGTATTTTTTTGTTGTTCCTCCAGGAAAATCGTCTGAAATTAAAAAGCTATGAATTGTCGCATTCTTCATGCGTGGCAGAGCAATAAAAATCGCTGACATCTAAAGCCAAAGGTGTGAATTGCTAGCGTTGCGTAGTGATATGGTAGGCAGTCAGTATTCAAAATCGATAAATCCTTTGGTTGCTGGGTTGGAAAATTGCGGTACTGGTTTATCTCTCAATTACGTGGGCAGATGTAAGAGTTTAGCATTCAAATAAACACGCCACGCCGAGATGAATGTTGTGTGCATCGCACCAGCTGATTGATGAGATACGGCGGCGGGTGCTATTTAGATTTTGTTGAGTGGACGATTTTATTTGTATACAAATATTTGGTTTATCGATGGAAATTAGACTAATGTGGGCAGAGATGTGGAATTGTTTTGATTAATTAGACCGCAAATCCGGTGATAAACGAAGCATCGATGTATGGGTTTTGGTGGACGATTGCAAATTTATTTTGTGTATTTCAATGTATATTTTGAATGTTTGTCTATGCATTATAGAAATTGATGCTTGCCCCATTGAGTTGGAAGAACTCAAGGATTGAAAGCTTTGAATTAACAATTGAAATTTTGAAAGTTAGTTCCCAGGACTTACATGATGCAGAAATTGAGAACAATGCAACTATTTTTCGTTGGAGTATTTATCGACAATTAAACCTATAAAGTTTAAAAGTCCTTCTATCGTAAATTTTTCGTTTTACAGGCTTATATATTTTTTACTTTCCGTAATAATCCCATATAAGGGATACCAGATATCCCGGCGTTAATATTTTTTATTTTATTTACAGCTTCATCCCATGAAGGCCTTTAGAAGTCACTGATGAGTCTGATTGTAATTGTCTGAGCAAAACGCCGATAAATGTGTATTGATTAAAGGCCATCAAAAACTTCTTTTAATGTAAAGTGGACGCATCTACAACTTATGTAAAGTATTTATTGTTATTATGTGACAAGTGCACGTAAATTAAGACTTTCTTAACTATTTTATAGATGTGGCTGAATACAATTATTACAAAATTCATTGCGTTGAAATGAACAACAGAATACAAAACTTTTTAGCGTTTATTAAAATTGTACACTTTGGCGTATGCGTACTATTTTCAAAGCTATAAAATAAATAAATAGCTGGAAGTTTTAAATTCGACTTTCAATCATATTATAAATACATTAGGGTGGTCCCTAAAATTGGACATAGTCTTAAGGCAGTGTTTCCCAACGTGGGGCCTATGCCCCATAAGGGAGCAATTCAATTTTTCAGAGGGGCAATTTTGTATTCTGATGCTTCACATCCATTTAAGATTTCAATATTAAAAGATCCGACAGAAAAATTATTTCTTTTTCGCACTAATTTATTTACGAAAAGAGTCCGGACTCAATCTTGGCTTGTTCAGACTTTTATTTTTGCCAAATTGTAAATGTTTTCGATTCAAAATAGCTTTTTATGGCCTTTAGTCCTACAAATCGGCGTTTCGTCCGGCTTACTCACTTGGACTCATCAGTGACGTAGTGAGGGCCTTGTCATACGCAATTTGTATTAAGTTCAGTTCAACTTACATGAATTCTTTTACAAAAATCCACTGTAAACTATATCCAACAAGATGTAAATGTTTTCTTCAGATATTCTGTAAGAAACAAAATGTGAGCATGAGAAGCTTATATTGATATAAAGTATTTGTGGAACTTTTTGATTCTCTCAAGCAATATACTGGAGATGAAAATTGGCAAACTCTCGTCTCGATATCATTTCGGATGCCTTTAAAGCTCGTATCGTCTCAGTATCATTTTTATTTCGATATCAATACCAAAAGCTCTCGATACTTTTCTGTTATCGTGGCCAATCCAATTTGTGAGTCTTAGTCGATGTTTTTGAGAAACTAGACTCATTTAATAAGCTACTTCAATATACAAATATATAACTCTTTTGGAAGCAAAAATAAAAATCTTTGGCTTCGCTGTCCTTATTGATATTTCAGACAATCATTTCAAACTTAAATATTTTCGAAAATGCCAAATGACTGATACCCCTATAGAATCACATCTTGAAAATTTATCGCATGATCTAAAAACTTAATTTTCTAGTTGTGGTAATTTATTCCTAATTTTTCTAATAATTCAAGTTTATTATTGAATATTTCAAAATTTTGAATGTTAAAAATTAAACATAACTTTTGAGGGGCATACACATTTTGAAAATATCTTGGCGAGGCATAGCACAAAAAAGGTTGGGAAACACTGGTCTAAAGGGTAATTCGATTTAAAACATTGGAAAACAAATTGCTTAGTTTTTATTTCAACCTTTTCGTCACCCTCTTTTCCCTTTAAGTTACAAATAATTTGCTAAGGATGATTCTTATAACACTCGAAAAGAATTATCAGAGAGTATAGATTAGACTCAGTCGAGAAAAAAACCAAATTGAAATGGGTTTCACGCCAGGTGGAAAGGTAACTTTCTTAAAAGTTGACTAAGTTAAAACTACGATTTTTATATTCCATTGAATTCCTCAATTAAAGAAGTTTATTTTTATCGAGAAGTATACAAATTAAACAAACTGTTTCATATCTTTTATAAAAACCTAAATTCTTTAATTATAATAAATGTGTATATATAAAATTCAATTTTTCTACAACTTAATTCTGGGGTCATTCCATAAACATAATTTTGTATATGTCATCATATCCCTGATTTCCATACTTGCGCTCTGTACAGTATATTCAAATTTGCATTTAATCTAATTAAAATTTTTTTTTTAAGATTAAATTATTTTTAAGTAAATTTTAAGTTTTTTAGTTACTAATTTTTGTTCATGCAAAAAATCATTATAAAGTTGAATTATTACTTTTGAATGTGTTAAACTACCTACGTTTAATAATAAGCTTTAAAGCAATCATAAGAACAAGTTCGTGAGATTCAGTCGTGAAACACCTGTTTGTTCTATATTTCTTTACTGATATCCTTGCAAAATTAAAAAGCCATATCTAATGGCTAAAACCCTTGACATTACTACGATATAACCTTGCCTTTATGACCCATTAGATTTAATCAAAAAGCTGTAGAAGAAGAGATTTTCTTTTATTCTAGCCTTTTTTGAAGTCTTTGAAGTAAGCATGACAATTTTCACCTCGACCAGTGGAACTAAAACAAGATTCTGCAGTTTTTTTCCATTGTTCTGTTCTGGTTCTTGTAGTTAATCGAGTAGAGGGTGCACCACAGTGTACTGCTTACTAATTGGCTGTAAGCTTAGCATCACATGCCCTTTTGTCAGCAACCGGGTTGGCTATGAATCTGTAAAGACAATGAGGGTCTGCAGTTTATTTTGCATTTCAATAAAAATAAGGGTCCAAATTTTGAAGTCCTTGTTTTAAAAAATTCATTCAAGAAAAGGATCACCCCAAATTTCGTAGGTAAGACAATTAGCATGTTGCATTTAATTGAAAAGTTCCCATGATAGCTCTTTTCCCAGAAATACAGCGAGATAGAACGCAGGGTTCTTTGACAAAAAATATTTGTCATTTTTTCTGTTAGAAATTCTTATTTGCCCCACTCTGGATGATTTGCCTTGAGTTGTTTAATGTGTGTATGTTTTTTACGAATAATCCCATATAACTTGAAGAAAAAGATAAACGAAAAAATCCTGACCCTGAACTTTGCAGACCATTTGAATATCATATTTCGGACGGTCACCAGTAAGTGGCGCGAAAATGGTTCGACTTTAAAATAAAACGCACAAATGGGTCATCACCATCTTAATTCTTGATTGAATATTATTTTATGGAAAAAAGAATTTAAAATCATTGGAGTGGTTTTCTTAAAGAATTGTTTTGAGATATCGAATTTTCAAAAAATTAAACTTTTAACTTTGTTTCCAAATTCACAAAAAAACTTCATTTAATTGCAATATTTTGTAATCTTGATTGAAATTTGTATTTATTTATTAAAAATTTAAATTAATATTAAAATTAAAAAAAAAAGTTCTATGAAAGGTATTATAAATTATATTATTATGAAAATGTTTATAATTTTTTGTAGTATAATGAACTAATTTTAACATAAAGAAAAGTTCCATAAAAATCGTAGAGGCCGTTTTAAGGAAAAAAATATTTTCCATAACGGTTTTTGAAAATTTGTATGGAAGGTTTTGCTATTTTTCCCATAAAAATAAATTTTTTTCTTAAAATACTTCCGAAATTAAAAAAAAAAAACTTTTAATTATCGTGTTTATAGATCAAAATATTTGATTTTCAAAAAAAAAAAATAATATATTGTTTTTAGAAATCCAAAACTATTTTTTTTTTGAAAATGTAAGAAAGATTACCTATATATTATTTAGAAACTTGTGTATAAAAAATTATTGAAATCCACAAATTTGAAGAAAATATAGAGTAAAAAATAGGTGTTTTAGAGGTACCATTAATAGCCATTTTTTTGAAAATAGTTTCCTGTCCCAAGGTTGCATTTACGAACAGAAATTTATTGATTTTTTTTTTAAAGAAAAGTTGTGGAGCCGTTTTCGATAAAACTAAGATTTTGTAAAATTGCTTAAGATAAACTTCACGAAAGGATCACACGTACTTGGTTTTATATTCAAGTTTTCTGGAACTGAGTTTTTGAAACATGCAAACATTACAAAAAAATATAACAAAAATATTGAAAAAAAGCATTTATATCGTCTTTTTAATTGTGCATATAAGCAACTCGTAAGGCGTATAGAGCTTAAAAACAAGTATGCCATTTGAATACTAGAATAAAATATGAATATAAGCAAACAAAAACCGTTGGAGCGGATTTCTTAAACACTACTTTTTTATAAATAAAATTTCGGTATCATTTGTTAAAAAAATTTGGTATGCCAATTTTGAGTATTTATCTAAATACATTTTTTAACATAGTTTCAAAAAAATTCATCAACATGTAGTCGAAATATTGAATTTTCAAAAACAAAATTTTAGTGTTTTTTGAAAAAGCCAAAATCAATTCTTTTTTTTTTATTAAAATTGTTGGAGCCGTTTTTGAGATAAGCCAGATTTTCCTTAATGATTATATGGCAAGTACCGTTATTTTTTGAACTAAGAAAGTAATCAACTTCGCCTCTAGAGAATCACCGAAGAAGATCGCATCATTGGTTTAGACTGTAAATTCAGGTACAAACAGACAGACAAAATTGTAAGACCCACTTTTTTTGTCGTCTCTATATCATCGTGTTGACAAACTCTGATCTAAGTCTTGAGTTCAATTTTATTTACGAATGCATTACCAGCCATACAGTGCCTTCATAAATACCGCAAGTAAAAATAAAAAGATTGGATTAGATAAGATTTTTATTAATTGACTTTGAAATTTACATATTGAATTACTTAATCATTTTATACAAAAAATCATTATAGTATGGCGTTTGCCGTCTGCCAGATTGACAATTTGAATAAATTCAATTTATGTAATAAGCTATCACAAAAAAAAACTGGGATTACAAAAGAATATTTATCAAAAGATACTAATCGAACCAGATGAGTAATGGTCCAAAAGAAACACAAATCAGAAATCTTCACTTATTACGACTGATCTATGTATATCTTATTGCGAGTTTGCAATATTCATAAAGTTTGGGAACATCCATCTCATTCAGCATGATAATAAATTCATCTTCCGATAAAAGGTCACTTCCAAAAATGCATCTCCTGATTTCCCTGAGAATTGGGCACCTTCCGATGAAATGGATAACGTCCTCTCTTTCCGCTAGGTGGCACATACTACACTGTAGAGGTAAATCAGGTCTGTGTAGCATGAAGTTTAGGTTGAGCAATTCACTCCGAAGTCGGACCATTGCAGCAATCACGTAAACATTATTAAAATCACAAAAGTAGTTTTTTTTCAGAAAGATTGTGGTTGAGCCTACTGTAAATTGTTCTGAACAAGGATCCGCAAGCTTCAGCTACCTATTTCGCTCTGCACTTCTCATCTACCATTGAAATAACTTCGTACAGGAGGGCCTTACTGGTGGATAAATTTTCTAATTCTAATTTCCATGCTATAATGATTTTTTGTATAAAATGATTAAGTAATTTAATATGTTGATTTCAAAGTCAATTAATAAAAACCTTATCTAATCTAATCTAATCTAAAAATAAAAAATGGAAATTAATTTATCACGACAAAATCACAATACACAATTTTGTCGTCACAAATCAATAATTCCAAAATTATGATATTAAAATCGTCTGAAAAATCAGGATCATAAAAAATAATTATTTACATAAATGAAAATAGCTAAAAAAATATTACCAAAACCGGTCAGTATGTTATAGTGGGGTCAAAATTTGTCTAAGATAATAATAAGAATAATAATAAAAAGAATATAATTCTTAGTCAAAAGCCTAAGAAACCAAAAGTTCCAGTTATTATTTTTCGTAAGCCCCTTTTTTGATCACAATAAATCGTAAATTTGGTACACGTAACAAGCTTTTTCTGTTACGTTATTCCGAAACTAATTGTTTCTGAGCCAGCATCATTTTTTTTGGTCAAAATGGCATGAAATATGTATATGCAGTATTTTTATGCACTTAAATACTCTGCATAAATTTTTAAGTCAAAATACTTAAACAAAACAAATCCTTTACATTACTGTGCAGTAAGCATGACATTCGTTAGTCATTCGTTAGTTAGAAATTTACCGTATAACTCCAAATTTGCAGTTTTGTATGCCTTTAAACAAAAATTCAGGTTCAAAATTTGGGGTTCTGATTTGAAAATATTAATAGTTAGGTAAGAATTTCGTTTTCAAACATTGACTTAAGATTTTGAATCGAGTTTTTAGAAAAAAGAGGTTGCAAATTTGAAGTTTTATTATAAGTTTCTAGCTAGCTTGTTGTTGTTGAGAAAACGGCTACCAAATTTTTGATTTTTTTTTTTTTTTACAAATTTAGACCATACGAAATTAAACTCAGAATTTTCTTTAAGTGCATAAACTCAGCAAATTTAGAGTCTTAAGTACAGCAAATTTCTTCCTAACCTCGTTTCTAAGATAAATGCAGACCGGCTTAAGGAAAAATCTCCTAAACTGATTTGGAAACATTGCCAAAAAATATTTGTATCACCCAACAGGATAAACTTGAAAGTTTTATAAGCCCCTTTATAAATCTGTTTTATCAATCCTCTATGAAAACAATTGAACAGATTGATCATGAAGTAGAACAATTTATTGCTGATGTGCAACAAGCTGCAAAAGAAAGTACTCCAACAATTTCGAACTCAAGAGATAAAGAAATAAAATCTCCTGTCGAAATAAAGGAGCTGATCTTGGAGAAAAGAAGAGCTCAAAGAAAATGGCAAGCTACGAGATTTCCAGGTGATAAGGCAGTTTTTAGCCGTCTTAACAATGAACTAAGGATAAGAATCTGTGAATTTAAAAATGATTCACTTAGTAGATTCCTGAAAAGTCTGACGGCGGATACTTCTACGGAATACTCCTTATGGAAAGCAGCTAAGCGCCAAAAAAGACCACGGGCACAAAACCCGCCAGTAAAATCTCAAGATGGTAAATGGATCGGAAACTCAAAACAAAAGGCGGATCTCTTCGCTGAACATCTCGCGAATGTTTTTAAGCCATTTCCAGCAAGCACAGCTACTAATCCCTTACAGTTTGTTGATAGAAACGACGAATGTGAAATTCTTTTTGTCACGCTCAAAGAAGTAAGAAGTATTTGTCAACATTAGTGTCCAGGGTATGATCTAATAACTGCTCAGGTTTTGAAAGAAATGCCTTCTATAGCCTTCAAAATACTCCAATTTATAATAAATGCATGCCTTAAACAAAGATATGTGCCACATCATTGGAAAATTGCAGAAGTCATTGTTATACCTAAACAAGGTAAGCCACCAACAGAAGTAACATCTTACAGACCTATATCGCTTATACCAATCATGGCAAAACTGCTTCTGAAAAGACTAAGCAGAATAATAGAAGAAAGAAGACTAATTCCGAGCCATCAGTTTGGATTTAGAAATAAACATTCCACGATAGACCAAGTGCATCGAATTACGGATGTTGTGGAAAAGGCACTTGAAGAAAAACAAGTATGCTCGGCTATATTCTTAGATGTTGCTTAAGCCTTTGACAAGGTTTGGCACTTGGGACTTGAGTAAAAACTGCATAGGGATCTTCCCAGGCAGTATTACGAAATACTGAAATCCTGCTTTACGAACCGACTCTTTAAAGAAAATTGAAGCCGGTGTACCACAAGGAAGTGTCCTAGGACCAACCCTGTATCTGTTATATACAAGGGATATTCCAGTGGACATCAACGCTATCATGGCCACCTTTGCTGATGATACTGCAATATTGGTGCCAGATAAATCCGTTACGAAGGCTACACAAAAACTGCAAAATGCAGTCGATAAATTTAGTGATTGGACGCAAAAATGGCGAATCAAACTAAATGAAACAAAATCGACGCATATAAACTTTACAAACAAGCAATAAACAATGTTCCAATTCTTATAAACAGTACAACAGTAACTTACTCCAATACTGCCAAATACCTTGGAATGACTTTGGATGCAAAGCTTAGATGGAAAGAGCACATCAAAAAGAAAAAAAGACGAACTAAACTTGAAGTACAGAAAAATGAACTGGTTACTAGGAAAAACTCTGACCTATCTATCCAGAACAAACTAATGTTATATAAGCAAGTACTGAAACCCGTTTGGACATATGGCATCCAACTATGGGGATGTACAAAGAAAACAAATGCTGAACCCATCCGAAAATTCCAAAGCAAGGTCCTTCGTGGAATAATAAATGCCCCTTGGTAAATAACAAATAGCGATCTACATCGTGACCTTCAAATTGAAATGGTTACAGAAGTGGTTAAAAAACACGCTGTATCACACAATCAGCGACTGCAAAGTCATACCAACTCCAAAATGGAGACCGTTTTAATTGTACGAGACAATATTCGGAAATTAAGAAGAACCAAGCCTCATGAGCTGATGGTCTAAAAGCTATGAGAATGTGTTATAACTTAAACTTCACAATGCGATTTATAAATTATGAAAGAAAAATCATTTGTCAATCTTTCATAGATTGGTCCTGAGCCACCGGTGGTTTTAGTGCGGTAAGAGTCCCTCACTACTCGGTACCGATTCTTAACGAGTGTCTTTTGAAGATTTCCATCGGATAAAAAAAAAAAACCAACAAAACTACTATGAACCCAAATATTTAGCATCTCTACTGTTTTTTTTTTTTAAAATCTAGGCCATATTTCCTCATTTTTAGGTGCTATTTCCAAACTATAGATTTCGATGAATACGCAAAGTTTTTGTAAAATGCTTGTGAAGATAAAATTTATTAAATATTCGAGATGTGCCTACATTTACACAAATATACCGGAAGTAAGAATTCTTATTCCGTAAAATAAAAACAAATTATATATGTTTTTATTTCTCCAGCACAAGACAGCAAAGGTTAAGTACAAGACATGCAAAACTTTTCTTTAATAGGAAAATCCTGAAATTTTTCTTGATCCCCACAGATGTTGTTTTTTTTTCATTTAATATTTAATTTTCAACTAAAGATACGATACGATTAAAACAAGATTAAAAATAACAAATAAACATTTCTATAGATATTGAGGTAAGCCCACATGTTCTCGTTTTTACCTTGAAATCAATTTCATGCGTTTAATTTATTTATAAATTCCTTTCATGACTTTTCGAATTTTCGGAAACTACAAAAAAAAATTCTTTTTGTAATTACCTCAACCACAAAATTGATGAAATAACCTTATAATAAATATATTATATAATTTGTAATATAATATATTTTTATAAAGTTCATATCTCAAATACGAGTGACGTACATAAGTGGAATTAAGTTTGACATTCCATTATCCATACAATAATATAAATTTGGTATGACATGCAATAAAGATAAATTAGTTTAACAATGGAATGAAATCAATACTAAAAAAAAATTAATAAAAAAAGCAATTTATTCTTATTTAGAAAGTTTAATTTTATTTTTATATGCGTGGCGTCGTCCCTTATGGTCGTATATCTGCTCTGGGAGAACCTTAATTGCTTTTTTAGTTCACATATGGTAAGATACAAATATAAATATTAAATATTTTCACATATGTAGATGTTGTATGGCAATAAAACTTACACTCAAATTTAACCATATTTTTTATTGACGAAACGATTTTTTTTACAAAAAAAATCTGATAGCACAACTGAATATTTATTTTAGGCAATTAATTTGTCTATGATTCATAGTTTGTGCAGTGTCGGTGACAATTTTTTTTTTAGGAAATTTCATAAAAATCTGAATTAGTTTAATCTGTTTTCAGAAAACAATATTTCTCCTACATAAAATGCTTTTATGTTTCCAAGTTGAATGGCTACAAATAAATGGTATAATGCCATTATCAGGATTCTAGTTAATCCATAAATTGGGAATATGCATTTGTTTTACCAAAATTCATATAAAATAAATCAAAAGGACAATTTCAAAATTTTAATTTTCTAAGTATTGGTTGATAAATATTTTATATTATAGTTTTTCCAAGAGGAAATTGTACCCATTGAAAAACATAAAAAAAAGTTCAACTATTTTAACTAACAAAAACAAACAAGTATAGCGAAAAAATATGAATACTTGTACCAACCTGCATTAACCCAAACTTAATTCCCAAAGGTCAGTTAACTTTTTTAAAGCCTTACACAATATTTAAAAAATGTATTGTATGTTTTGTATGACCAATAACAATGAGCTTTTACCAAAATACAAATTTTAATTTGTTTGTTTTTTTTCCTAACTTACTTCCCAATAAAAAAAATTCAAGTTTACGAGTACTGCATAAGGATCATAAAAGATGGTAACTTAATGCTTTGCAGAAAACGAACCAAACAGAAGTCAATAAAAGTTTTGTAATAAAATTGCAAGATGGAAGTTAACTCATACAAATAAATAAAATAAATTGATTTAAACTGGATCAAGTCAAGCCCGAGGACTTTTCCGTTCGACCATAAAAAATAGTAAATATGATTTGCCATTATGCTATATCGACCCAGAGCACTGATAAGTGTGTTTTATGACTTCTTTTTCTGTAAATATAAATTTATATTTTTTTTATTCTGTTTCATCTTTAATATCGTACATGTACAATGTACATACAGCTTCACATACATAATATTTATTCTTTGAAGTGATAGTAACGAGTTAAAAAGTATTATTATAGAGATACTGATGGGATGAACATGAAACACATCAAGGACCCCAACATCTTATGTTATGCGTCATAAAATTTACTATTGAAACTTCCAAGGAATATAAATTTTATTTTTAGCTTAACGCTTGTTGTCATAAACAAAAAATTTGATGTCCTGGTTAGTTTTTCAGTTTTATGTAATACATAAACAATTTTGTCTTTGTAACTTATCATACAATCACAATACATTTTGAATAATAAAAAATCTCAAAAAGGTTCTTGTATTTTATGGATGGAGAAATCTATAGAATAGTGGATGGGTTACTTAAATCCACCAATGCCGATCTGTGATGCTTATTATGTTGTGAACAAATATACCGAAAGTTAAATTTTTTCCAGTTCGGACGATGAAAGTGTCGCTTACGGATTGAAGCATACATTACCGACGGAAGACTTCAGCTATCAGCTATTTTAGCATTTAATTCTATTTGTATTTTGATTCTCAATTGGGAAAATGGGCATAGAAGTTGTGATCTAAATTAAATGAGATGCTCGGTGGGATGACATAACGTCCGCTGCCATAATGCCCATGGATCTTAAGTCTGTGCAATTGGACATAAGGTCCATGGAAATTTTGTCAAAATCAAACGGTCATTAGCAAGGGTTAGGTTAGGGGGGCAAACTCTTTTAAGATTTTGGTGAGGTAGTGACCTGATCAAAAAATAGTTTTGGTATAGAGGTCTGACATTAAAATGCTTTCAAAATATGATCAATAGCCTAATGTATGAAATATTTATAATAATGATAAGGGGGGCAGGCACCCCAACTAATAATTTCGCTTCTATAGTCCTCCATACATGCTTTTCGTTTTCATTCAACCTATGCATATAAGCATTGCATAAAACTCCATAGAGTGAAAAAGGTGACCTTTTTTCACTCCTATTGTACCTTCATGGAGTTAATTATACTAGTCTTAAAGAAGATCACATTAAATAAAATTTAAAAAAAGTAGTTGCTAGAACCAGGAATTGAACCCGTGTCTCTCTGAACCAATTGCCTTACTCGCTAACCGCTCCGCCAATCTCAGATAAGATATACAATTCAATACAATAAATTGGAATCACTTTTATCTAGAATTGTCTCATATTAGACAAGAAGCTTGCATTAATAAGAACAAATTTTCTTCAAAAAAAATATAAAATAATAGATTAGTATATGTCTTTAATAAACCCATTAATTAAATAAATAGAGATATAATAGATTGATTAATTAAATAATACCAACCTTAAACATTGACCATAATAAGAAATATATATGCTAGGGTGCTAAAATGAATATAAATTATAAAATGGCCGGTTATAGCTTGGCGTCACCATGTTCACTAATACAAGCAATATAGAAACAAAGTCTAACATAAAGATTGTATAATAATTTTACGGGATAACTATTGAAGCAAAAGTATCTTGGTTACTTCATAACAGCATTATAGAGAGATTAAAGAAACATTGGTACATCGCTTCTATCAAGTTAATATAATTTGTACCAGAAAATATTTAAGGATTCAGTAATGCTCCAATAAGTTATTTACTTTCTGTCAGAGGGCTAAATGGAGCGCTATAGAAACAAATAACACTTTAATGTCTGAAATGCGAAGCAATTTTGTTAGTTGGGACCCTAACCTGCCCCCCCTTGCATACGCTTTTGGTCAATAGGTCTATGGATATTACGACCGGATCAAAGTGCAGATAGACCTTATGTCTGTTTGAAAAAGACATACCATTCATATGGAGAATATGTCCATTCCAAAAAGACAAATTTCCACTTGGACATATGTATTTTCTATTAAAAAATTACGTAATGTTTATTTGGACACTAGCTATTTCTCTTGAAAACAGACATAAGGGCTCACAATACACAAAAAGAAGGTATTATACTCCGGAGGTTGTCAAAGTTGGAATTGTGAGAAATTTAAAAATGGCTATGAACGTGAGGATGAAAACACACGTAAACACAGCAACAAAAGTTTATTGAACAAAAGTCAAAATTCTAATGGTATTATTATTAATTTGTGTACTGTGATAAAGGCTATTTAAAAGAGAGGTAATGTCCAAATGAATATTAAATCCATTTCGATAAAAACAATCTGACATAATGTTCAATCTGATTTGGAAAATTGTAATGTTAGAATGGACAATTTGGGCGTTGGTGTTTTTTTTTTTTTAACTGACATAATGCCAATTCAAAGATAATTGGCTTATCTTCATAGCTTGTCCGGAAGATCATGGTCGGTCATAAAAGATTCTAATCTGCGCCTCATGAGATTGGTTTTAAAATATTGAAACATATGCTCAAGCTTGTGTCTAGTTTGATTCCTATTTGCAAGTTATAATGAATTATGGAATGAATGATTGGATAAATTTGGAGGTATACAAAAGAAATATATGTATAATGTGGGTTTGTAGCGAGGCTTTGAAGATTTTAAAAGGGGGTACCTGAATTTGTTTGTCACGATTTGAGGTAATGACATTATAATAAAGTATAAATTTGAGTGACAATTATGTGATGTGTGAGTATTGTTAGTGGGGGGAGGAGGCGCAGCAGCATCACGAGGGGTGGTGTCGCGTGGTGGTGTGCGTGGAACGATAGACGCGCTGTCAATTGTAGCGTTACTCAACAACACCGACATGCTACGCTGTACCCCACCACCACCATCACCCCCCTTACCACCGCGACAATCACGCATCAAATTTTATAAACAAATAAAATAAAACAGAATAACATAAATTAAAAACAACGGTAACTCTAACAATATTGGTTTCCAGCTATTCGGAAAGCCAGAAGTCCATTAATAGGGTTTATTTTCAAATAAGGTAAGTTCGAAATTACTGCAAATTTTTTTTTTTTTCAATTTTCTCAAAAACTAGCAGTCATTAAACCATAGTATGGCATATTATGCTTAAAGCATTCGAGTAAAAACAAGTAACAGCATTTAAAACTTAAAGCCAAAAATGACTTAATTCCACACTATTAAAAAAAAATATTTTTCTTCAAAGTTTTGAGTTTGAAATCAATTTGAAAAAAAAACTGTTCAAAAAAACTGTTACAAAAAAAAACTTAACTTGAAAATTCCCCATAAAAATGGACTTTTGGCTTTCCCAAGAAGATTAAAAACAATACTGTGAGTTAGGGTGGAGCGTCGTTGTTTGGTGAAAAAAGTTATTGTATTCAGTTTCGAATATATGTACCTCCAGTTTGTTGCATTTTATTTAATAGAAAAATTTTTAATTTAAAAAAATCTACCTTAGCTCAATGTTTTGATCATTTCAAAATTAAACAATTTTTTTGTTGTTAAAATTGAAGATTATATCACAAGATTGAAATACCTTATATGTAAATATAATGATTTATTATATAAAAAAAAAAAAACTATTAGAAATATTCTTATTTATGACAAAAAACAATCACAAACTTAAAAACAAAACTTAAAAATTCATTATGACAAAATAAACAGTTCTTGAGTGGCAAAATATGCCAAACACATAGATTTCAAAAAAGGATTGATCAGAGAGGAAACAGTATATTGGACAAATTTAAACTGATTTTTCAAGAAGAAGATATAAGTTATTTCAGAAAAGTTTTTAAAATATCGTAGAAAAAATTATCTCTCGTTGCTACATAACCTCAAAAGGAGCTTAAAAAGACGTATATTTGTAGTTTTCAAACAGAAATATCTCAAAAGCCATAGCTGATGGCCGAAAACGGATAGTAGACAAACGGATAGAAAAAGTACCTATATGAGTCATTCCATATGAAAACGTCAAAAAAAAATTGTTCTTCAGCAATTGAGATTTTTTTTCAAAACTTGGTGGGAATAGTCTTTATGATTCAAAGGCAGGATATCCACAGTCTTTATAATTTTTTCATGCCTCATTTCCCTCCTGTCCCCATTGAAGTATTTGAAAATCGTCAATTTAGCACTTCAGTATTTTTTCTTTAAAGTCAAAGTCCTTCCCTAGAACCATAAAGAATATTCTTAAAAAAATTGAAAAAATCTAAAATGGGTTGGCATTTTCGATTTGACGATTTCATATGGAATGTCTCCTATTCCTTTATTCGTGATACCTCAAAAATAACAAAAACAACTTTTTTGGTCATTTTCTAACGGAAATATCCCAAAAACCACAGTTGATGGCCTAAAACTGCTTGGCAGATTAGAGTGAGGCTTCCAAAAATTATTTAAGAAACAATCAAAAAAATTTTTCTGGTAGTTGTGGGCCTCTAAAACTTATCAAAATACTTTTTTCTCTTACATTTTAGAAATATATGCTCTCATTTGAAAATTGAACTTGTCACCCCTTTTCGGATTTCATTTCGGAATCAAATACATGTACGAAATTGATTTCCGTACGAATTCAAAAATCATGTTCTGAATTTAGTATAAATTGACTCCCGCAACTGCCGATATTCAAACCTGTTTTTCTTTCGAAATCCTTTAAAAAACATTAGAAACGTCAAATAAATTTTAAAAAATCTGTATAAATAAACTACATTTTAAAAAAAGCTGGAGCTGGTGTTGTAGTGCGTGGCTTTTAACTGACAATCTTGTGGTGTGTCTGCCCGTATTTGCAACAAAATATAAGTTTATCTTAAATTATTTTAAATTAAACTTCAAACTAATTCAAAATGTCAAACTGATTTTCAATCCACCCAAAAATCAAAACACACTGATTCCGCAAGTATTGGAAACGAAAGGATTTTTTTAGTGAATCGAAATTCAGAACAGGGTAAATGTATACTTTTTAAAAGCTTCATTAATCACTAGCTGAATTAAGAACCGCAACCGAGCAGCAAGTGCAACAAGAAAACCATAAACGAACCCATTTTTCCTCTTCCACAGACACACGTTAGTAGACATAAAAAAAATTAAAATAAATAAATAAAAAAAAATTCATAGTAATTCGATGATAAAAAAGTGACTCTACGTAATTTACTTGCGACAGTTGAGTGGCCTTTTTATAGGAAATTAAATAACCATCCTTTTTGTAGGCCACATACTTTTATAGGATTTTTACTTCCTGAGGGTATATTAACCCCGCCCCATGGGGTTTTTGTCTACTTATAACATACATGCCCTGAATTTTTTGGACGGTATTATGTGAAGGGGATGAAAGTAAAAATCTGAAAAAATTAGGGAATTTCGTTTCCCAGATGACGTTTTTTTAAGGACCACCTTAATGGATACTACAGAAAGAAAATCAGCCAAGTAGAAAATTAACCCTTCCTACTTATAACGAGGAGGAGTAATATATCCCCTACTATAGTAAAAAATTATTTTATTGTGTTCCAGTTTTATATATATTTAATTTTACCAATATTCAATGGCTTCTCTCAATATCCCATGAGATTTAAAAAATATACAAAAAACGCCCCACCCCTAAATGGACCAGTTACTGAATTATTGTTTTGGGTTTTCACCTGATTTAGTAAAGTCCATTACTTTTGGGACATCCTTTTTTATGCCAAGGTACCTTATACCCATTTCACTTGTTATAATCACATGATACTCATATACTCTTTTCTGTTAAGATAGCAACTACGTGCAAAACAATAAAGAACAGGAGGAGAGCGAATAAAGCATTAAAACAACTCCATTTTACTTTACGTACAAACCCTACTTACTTTTTGTTGGTAATATAAAAATATTTAACGACTTCTTGTTTTATTTTTTTTCCGGTTACCACGAAAAAAACCCTAAAATGGTTTTATGAGGTATAGTAATCAATACGTGTTCCATTGTATCATAGAAATAAAGCCTCTCGCAACGATAAACTTGAAATACCCCACAGGAGTAATATTAAATTGATCAATTCGTGTTTTTTTTCGTGTAATCACTTGCAATAAAGGGCAAGTATTGATTTCGTTTGTAAAAAACCAAAGTATTAATCAAGCTTAAAAATCGATTCTGGAGAAGGCTAAACATATATCGGTTTGTGCACCCATCTACTTATACATCGATTGACAAACTGAACGTGTGGTCAAATTTGCTTTAGTTTTGCTTAAACTCTTAAACATACTTGTGTAAGCAATATTCGTACATGATAGCTAGAGCCAAGGCCTAATGACTCAGATGGCGCCCAACGCGGGATCCACATGCTGAATCGAAGGAACTTATAATTGTCTGCCAAATCCGATCGAAGACAAAATTTTGAGTGGAACTTTTTTTTAAACATACAATCGCATATGTAAGTATGTATTTACACAAATAGCTTTATTTTAAAATTAATTAGAGAATGAATCCTTGGTTTTAAGAACAGCTTAAGCACATTATTGTAGATGTTGACTATGATTTTATATACCTAATTATATCGTTTTCTATTTTGAGTCAAAACACCCTTTGAAGCATTGAAACACAAGAACAAGAACGTATGACCTCGTCACGCATTTTATTTTATGTCTTTTTGCTCTGTTGTTTTCGTGGTTCATTGACGATAAAATCGTATATGTACCTACAAACCTTTGGTTGAGTTGGATAAAACCAACAAAGGAAATTAAATTGAAAGATTAACATCGTTGTCCACCATTTAATAACATGATGTATCAATACAATTACATAAACAATACCAATATCTGAAATATTAGCTAGATGTTTACATTTCATTTTGTAAAGTAGACCGATTTTCTGCGATAAAAATCATCAAATGAAAAAATAATTTGATTTGGTAAGAGAACGCAGAGATAATGGTTTGGCTAGTTGCCAGAAATTAAAAAAAACAGGTATGAATTTAAGACTAATCAATTTTTAAGATACCTAAATGGATTTGATTTTTAATACTAAACCGTTTTTATTTTTGAGCAATATAAAGAAAAATTATTTCTTAAAAAATCGATTAAATGACCTTTAAAATTTCATTTCTAAAGATTACTTTCTTTTGAGAATTCACATGCCATTTTTTTTTTTGTAAAAATAAAATAAAAAATAAAATTGGCGTCGCAAACAGCACGTGGAGAACCAGGGCCTAGTGACTTACAACTCTCAACCATTCCTGTGTGCGTGTTGTTGGCAGGAGGTGAGGGGACCTACAAATTTTGGACGAGTCCGAATGGCTAGATGAGAAGCATTCATTCATGACCATGACAAGTACTCTTGGAGGATTTGTCAGTTCCTCGCTAGAGGCAGTACCTCGGGATACACATTTCTGTTTTTAGGTAGCCAGCGGCTGGAAATCGAATCCAGACCTTCGGCATGACAGGTACTACTTTTTCGCTCAAACTATTAGTTAATATAGGTTAGTTAGAGCGTTATTAGACGTTTTGATACAAGTCCTAAGCCTTTAAAGCCTAGTACGCTATTGGTGCGAAATCAAAAACCCTATTTAAAAATGACGTGAAGTGAACAATGGCTAAAGCGAGAAACTACGAAGGATGCACGTCGCATTTGTCTACGCAACGTCAGCAGGAGATGCATTTAAATCCTCTTTAATTGTAGTTCGTAACCCTAAAAGAATAAAAGGCAACTCGTCATACCAATCTTTTGTATTTGCTCGTTCCTTCAAAGAATCTTTAAGTTGTCGGTGTACTCTTTTAATCATTCCATTATTTTGGGGGTGATAGCTTGTAGTTTTGATTATCTGGCTGCCAAGGATTTTTGTGAGTTCTGCAAACAGTCTAGATTCAAACTGTACTCCTTGGTCAGTAGTTATTTGAACAGGGCAACCAAATCTAGAAATGTATCCTTTAATGAAAGCATTGGCTGCATCTGCAGCTAAAATGTTTCCTAGCGGATATGCCTCCAACCATCGTGTATATCGGTCTATTATTGTTAAGATATAGTTATGTCCTTTCGAAGGTGGTAGCGGTCCTACCAAGTCCATATGAATATGTTCGAAACGTTCCGTAGTTACAGGGAACTCTTCAATTGGTGACTTGATATGATGCTGAACCTTTGACTATTGGCAGGAAAGGCAACTTTTTGCCCAATAGCCACTGTCAACATTTATGCTAGGCCAGAAATACTTAGAGGTACATAAATTTCTCGTAACACGAACCCCGGGGTGACTTAAAAAATTTCTCAAAAGCTTGTTTCCTATAACCTACAGGTAAGTAAGGTTTCTTGCAACCTTTTGACGTCTCACACCAAATTTTTATATTTGTGTTAGGAATTGGGAAAGCTTCAAATTTGTATTTGTTTTAGTTTTACGTTTGAGGATTGTTTGCTTGACATTAGCGATTTTAATTCTTCGTCTTCTTCTTGACTTTTGGCCAATTCTTTAGCATCAAAACACGTTAGCACAATACTACAAGCTTCGTCGGTTGGTCGTGACAGATAATCGATGACCACATTATCTTTTCCAGAAATGTGTCTGATGTCACTTGTAAACTGGGCTATGTATTCAAGGTGTCTTGTTTGACGTGGACTACGTTCTGTTTTAGACGTTAGCCCTTCGACGAAATGTCTAAAATGCTTTATAGCTAGATAAATAGCAAGAAGTTCCCTGTCAAACGTTGAATAGCGTTGAATAGCTGGTTGAAATTTCTTTGAAAAAAAAACCGAGTGGCACCCAACAGTATTGCTTTATGTCATACTGTTGCAACACCACTCCTACAGCTACATTGGACGAATCAGTGGTAATGTTAAACTTTGTATTTTCAATCGGGTGCGATAGAAGTGCTGCGGAAGCAAGGGCTTTTTTAGATTTATTGAAGAAAATTTGCCATTCATCAGACCAACTAATTTTTTTTGATTTTCTAGGCATCTTCCTTTTGTTAATTTCTCTAGCTTTGATAAGTGTGAATATATTGGTTCTAAATATTCTGCAAGATGAGGAACAAGCCTGGTATTGAAATGTATCATTCCTAGAAACTGTTGTGTCTGCTTAATGCTATTTGATGGTTTGAGTGCAAGAATGGCGCCAACCCTTTCTTTCGTTGGAAAAATTCCGTCTTTACTAACATTATGCGCAAGAAATGTCAAACTTTCTAAGCCAAAAACACATTAAGCAACATTAATCTTAACATCGAACGCACTTAAGCATTCAAACAGAATTTCGAATTGTAATTTTTTACCTAAAACCAGCCTGGGGGTCTCAAAATTCAATTTTGGAAAATGCCCCAGAACATAAATTTTTTCTATTTAAATCCTTTACATGATATCCATTTTGATTTAAGAAATAAAAAAATTCCGACAACACTAATGTACATAAAAGTGCATTTGGCTGGAGGTTTATCTGTGCAGTGTTTGAATTTCTTTTGGCCTTTCTCACCCATATGTCTGACTAAGGTGCCAGTTATAGCTATCATTGAAACTCATCATTGAAAATTTTAATGATTGATTTTGAGACATTTAGAAAGCAAAGTCATTTATTTTTTTGACGAAGAAATAAAGCTCTTGACAAAATTAATAGTTTTAGTAAAAAAAAAAATTCAAATAGACCCAACTTTTCACATAAATTGACCTTTATTTTCTCAATGATTGAACTACCTTACCAATGATCATTGGAATCTTAAAAGTCATTTTATATGGAAAATATTGACCTATTCGAATTTTTTTTGACTAGAAATATTGATTAAGTCTCGAACTTTATATATTCTTCAAAATAATAAATGATTTTGCTCTCTATATGTCTCAAAATCAGTCATTAAAGTTTTCAATGATGAGTTTCAATGATAGCTATAACTGGCGCCTAACTCCCTAAAACAACACCAGGAATGTATGTAAAATGGAAAATAAGCACAAAAAGTTTGGGTTAATTTCCAGACATGGTTGCTTTTACCATACATTTCTTGGGCGTTCACTTTTGCCATAGCCAAGAAAAGCAGACAAGGCTAGAAAAAGGTTTCTTTGGACTTCTTCCAAAATGTATTTGAAAATAAGATACTAAATTTTATTTGTTTTGTTTGTCCAAAAGTGCGGCGTGTGCAATTCCCACAATTTCTTTGAAGGAATTATCCTAATTAATTTTGAGCGGTTTTTCCAAAAAAACATATATAAAAGTTAACCTACGTTTACTGTACATCTTTATATGCAGCAAAAACCAAATATAATAGAGAACTTGCTGAGAAAATTGGATGCGTTACTGAAGAAGTATAATTAAGACCAGTCCTATCACTAGGACTCACCTATAACTTATCTCCCTTTAACCCTCTGTTTCATTTTCTTTAATTTTTTATATCTAATCTCGTTTTTCTTTGTCAATACTTAGTTTGCTACTGTCTTTATTAACTCACATCACATCAAGTAAAAACTAAAATTTTTCACCATGGAATTTAATTGAACATCTGCCAAAAGCACGTCTCCCCATCCTCAACCAAGCATAAATCTAGCTTGCCTAATGAAAAAAGAATAGCCGCAATTATACCACTTAAATAAATAGAAAATTCAACAAATTGCATTTCCACTGCATTCGTGAAAATTTATATAAGAAAAGAGAAAATGAACATCAGTTCTTAAACTTCCCACCATCATCCCTAAGGGAATAACTTGGGGTTGCTCAACTGTTTCATTGACATTTTACATAAAATTCTAAAATTAACTTTAATTTCGCAACGAATTTTGTAGATCCCATTCAAGGACTCTATTCTAGTAAAACTTTAATAAACCGTCTGCCAAACTATCACTTCCACACTTGCGTGGCAAGGAGAAAGTGTCAATTCATTTATTCCACCATTAATAGCTACTATGGGTGGAAAATCTAGGAATTTTCCTTATTTAATTAGCAACAAAGGGAAAATAAAATGAAAAATTAAAACACACACAAAAAAAACTCTACTTTAGTTTCGCCATATTCCTCTGGCGCTGGAGAGAATTGAGTCATCTAGCAGAAGTACATAACTCTGCAGAGATGCAAAAGTATCACTGCTGAACGTCTCAAACCAACCAGAAAGAAGTACGCAGTCTGATACAGAGATATAGAGCTAGAGCACAATGTGCTGAATTAAAATGTATATCAACGACACGACGATGACAACTAAAACGAAACAGTCTGTCACATTTACCTAGTGAAAGGATAACTGCTCCTGGGGGAAATTGGGTCGTGGGAGGAAAGTGCATTGTTAAGTAGGTCTTGGCTCTGGAGAGAATAAGACCTAACTGAATGAATTTATACAGGATGGCTTGAAAGTCACTTCGTCGTAATCACTTAAAAAAAAAAAGATTGTGTAGTTCATCATTTTTAAAAGAAACAAATTAAATCTCTTATCGGTGTTTTCCTGCTTTTTAAGGAAAAAAATTAATATCGTACTTTTTTTACAAATGAAAGCAGCGAGCATGTCCTTGTAACGTAATTTCCAGAATTTTTTCTTTCCCGTGGGTCGGTGCAAAACCTGCATAAGGCTCTATGAGGACCGAAAAATGCGTGCTCATAGGTGTTTGAGATTCTTACTACACTAAAACCACCTCCACTTCCCGACTGCAACTAAGTTGAAACTTATCTACCAATTTATTTTTAACGAAGTTAGGTAAAGTGTTGCAGGTTACTTTCCGGCGAAAGTTCCTGCTTATTCCGCGATTTTAAACCGGTTTTCTGTTCACCGCACCAAGTCAGAAGGTTTTGTTCTTCACAGACTAACTACTAAATTCTACTCGTCAAGAATGTCAATAATCGTTGAATTAGCGAGTTCTAATAGTCGATTTCTATGTTTTCGCGCGAAACTTTTTATTTCGTCTCGGACCGTAGGAATCCCGAGATCCCTGTAAAGATATTCGTTTCTTGTATACCACGGAGCATTTACAAATGACCTAAGCAATTTTTTTTCAAACGTTTGTAAGTTATTTTAGTTTGAATCGCAGGTGCAACCACAAAGTTGTATATCATAAGTCCAAACAGGTTTAAGAACCTGTCGATATAAAATCAATTTATTTTCAATACTAAGCTTTGAGTATTTACCGAGTAACCAGTTCATATCTCTTTATTTTGTTTTTAGTTCTACGCATTTCTTTTTCACCTGCGGCTTCCATTTTAATTTCGTGCCCAGAGTCATTCCCAGATACTTTGCCTCATTTGCAAATGGAACACGAGCGGTATTAAGAAAGACGAGTAATCTATTTATTTTTTTATACGTAAAGTCCACGTGGACTGACTTTTGTTCATTGAGCGCTATTCGCCATGTTTTCGTCCACTCATTAGCATTATTAAGAGCATTTTGTAATTTAATTGTAGCTACGCTAATCGTTTTGCCTACTGCTAGTATTGCAGTATCATCAGCAAACGTGGCTACAATAGTGTCATCTGTTTGAGGTATATCGCGTGTAAATAAAAGGAACAGAACTGGACCTAATACACTTCCTTGTGGTACCCCAGCCACTATTTCCTTGAAACCAGAATAGTCATTTCCGTGTCTTACACGAAAAAGTCTTTCATTTAGATATGCGTTAAGAATATTGTAAAGTCCTTCAGGCAGAACTTGTCTTAATTTGAATTTGGGGCCTTCGTGCCACACCTTGTCAAACGCCTGCGACACGTCCAAAAAGACAGTCGAACAGATTTTCTTTTCTTCAAGAGCTCTCTCAATAACGTCAGTAATTCTATGCACTTGATCAAGTATCGAATGCTTGCTTCTAAATCCGAACTGATGTTCAGGTATTAATTGTTTCTCTTCTATTATCGGTTGCAGGCGCAGGAGTAGTATTCTTTCAAAAAATTTTGATATAATAGAAAGAAGTGAAATCGGCCTGTAAGACTTCTTCTCGTGAGATGGTTTGCCAGGTTTCAAAACCATCATGACTTCCGCAACTTTCCATTGGCTCGATTCATATTCTTACCTTAGAGCGGCATTTATTATGTAAAGGAGATTAATAAACCCTCTACGAGGGAGCATTTTTAAAATCTCTGCCGTTATTATGTTATATCCTGGAGCTTTGTTGGACTTAAGCTTCTTTATTTCTCCTTTTAATTCGGCAAGTGTAGCAATTCTCGTTATGTAGCTTCCATTTGAGGTAAAATTTATATTAATATTTTCGTTGAGTTCTTGCCCATCGAACGGCTTAAATGTTTCCTCTAAGTAATCTGCGAATACCGTCGCTTTTTCTTTGTCACTTTTAGCCCATTCATTCTGGCTTTTCTTAATCGGGGGCACTGGAAGCTTTGGTTTTTTCGTTGTTTTTATAGCTTTCCAAAGTGAGTAGTTGGATTCTTTCCCCGCTTTCAAGTCTTCAAGGTAGTTTTCAACTTCAAGGTTTTTGAAATCTGATATCGCCGTTTTTAGCACATTACTCAAGCGATATAAATGAGCTTTGTGTTGAGGAGCACGCCATTTCTTAGGTGCTTTTCGTTTCTCTTTCACTAAATCTTTTATTTCTTGCGGATATTTTATATCTTTAAAGCGAGGCATTAGCCTTTGATAAGGTGTGTTATCCCAAGCTGCTTTTTCTATTATATGAACAAAGGTATCTACTGCGTCTTCAAGCTCAAGAGGCGTTTGTAATGATACCCTTAACTCAACGTTGTCCTCGATATCTTTTTTAAATCCATCCCAGTTGGTTTTACTGTTTGTTAACCTGCGTGGTTTTTCAATTTTAACAAGGTTTTCACTTATAGTGAGTACGACGGCAGAATGATCTGAGAAGAGGTCAAAGCTCTCTGAAATTTCTCTACGGTTGGAGGGTTTTCCTTTTACCATGAACAAATCGATTAGGTAAGGTATTTTCGACGGATCAGTTGGCCAGTAAGTTGGTTTGCCGGTCGAAAGAAAGTCACAATTATTTTCCATTCCTGCTTCGTATAGCATTCGACCCTTTCGAGATATGCATCGTGAGGCCCAAAAGGTGAGCTTTGCATTAAAGTCACCACCAACACTTAAGTTTGGGCTTAGTGGCTTTATCAATGTCGTAAATTCACTCTTATCAATTTTGTAACGTGGAGGGCAATATATGGAAGAGATATTGTGAGGAATATTTTTAGCTTTTACCTGTACACTACTCAATTGCATTGATCCGCCTCTATTTTCACGACATTCGATTGTTCAATTCACTCTTTTATATACAATGATGATTTCAGTATAATGAAACTATATCCAGAAATATTGCATTTGAGACAAAATACAAAACATTTAATCAATTTTAAGTTTCCAAAAAGACAGATTTATGTCAAAAAAATAACAAAAGAAACTCATTATAGCAAAATTCGTTAACAGATATTAGGTATCCAAAGAGTCTTATAATATTTTAAGCTAATCAATCATGAACTCTTGCTTTTCTGCTTGAGTAAAATCACTCAAAATTAAAATTGTATGTATTTTAAAATTTCATTATTCTTAAGTATCAAGCCAAAAACTTCCTTCCAAATAACTAAAAATTAATAGTTTTCTTTGTAAACTACAGCTTTTAACCAAGAAACTTTATAAAGTCCCCACCTATTCCCCCGCACAGCTTCAAGAGATGATAAACTATTCGAATTGGGTTTTATTCCGGAAATTTTCTTCAATCATCTAGGAAAAATCCTCATGACAGTAACACCTTATTTTCAATCCTCTGAGCCAGATAAAAAATTGTTCTTCTTTTCTAACTTTAGTGCAGAGTAGGTAATTAAAGTTTCATTTAAAAGATTTTAGGTGTCGTACAGGCATCTGAATCCATATATCTAGTAAGAAATATTAAACAAAATGAATCATATTTTAGTTTTCCTCAAGCAAAGCAATTTTTGTGGTTTATTTTGTTGGTGGTAGTTTTTTAGTTTATGTTTGCAATCGAAATTAATAGATTTTTCAATTGACGGAACGATTTTGAGAGTTTGCGGTGAGTGGCCATGTTATTTTCTTGGCGTCTGTCAAATCTGTTTTTTATTAGTCAGTCACAGACAAAAACTCACTATCGCAAGTTAAAAGCCAAATTTTTAAATAAATTTTATTCCAAATTGCTGGAAAAGTCATTTCTGTATGGCATAAAATAATTTTGCATGCATAAATTTTTTTGGATCCTGCCAACTCAATACCAAGTAAGCAAAGCGCTCTGTGAAAAACCAGTAAAGAAATATACCTGGCTTAATAATTTGCCTTTAATTAGTCTTAAATTAGTTGTGAAAAATTTAATTTCATCGTGCAATGTTTTCAATGTTCTGACGGATCGAAAATGGATAGTTGCGTTATTTGTCGTTATTTAGTTGCGATAATCTAAGAAAAAATCTAAGTGCTTCATAATTTGCTGTTAATTAGTCGTTTGTAAGTTGTGAAAAAAAAAATTTCATGCGATGTTTTCTATGTACTTTTAGTTTAAGTTATTTGTTTTCTATGAGAGTCATGTTAGCAAGGCAACTTTTACTAATCAAAAATTGGTTAGGTGGATAGTTTTCTGTTAATAAGTCGTTTATCGGTAGTGAAAATTTCGAATTTGTCGTTAAGTCTTTTGCATGTTTTTGGGTGCTATGCTTACTTGACAAATCTTGAAAAGCAGTAAAAATGTATTATATTTAATGTTTTATGGCTTAATAATTTGTCGTTAGCTAGTCTTTGATAAGTTGTGAAAACTTGAATTTAAACGCGTAGTTTTTTCTATGTTTATTTTACATTTCTACAAAGCCTCATTTGACCCAGTGAAAGCGTCCTAAAGCAATAAACAGTTAACAAAATCAAATTTAAACCCTTTTCAAATGTTAATTCATATAAATCAAGAAACAAGAACAAAAAACAAAGAAAACATTGCAGGGTGAATGATTTAACTGTCACATATAATTAATTACTAATTAGAAGCAAATTATTAGTTAACTAAAATTTCAATATAATAGATTCCAAGGATATTCCTGGAGCTCTTTGCTTATTTTATATGAATTAAGGAAAATAAAACAAAAAACATAGAAAGCAACACACGAAAAAATTAATTTTATCATACTTAATTAACTACATATTAAAATCAATTTATTAAGTAAGAAAATGTTATGTTCAAGCAGTTCTTACCTTTTTTCGAAAAAAAATGAAAACATAGTACGATTAATTTTAAAGACTAGCTAAAAATAATTTAGCCATTAACCTTTCGGTTTAAACAGTTTTTATCTCTTTGCAAAAAAACTTAGAAAATATTGTACGATAAATTTGAAATTCTACAACTAATTAAAAACTAGATAGCGACCAATTATTAAGCCATAAACCATTCGTAATTACCATTTTTTACAGTTTTCTTAGGTGATGCTTTGCTTACTCTGTATCATGCAAGAAAAGTACCAAAAAAAAATAGAAAGCAAGAAGAAATTGATTTTACTATACTGACTTGAGATTTAGGGTGTATTCATAAACGCAGAAAATCTGCGCTAGTACAATCACATTTTTTTTCTGATGCATTTGTGAACGCACTCCCAATGCAGAATGTCTGCAGTAAACAAAAAGGTCTGGCTTAGTCCGATTTGTATGTAAACAGAGTTCATAAACGTCAGAGAAAAATGGCTGCCAAACAAATTTTGTTGAATTTGATTTTTGATTTGCTCACCCAAAAAGAAAAGAAAATTATAAAATAAAATATAAAAAAATATAAAATATTTGCAATTACTTACATTCTTTACGAGTCAGTGCCGCTTTGTCCTTCTTGTTGTCTTAAAAATTAATTTAATAATTCCCGCTCTTTCTGCAGCCAAACAAATTCAGATGCACAATCTGCCCGACGCTGACGACAGTCTGACGTTTATGAACGGTACGTACTGCAGTTCGACTAGGTTAGTTCGATCGAAAATCTGACTTTATGAATGCAGATAACGCAGTTCTTTGTTGGGCTGAAGTTTATGAATACACCCTTACTAACGACGAAGTATTAAGTAAAATAAGGTTTTACCATTTTCGGGATTTGCCAAGCAAAGCAAAGCACCCAAAAAACATAGAAAACATTAAACGAAAATTTCGAAATTGTCACTACCTTTGAGCGATTAACTAACGGCATTTTTCGATTCGTCAAAGATGCTTTTTTGACTTTTAGACACTCATTCCTAAATGCCTATTGTCACACTTCATGCAAAACACCCTTATTCAGAAGATTATTCCTTGAAGATAATCGCTCATCAAAAATGTCTCAGTTTTGATGTTAATTTTTTGAGCTCTAAGAAATATAAACAGGATAATTCAGATCGATTTTTTCAGTTGGCTTTGTTTATGTGATCAATCAATTAATTTGATGAAATGGTTATTAACATAGAATTATTTACAACTGACAAGGCTTAAAGATATGGACGGTATTTTTTTTGTGAGGCTTGGCACATTGTCTTCTTTTTCATATTCAATACAAAATTTTGATGGAAACATAATGGTTCTCAAAAAAAATGATTCAACTTCTTATTATTTCTTCAAAACGATTTAAATGTGAAATGAGATATACAGGGCCTTATTGTGAGAGTCTATTAAAAAAAATCGTCTTTTTTCTATTCTACTAAGCTCTAAACTGTTATGCCTAACACATCAGAATATTGAAATTAAATCGACTTTTTAAAATAGAAAAATTAAAAGTTCTCGACTGGAACTTCCAATTGAAATGTCAAATCTCCGTTTAAAATATCTTTTGAATTTTTAAAAATAAGTTTGGTTTAACGAACCTTAATTAATTCATTGCGAGCCGCCCTGGCCTTCGTCGGCGTCGCTATGGAATTTGTCAAAGAGCTTCTGAATCTCTGTTCATACCGATGCTTCCAAGTCCCTACATATCGTCGTCGTTCAATCAAAACTCCCTTACTCCATTTCATTTTATTTTGAGACACGTCCTGAACTTCTTTGGGGTTCCTACTGACAAGAGTTTGAAAATGCTTAGTTAAAGGAAATATTTCCCTTATAAATTGGCCAACACGAAATTTTAAAACCATTCACAGAACTAAAACTTTATATTTTAATAAATATATTGTTTTTTTACGAAAGGTTTTTCGGTTTCTAAAAAAAAAGGAGTTTGGGAGTTTTCATTGAACAACGACGATATATACCTACATTAAGCTGTAGTGTTAACATTCACAACGGACCTACACCGTTCTATTAATTATGTAGGTAGATACCTCAAATATTTTTTGTTATTTTTTTTTTTATAATTTTAAAAACAATAAACAATTAATTAAAAAAAATATGTTATGTCCCTAGGTGCGGATCCAGGATTTCATTCAGGGGGGGGGGGGCAGTTTTGGTGTATTTTTGGTCACACTAATGCGAAATTGTTTCCAGAGTTTCCATAATCTTGATAAGATCTACAGACAATTGGAGTCTTTTTTCACTACTAGTCTTTTTTCTACACTACTTAAAATTTAAAAAACGCAATTACGAGTACCTCTTTTATATCCGCACAGTGCTTCGAGCAGCGGGTAAAGACTATAGGCCATTTTCTGAGTCAGAAATGCATTTGCAGAATATTTCCCGAAAAAGTCTTTTAATCAAAAAAGCAAATAGCTCTGTGTTCGATAATGCAGTTTGCTAAAGTCACATGTTTGAAAATATCATCTACAGTGCAATTTCACCGCACCGTAAAAAAATCGAGTTGACGGAACAAATATGTATTCGGAAGCCAGAGAATGTGTGCGTTAGCGTCAAATGTGCTCAAACAGAGGTAGCAAAAAAATGAACATGAAACCAAGTAAATGGGCGAAAACCAGCAGTTTCTAAAATATTTTATGAAGTAAATTTTGTTTGATTTATGAATGAATAGTACGAAAGTTCCTTAAACTCATCCATGAAAGTGAAAAAAAAATCTTCACGAATACAGTAGACGCTCGATTAAGTGAATCTCAAAATAGTTAACTATCCACAATAGTAAACACACGAAATTTTCTATAAAATTGAATTTTTTATAAAAATAACTCGCAAGCATCTAACATTACTTGAGAACAGTGGGGAATTATTTCGGTTTTCGTAACTTATAAATATGAAAACCAATTCACATCGAACAAAATTTGCATTTTGGATCAAATTCATCTTAGAACGCCATTACAAACTTCCGCTTGAAAAAGTGAACAATCTCGAAAGAATGAACACTTAACAGGCTTGGTTTTTATTACTTCACTTTTTCGAACGTCTACTGTATTACCATCAGAAACGTATGTTATGGCTAAAAAAGATATGCAACATAGTTGCATACTAAACCGCACCTGAAATACATAAGAGAGTTAAAAGATGGGGACAAGCTCTAGTATTAGACTCGCAAGTAGACACCAGTGTTGCCCCCTACTACAACTGTAGCGTTTTTGCTACAATTATTTTCTTCAAAAAGTCACTACGTACATTCGTAAAATATTAATAAAACACTTCACTTTCATAAAATGGAAATATTTCATGTTTAAAAAAAATCGTTCTCTTTAAGAAAAACTTACCACAGATTTGGAGTGGAGGAGACGGGTATTCAATAATTTAATATCCAGTGCTTATTTGAACTTTTTTTAATGATTGGTTTGTTTGAAAATTGCAGTTTTGTTTTCGAATTCATAATCCAATTCAGTGTAGCTTAATAACACACAATATGCGTGTCTTATTGGAAAATATTATAGCTAGCGCAGTACAATTTCCCTCGGTAAACAACAACAAATCCCAGAGAGTGTCGATATATATATAAGTCAGTACTAAAGTGTCTTTTTTGTTATTTACCGAAAGAAATTTTACTGTGCTGCCGTGCTGGCTATGGATCCCCCACTAAAACATTAAATTCAAAACACTACATTTTTGATCACTAAGGGGGCAATACTGGTGGACACATCACACATTCATGAAATTAGCTCACCAGAGGAGAACCCATCCGAAAGTTACTCTAGAGAGTTTACTCGTGACAGTACTGTCAAATGGATACGCATCTTTTTAGTATGAAATATTGTAGTACCGTTTTCTCAATAATTTGTATGCAAAAAAGTAGTTTGTCATTTTAAATTAATTTAAATACTCGTATCTTAATCTTGTTCATCTGAGCATTTGAAGCAAAGTTAGAATTTTTTAAACTAATTAAATTGACCATTTTTTTGAAAATGCAGAAATGTAGAAATGTAGAAAAAATAAGAACACTTACATATCTGTAGACGAGGGTTGGGACATTAACTTTTTGGAACATTTGTTTTCGAAATTGTGTCATTTTTCATTCACATATGCATTTTGAAAAGTGAAATCAGATCCACGTGGGATCGATGTTCAATCTGCTCTCTAGTATGAAATAATTTGACTATTCTCAAAAAAAATAATGCATAGGAATGTAGCTTGACATTTATCTTTTAATTAAAGACATTAAAATTTGAATCGCTATTTGAAGGCTATTTTTGCTTATCGGAATTTTTCTCCACTTCACATCTGGGAGAGGTGAGATAAATCAATTGTTTAAGTATCTTAAAATAATTTCGTGAAATGAAAAATTAGAAAAATAGAAACTTATACTTTTTTTCACTGCCAAGAAAAAATTTTATAAATGTAGAACGAAAAAGCATTTGGTCCATTCCTGCTCAGGGGGGGGGGGGGGCAATTGCACCCATTGCACTCCCAATTTCAGGACTAGGTGTTATTGTTATCAAAATATGTTCTATGTCTTGTTTACGAGATACATACTCTAATAAAAATATTCATAACAAAAATACTTTGTTTATGCGTACATTTGAGTTTTTCGCAAGGCTTTTTTTTATTTTCCTCATCTCGCAGAAATATTCAGTTGAAATGTTTGAATTTTAAGTAAAACAGAGTCAGGCAAAATATTATAAATAATTTAAACAAAATATATATATCTCAGGGTCCCCTTGGTGTAATGAGTGGTGGCCTGGGATCGAACCGAAGCCTTTTTCACCTCGAATATTTTTTCAAAGGTAATGCCTCTTGCGATGAACCGACAAATCCCCTAAGAGTATCCCTTGTCAGCTAAGCTGATTCTGCTATATAGGCTAGATTTTAAGACTACTTTATATCGTAAACACTTTTCTTATGCTATACGAAATCTATAACTTCTTTTTTGTTTTTAAATTTATTTCCCAATTTCAAAAACTTTCTGATTATGTTTGAAAAAAAAAAATGCCCATGGAAAAAACTTATATACCCTTGTGAGGCCACCATTATCGTAAATGAGAAATTTTGTTAAATGGACAAACTTTAAATATTTACTTAATTTGCCTGTGGAATTTTATTTTTGGTTGGAACTGTAATTGGATATATGTATTTGTTGTAATCATATTTTGTATACAAAATTCTACCACTGTTCTCTACACAAAACCAACTGAAACAATAAACATTCTTGGTTCGTCTATAGATATTCAAATTGTAAGATTTGTTAGTTTAGTTTATTTTGCGTATCCTAATGAGACTTTGAACCAGAAACTGTCTGCTCTTGATATATAAATTCAATTTTAATGATGAAAGATTCAAAAAATAACAATAGTGATTGCAATTGAGAACTAATAGAATGTGACATGAATTCTAAAACTTTTATGCTTACAAAAAAACAGAAAAAGCAAAAAAAAATTAAAACACTAAGTCAGTTGAGGTTACAATATTCTGTCCATATCCTTCAATTGATTTATTTCCTTTTTCCATTCAATTCCATCAGGTATTTCCCTTAACAATTCAAAAGGATGTTGTTGTTTTTTTTTTGCATTTTCCTGCTATACTATTCAGAAAGAGCACTTAGTTTATTCAAAAAGGTATTCACTATTCAACAACAACACACCGAGTGTTTGGAGATAAAATTAATTCAGAATTTTCCAGCACTCAGGTATTGGAATACCTATATTGACTTTTACTAGTTTGCTCTGCCGTGTGCATATTGTCCATTGAGAAAGGGACCTTTTTCCAATTCCCAATTGGTACCAATGACTTAAGATATATAGATAACTATTGATTGGGGAAAAAAAAGATAAATTCAAGTTGGAATTTAAATTTTATCACCATGGACAGTTGTATTTTAGAACTATGAAGTTCAATTAGGTTAAAACGCAATTATCGAGAAATCATTGAAAAGTGAAATTTGTTGAAAAAACATCGGAGTTTGAAAATATCAAAGTTTAAAAATCTGATTTTGAAAATACAGCTTAAATAGCACCAGCAACTTCACATAAGCTGTAATTATGAAAGCAAATACAGCCTTACATTTTTGTTTTTGCTCCCATGTTGTGTTAATGGTTCTTCATAACCTAAAGATCAGATAGAAAGTTTGAATGCTTTGAATAGAAGGTCCTTGAAAGTCTTTTTTAACTTTGGAAGCCAGATTTTAGAGTAAATTAAGAAAAATCACTATGCCCCGGCTAAGGATACGACGGACGTATAGCATATGAAAGGTCTAAATATAAGTGTCAAGTTAGTAAAACAACTTTGACGAATCGAAACACGAATAGTTGGATAATTTGTCATTAAATAGGCAACAATTAATTTTGACAGTTGCGAATTAGTCGTTTAATATTTTCTATATCTTTGTTTGTGCTTTGCTAACTTGATATCAAGTCAGCAAGGCAACTCTTACGGATCGAAAAAGTTTTTCGTTAAGTTGTGAAAATTTTGAATTTGTCGTTCTATGGTTTCTATGTTTTTCTTTTAAAAAGTGGTAAAAACTCCTAAAATTTAATACTTTTAGCGTTTAATAATTTGTAGTTAGTTATTCGTTAGTTGGTTTTAAAAATAAAATTTGTTCATGCTATGTTTTCTATGTATTTTTGGGTGATTTGTTTTTTATGAGCATCAAGTTAGTTATCAAAGCATCTTCCAAATATTGAAAATAGGTAATTTTCCGCTAATTGGTTGTTCATTAATTGTGACAATTTTGAGATTGTGAAGCCATGTTTTGTATGTTTTTTTTTTTTGATTTTTCTAGATTCACATGAAATCTTCAGAGGGCTCCGGAAAAGTTTTTAAAACCTATAACATATATAGAAATTTCAATTGGTTGGAAATTTGAAAACACTACAAATTCGATACTTTGTCGCAGCTTACAATTGTAAAATTAACGTCAAATTATGCACCTACCCATTTTGTGATTCGTGAAAATCCAAAAATATATAGAAAACACACTACATAGCAAATTATTAAACAAAAAAAAAATATAAAGTTTTACAAGTTTTTACGACCTTTCGAAAAATACATTGAAAATATAGAATAAATGACAAATTCGTCACTGTCACAACTTAACAACTAATTCATGCTAAATTTTTAAGTGATAAACCATCCAATGTAAACAGTTTTTGTCCCTTATTGAGGTAAAAAAAACAAAAACAAAACAAAAAACATAGAAAACGTTGCAAACTTTCCACTAACTCATTTTGTGATTCGTCAAGGTTGCTTTGACTTGACACCCAAAGAAAATAAATCACCCCCAAATACATAGAAAACATCGCACGGTTCTTTTTATCTCTCAAAATGAAAACATAGAACGACAGATTCGAAACTGTCACAATTAAATAATGACAAACCATGTACTTATACCTCGTTTCATTATGGAACATGCGTTGAACTGTCATGCAGAAGGTCTGGGTTCGATTCAAAGCCGCTGGTGCTGTCACCTAAAAAACAGTAATGTTTTTCAGAGGTAGTGCCTCTTGCGAGAAACTGACAAATACTCCAAAAGTATACTTGTCATGTAAAAGGGCTTCTCTTTTAGCCGTTCAGACTTCGCCCCCATTCCTGCGAATTACAAGCACACAGGAATGGCTGAGAGTTGTAAGTCACTAGGACCTGGTTCTCCACGAGCTGTTCCGCCACCGAATTAATTTTATTGTTTTATGTACCTAATGATCCGGGAGAAAACATTGCACGATGAAATTTAATTTGCCAAAACTAATTTAGGGCAATTTATAAAATCATAAGTAATCAGGTAGGAATATGAAATGTTTACCAACTTTCGACAGGGTACTTTGCTAAGGTTGAAAAGGACAACCATAGCACCTAAGCCAGTTATGGGCAACACAACGGCATATAGGAAAACGAAACTTAAATGTCGAGAAAGCATTCGACAGTGTATGGATTGAAGCCCTTATCTATAAACTCCACATACTAGGTTTTCCTTTAGCACTAATCAAAATTATAATCTCTTTTCTTTCTTCCAGGAACTTTTTCGTGCAACTGGAGAACTGCAAATCGACAGTGAAGAGAATCAGGGCAGGAGTTGCCCAAGGGGCGAAACTTGGACCACTTCTGTAAAACATCATGACCTCTGACCAACCAATTTCAAGTGAATGCAAGAACCTTCTCTTCGCTGATGACTCGCTAACATATTGCTCATCATTCTCTCCATTGATAGCTGTTCGAGAAGTCGAGGCACACATCCGCAAACTATTTCAGTTCTACACCAAATGGGGTATCCCGATCAACTCATCCAAATCAGAGCTCATTTGCTTCAGAAAACCAGGGGGTAGACGCGGTCGCTCAGATGGAAGCTGCAGAAGTATCTCCCTAGCACTCCCAAATGGTACCAGGTTACCAGCCAAACGAAGCGCCAAGTACCTAGGCGTCAACTTCAACGAGCTTCTGAGATTCAACCCACAATCACGTTCACGTTCCACCGCCTCTACCCTCTGATGAAAAAGACAACTGGGCTAAGCCAGCAGAGAAAAGTTTTAATCTACTAGCAACTTTTGAGACCAGTTATCAGTTACAGCTTCCCAGTTTGGTGCACCATCTCCAAAACAGCTATGAAGGAACTGCAAATATTCGAGAGAAAAATCCTGAGGAGCGGCACTGGACTTTATTTTAATCGTCAATGGTGTAAGCACTTTAAATACGAGCAACTCTACTCTGAAGTCAGAGTAGTCCTCTCTAGATTAGCAAGTGCTTTGAAAATTATCGTCTCAGGAGGTTTCGACCTCCAACTGCATCAGTACATGGAAATCAAAAAAACTTCCTGTCCACTCAAGTAAAATACTGAGAGACTACGGGATAATATTTTGTGCCAGAATACAAAAACCTCTTCACCGTAGAAGCAGAAGCCAATCAGCAGTGCAACCCCAGAAAACGCAGATCAAAACCGAAGCACTATGAAAAATTCCTTTCCTACTTCGGTGCTTGATTGTGTGGAAATAAGTCAGAAAACCCCCAGCACATGGCTCTCTACTTGTCTAGATAAAATCAGCAATCAAATTCCTAAAACAAACACAAAGCGGCTTTGGAATTAACCAAGGAGCATCCGGATTTCAAGATCACTCATCCTGAATAGATCAAATCAACACCTTAAGGAATTCCGTTCCACTCTCTATCTGCTTTCTGATGTTGAATCTGAAAAGGCTTTTGATTTTTGAGATTTTATTTGGTAAGCCCTACGAAGGAGAGGTAGATATATCGGAGAAGGTTATCGCTATTATGAAGGCTACCTACGAGGGTGCAACTTATCAAGTCTTGTTTAGGGGAAACGTACCTGCTGACCTCGAAATCTATAGTGGAGTACAGCAAGAGTGTTCACAATATTCTAGTTTTTATTCGCGATGTCAATAATAAATAGTTTTTGCTATATGTAAGTAAGATGTTTTCGAAACCTCCTAAAAATGTTTGGCAAAACACCATTTCCAACCCAGAAACCACCGGAGAACTGGTGAAAAATGTATCAACATTGTAACTCGTAAAGCAAACGTCAGTGGATTGGACACACCCTATAGGGTGGTGAAGACTTAATTGCAAGACACACAATGAAGTGGGATCCTTTAACTCAAGATATGGCAGAAGACCTGGGTGCTAGAGAAAAACTTTTAGAAAAACAGTAGAAGAGGAATATAATGGCTGGGAAAAAGAAAGATACAGAACGCGATGGAGTGTAGCGATAGTTGAAGCCCTATGTCCCACGGAGGGGTTAAGGAGCTAAGTTAGTAAGTAAGTAAGTAAGCAACTAGGTAGGCACTGGAGACACTTGATATCTTCCAATTAGTTTCGATTAACTTGATGCTTCTAAATAGAGTTCCAAAAGAAGATTTCTAGCTTTTCCTGTACTAAAACATAACCAAACTGACAACCTGATCCTTTTTTTCAAAACCCAGTAGAGCTTAAAATTGTTTTTTGACATATACTCTAAGGTTGTCTATGGTTTAAAATAAAGCTACAAAAGACATTCAATCAATGGAGAATACAAAAGTTCAACAATCTTAACTTAAACTGATTTTCTGACAGAAGTCTTTTATTTTCCAATATTCGGACATGTGAAACCTCCTATATATTTCTTCTTTGATTTTGCAAAACAAACAACAAACAAATTGTTTTTAAAGTGAATCCTATCAATTTATTAGTCACAATACGGGTTTTCAATTTTCACTGATGTCACCCCAACGTCAACTTCATCCTTTGATATCTCACCATTCTGTAATGCATGGAAATTTAATCCTTCTTCTTTCTATATGTCGTTTTTTTTTTTTTTTTATTGTTCTGTTGTTGATATCCACATCAAAATGCATCGGAAGGACTTAGGAGCACTTATTATATGTATATGTACATGTACTAGTCCTTATATGATATTATTTCAACACTCTGATGGACAAACATTTGCTTTGGAAGCGCAATTTTCTCTGATTTTTCACACCAAACAAAATGCATTGCTTTTCTCTCAAGTTTCTCATTGTCTTTTTATTTTTGTTTTTGTTATTACTTTCTATATCAAATCCTATACACATATCTGAATGGGAAGGGATTATAGAAAACTAAAAAAGCTCTTCAATGTGGCATCCTTATGTGAATAGGTACTCAAGACGAGGAGTTTAGTTCCACTTGCCACTTCTATCTAGCCTGTTTGCTATGACATTAGCAATATCGCTGAATAATTAATAATTCACTTCAACGGTTGACACTTTATGTTTCTTCACTAGTTTTTAAAATTTTGTTAATTTTAGAAATTGGGCCTTACGTATTTTTAGATAAGATTTCTATATTAAAAAACTGGTAAATTATACAACATTTCTCAGTATTAATTCTATTTACAAAAATATTTAAAACCCTATTCCAGTTGTATAGAAATCTAAAAAGTACTTTTATTTTTGATATTTGAACAATGTAGACACAAAGTTTAATTAAATCGGTTAAATCTTACTTTTGGGAAAATTTAAATACCTTAAACCACGATAGAATATAACAAATCCGAAATATAAACCAAAATTTTCAACGATTTAAATATGCCTAACAAAACAAAAATATCTACAATTTCACTTGAAGTGGCATCATTGTTTTTTCAATGCTTCCATCGATTTGCTGGAGTCACTCCTTCTCTGACTTTTAATAGAGCTGAGTGGTAGTTGAATAATGCAATTACTATATTAAACGCTTACAAACATAGAGTGCCAACATGCACATACACACACACACACACACACACTTTATCTGACAAAACTCCTGTGTCGAAAAGTTGTCTAAGGACTGCACTTTACATTCGTTGTAAATACTCGTATCTATCCTTTCCATTTAAGTTAGAATGAAAGTTAGCATTTTACATCAAGCTTCATTCTATTTGGATGTGAATTTCTTGAAACTAAGAACATGTACATTACTGTGTGCATAGAGGAAGAGATCGATATTTTGATACATTTTTAATCGCATCACACTCAAAGAGAAAATTGTTAATGACTTTGATATTGAGATAACCGAATACCACAGTATGGTATCGGCGTGTATAGCAATTTATTATTAAGTACTAACAATTTTGGGTTATAAACTTGACAATTTGATGCAAATTGTTTTCGGTTTAAGGGAATAACAATTTCAAAGATACTTTTGTGCAATTCACTAAAAATCGAATTGTCTATTTTGTATTCAAGCAATTCTATTTATTTTGTAGGAAGTAATGAAATTATTTTTTGAAGCCAAATGGGTTTAGAATTTTACATCTCTCTACAGAAGCTTTACACAAGTATTTGGATTTAATGCAACAAGTAGTGAATTTATTGCAAGTAAATTAGATCATGATCATTAAAGCTTTCGTTTATAAGGTCATAAATTAGTCAGGTGGTGCAGAACTAGGAACATTTTGACTTATTAATAGTTTTTGGAGTTATTTTTCTTTATTTAAAAATTAAATGCACCATATAATCCTACAAATTAAGGACTGGTCCAGGATTTACCTCGGATTCAGATAGTCCTATAAAAATGTTTAAAAACTTCTTTGAGAGTTTTAGATTAAAAACAGAATACCATTTTGATTCGATATAAAATTTAATTTAAAATCAATAGTGGTTTAAAAAAAACTTTTTATAGGCTTATCAAATTTTTAAAAGATATTTAAGAAAAATTTTTGGTCTGCAAATTATATTTATGTGTATATTGAATGAAAATTTCGAAAAAATTGTGAATCCATTTTTGAGATATCGAATTTTCAAAACACAAACATTGAATCTTTTTTTATACAATTCAAAAACATTTTTTAAAGTTTTTTTTAATCTTATTGGAAGCGGCTTACTCCAGATTCTAATAAAATTATAGACCGCTTCAAAAATTGCTAAAAAAATACAAAAATCTATCAAATCTTTTCAATTTCACTGAATTTGGCAATAACGAGTGTTGAAAAATATTAAATGTTATTTTGATTTTATTCAAGTAATGCGAGCACTTTGTTTAAAATATTTGTTTGTTAAAATGCAAAATCGGAGTAAGCTGCTTTACACTCTAAGCTGACTATATACAAAAATTAATTTAAATCTGTTCGGCCGATAGTGAGAAAATTCAAATTTAAAAAACCTTCTATGAGAGATTCTAAAAATAGTAACTGTTTTTAAATTTTTATAATTTATGGTAGTAGCTATATCGCACTTAGTAAAGCATTCAGAAAAAGTTTTATAAACACCGTAGGAGTCGTTAAAAAAAATTCTCCCATAACCGTTTTCAAAGCAATTTTTGTTTTTAAGATACTTTAGCGAATATAAAAAACCCTTAAGTACTGATGCGTATTATAAAAATCGACCATGTACTTTTCAGAATATTTGATTTTCAAAAAATTAAACTCAACTTTTCTTAAAAATCAAAAAAATTTTGTTCGGAAAAACTTACTTTTTGTATTGTTTAGAAGCTTCTGTATAAAAATGATTTAAATCGGAATTACTGTTTTGAAGAAAATCGAAAATAAAAAAATGGTTTCTAGGGAGTGTATAGTTAAAAACCATTTATTGAAAATTGGTATCCCGTCTAAAAGTAGCCTTTACTGAAAGAAATTTATTTATTTTTTTTAGCAAAGGTGTGTAGCCATTTTTGAGAAAAATAAGATTTTGTAAAAGTACTAAGAAAACATTGTTTCGCAGGTTCCGATTTTTTAGTTGTAAGAAAACAATTGTGAGGATAGAATTGGACAGATTCACCAAAAATCACTATGTAGCAAGTTTTTAAATTTTTTAAACCAGCCGTTAAGGCTGTAGTTAAACAGAAAACGGACAGACAAAAACTTGATTCACAATGCGACGAGGAAACAAGACGGGAGCGTGTCGTGAAACGCTGTCGTCTTTTTTCGTCTGTCGTCATTGGGAATCAGGCTGAGTTGTCATAGTATGAAATTATCATTGTGATGAAAAGCCTGTTCAAAATCTGGAGTTAAATTTTTTAACAAATGCATAACCTGCCATATAGTACCAATATAGGAGGAAGAGGAGTGCCCGTATCACTTCCGGTGTGAATGCCCCATCTTAGCCAGAAGCAGGAAAACAGCCCTCGTAGAATATTTTTTTTTGACGATTTGGGAGACATCTCATTGCCAATAAGTGATATCCTGAAATGCATTTAGAACTCAGGATGGTTCGGGGAGGCACCTCGCTCCTAAGACATCCACTTTCTCCCTCTCCTCTTCGTTAAGCTACTTCCTTGGGAGCACAGGTGGATCCTTAGTGATCAGAGTGAGCTGATGTGGCCAACTACATTACCATCCCTTCTAACCTTACCTCACCCAACCTAATACCAATATATCCAGTGCCGTCTTTATGCGTTGGCTCTGTAGGCCCAAGCCTAGGGCCCCAGGCTTGTAAGGGCCCCCGATTCCGCTATTAACCCCATAAAATCGGAGCTCAAAGAGGCCAAGTTCTCGTAGATTTAAAAAAATTTAATTGCTTTCCCCAAAAGCTATTATCCCCATAAACGATAAGCCCAATGCTCAGAGGGGCCAAGCTCTCAGGGCGATTTTTAAAAAATAAAACTAAACAGCTCTCCCCAAAGCTATCAACCCAACAAACCCAATACACAAAACGCAGGAGGTCGGCCCCCGTAGACGATAGATTAATTTTTTTGTTTTTAATCGGATAAAAGAGCCAGTGGCGGTAAATTTAAAATTTTTTCCAAACTTTAAAATACTTTTTGTTAAATATTTTTAGTCTTATTATTTAATATACGTTAAATTTATTTACTTAACGTTTTTTGATTATGTAAAAGCCAATAAGAGAACATCAAGCAGAGTTAAATCCAATGAATTTTTCTTTCATTTTTTCTTTTCAATTATGAAAGAATTCGGGTTATTTTCTAATATCTACTAGAACTTTGCCTTCTAGCTTGCAGCACATAGGGTTTTTGGGGTCGAAAGCTTCTGCTTTTTTTTTTTTTTTAATTGTCTACGAGAGCTTGGCCTCTCGGAGCTCCTGGTTTTTTGGGTTAATAGCTTTAGGGAGAGCTTGATTTCCTAATTCTATGGGATTATAAAGATACTGGTGGTATACAATGCCTTTTTAGTTTACGTGGTATTTGGGCTATAAAGTTTGAATTTTTCGCGGTTTTAGCTGCCGGATAATGGGCCCCTCAATGTTTTTAGCCTAGGTCCTTTTAAGTACGAGAGACGGCACTGAATACGAGTATATCGCAAGTAAAAACTGATCTATATCTAAGGTAGGTACGTATTGCCAATAGTTGGTGAGGATCGCACTTATTTTAGCATACAGAGTGATCAAATGTGATTAAAATTAAAAAAAAAAAAAAACATATTTTTTACATTACGGGTTTGTAACTATTTTTATGAAAGGTACCAATATTTTTTTATAAAAGTTAAATAAAAAAAATAAAAATCGGCCAAGAAATATAAAGTTAAAAAAAATTAGAATATTTTTTTTTTATCCAGAAAAATAGTTTTTTGGAATATTTTGTTACACAATGCTAGTTATATTGTCTATAGAATCCTCTGCCTAAGAATAAGAAAGACCAATAGACAGATAGACAGGATTATGGGACCCATTTTATTTTTCGTTTTTCTTTATCGTAATTTTAGATATGAAAAAATTCTCTAGATCAATTGGTTTTATAAGTATAGGACAGTTTTCTTTTTATATTTCAGTTGTGCGTATTGTATACCAAAATGAAGTTATTGAGGATAAAACAAGGTAGACACTAGTGTTGGGGAATAATGATCACTTTGTAATTTATTTTAACTTCCATTTCCACTACATGAAATAAGTAATCGTTCTTTTTTCAATTCCATTACATATAATTGTAATTAAAAAAAAACATAAATTTTCATTACTTGCAGTTGTAATTGAAAAAAATTACTTACAAATTAAATGTAATTGTAAATAGTAATGGGTTTGTTGGAGTAATTGAAGGAAGGCACTGTGATAATTACATTTAAGGAAATTGATTACTTGGAATGTAATTAATTTCATGTTTCTATTATTTAAACATAAAAATAATAATAATATAAGTAAAAATGGTATTATGCTAATTTAATACAAAAAGACAAAAACGCAACGAGAAATGTACCCACTATATTATTATTAATTCCATTATTTTTAAAAGAAAATTATTCAAAAGACGACATTAAATTGAAAACCTGATGAAAGTGAATAAAATATATGCTAATAAGTTTAAAACAACACATGTATAGAGATTTAACACTACAGGGAACTATTTGACAAACAAAAGAAATTAATTACATTTTGTGTAATGATTACTGAAAAAAGAAATCATTTCATATTTTTATATGATTTCTTTTTGTTCAATTACATTTCAATTACAACTTTCCCTTAAGAGTAAGTTTAAACAAACATTTTAAAGGCAAATAAATGAATCATTTTATTCATCTTGAAAGCATCTATCTGATACTCGTATAATTGATATCAAAAATCAGTTCTTATAAAAAACCATTTTCTGAATTATTTTTCATTGGAAATCCCTTTAAAAAATCAAAAACAAAAACAACGAACAAAAATTGATTAAATCTTAATTATTTTAACCCTTCATTTTTCGTGGAAAGGTTATATTTTCTGTCGATTGTATTCATACGAGTAGATATAAACGGTGTGATATGAAAATACAGTGTACGTACAACGTACAGGGTGGTTCATAACCATACAAGAAACTGGTTTCTAAATTTTTCATACAAATATTATGCTTCGAACAGTAAGGTATTTAAAATGCAACCTGCATTGATAGATAATAACAACGATTTAAAATAATGATTGAACAAAATTGTGTTGAAAGGTAGATTGAAAGTAACTGCATTTAATAAGTTATCTGGTGACAGTTTACCTGCATTAGCATTACATCATAATTTCTTACATTTATAACCGTTTGCAACACCGTTCGAGTATTTTCGATATTTAAAATTTTATTTTGAACAAAAACATTCGATAACAATAACGCCTAGTTTGAAGAAGAATGTGGACAAGTACATGCAACCAAATAACAGACATACAAAGTGGCACTGCATAGAAGGACCAGAGGGAAAAATCATTTCTGCAAATTGAATAACGGCGATGACAAACCGAATTTCGCTGCCTTACAGATTGCCCCATTCAACCTGGAAGATGTTAGCCAACAATTTCGTCCAGCCGATCTCACCGATAATTAAATCTAAACTTAAGTCCAATAACGCTGCTGGAGCTGATGGCCTTGTGGCCGAGCTATTCAAAGCGGCTAGCGATAAATTGGTAAGGGGTAATGCACCAGCTTACCTGTAAAATATGGTTGGGGGAAAGCAAAGTCCGATGAATGGAATCTCAGTATTGTTTGCCCGATCCTGAAGAAAGATGATCCTCTGGACTGAACTAACTACGAAGGCATCAGTCTTCTTATTAACATCGCGTACAAAATCTTCTCTGCCGTCCATATCAGTATGGCTTTAGACTAGAGAAGTCCATCATCGACCAAATATTCGCACTACGAGAGTTCTTGGACAAAACTCAGGAATATCAATTCGATACCCATCACCACCATTTCATCGATTTCAAAGCGGCGTATGACAGTATCTATTGAGACAAGCTATATAGAGCAATGTCTAGTTTTGACATCTCGCCCAAACTCGTCTGTTTGTGCAGGATGAAGATGGAGAATGCACGTTGCTCCATCAAGGTAGGCAATGACCTCATCGATACCGTTGATGTCAAAATAGGTTTAAGACAAAGCGAAGCTTTGTCATGTGACTTCTGCAGCATCGTTCTTGAAAGAAAAAGAACTCTCACGTCAACACTAGAGGCACAATTTTTTCAAAATTCCATCGAACTACTCGATATTGACATAATTAGACGAACAAAGCGTGTTGTCAGTGGTGCTTTCATGAGCATTGAGGAGGAAGCCATAAAAAGATAGGTTTAACGGTGAATGAAGGCAAGACCAAATATATGCTTCCAACAAGAAAGAACACCCACCACAGACGGTTTAGTCAGAACGTCGCTATAGATAGCTTTAATTTTGAGGTGGTCAAAGATTGTGTACCTAGGCTTCCCTATTAACTCAGCAGACGATACAAATTCTGAGATCAAACGAAGAATTACTCTTTCTAATCGTTGCTTCCTTAGGCTAACAAAGCAATTGAGAAACGAACCCCTCTCCCGTGCAACTTAAGTGTCCCTGTAGGGTGCTTATCATCTCGGTGCAGAGACATGGACACTATTGAGAACGTTTTAGGCTATGTGATTTTTGGTCCCGTCTGCATAGATGGGGAAATGAGAAGAAGATACAACTCCAAAATGGACGGGCTGTACAGCGACACCGACCTAGCCAATAGAGTGAAAAACCAACGACTGAGATAGCTGGGTCACCTAAACCGAACAGACAACCATGCTCCGGCCCGGAAAGTCTTTGAATTCAAGCCCGTGGGACGGCGCAGAAGAAGAAGACAGTGCAATAGGTAGAGGACCTCAACCAACTTTGCGAGAAAAACTGAAGTACGCTAACAAAAAAATGAGCCAGCTGGAAGATGTTTGTTAATAGAAGCCCTGGTCCAACCTGGACTAGTGCCACATTAAGTATAAGTAGAATAGAAAAAAGAAACTACAATTAATTGCTTGAATTGCATCGTGGACTAAGGGACATCCTGTACCATCTTCACAATGCAATCAACCATCTCAAAATGAACATACTTTCCAGTCAGTCTGTTATTTATTGTGTGCAACTGAAAAATCACTGATGCTGAAATTTTAAACGTGTAGCTAGGAACATACCTTTACCAACAAAATCAAGCGTGAATTTCACAATTCGAATATATGTAATACTTCAAGTTAAAAGTTCAAATGAGCTAAACTCCATTGCGTTTCGCCCAGGTATGATAGTTGGGCTCATCAGTTAGATGACTATCATACCCTTCTAAGACGCAAATTTGTAACGATGATTACCGACTAATATAAAAATCACAGCCTTGAAGACGCTGTGAATTATATAATTCTAAGGGAATTTGGTTAAATTCAGACACTTAGAATTTCAAATGCCCGTGCTCTGGCTTTTTATAATAATTGAATATAAACTTTTAACTTGAATTATAAATTCGGTCACTCCACTCAAACAGAAGAATTTTCTTTTTAAATTTTCTTCATATTCAATTATTATATGTAATACTCATGCAGGGTAGATATGAAGTTTGAATCATTTTATTATTACATCAGTTATAATTATTTATGAAATTCACTCAATACGTGTCTTTAACTTTGAAAATCTAAGCCGAACTAATGTCACAAAAAGGATCATAATTTGTTGTTTCTTTTGCAATATTCGTTTCAAAATGTTTGACTTATCTGCTGGTGAAATTTCTCCTTCCAACAAAAATGAAAACCACAAAACAATCTGAGATTCCGGAACTACCTATTTATGTACCAAAATATGAATGATTTAACTTATATGAAATAAAACCATTTCCTTGAATTGGAGTAAATTGAAAAATCTCTCTTATCTACCAGGTCAAAAACTGATTTATTATTATTTATGACTTTTGAAAATTTCCAAAATGTTTATCTGATGGAATTAAGTATGAGTTGATTAAATTTTTGATGAGGAAGAGATGTGAAAATAATGCTTTTGTTTTTGTTTTTTCTTTCTTTTTTTTTTCTTTTTAATGCCAAGAATTTCCTAGAAATTAGTCAGTCGTAGATAACTTATATAACGGTCTTAAACATTTTCCTAGTCAACCAGGGTCACGCGTGATTTTTGGCACATGGGAAATTTACAAAAAAAAGTATACCATCAAAAAGATCACTAGATCATGATAATAGGTCAACTATTTTGAGTAATTGGTCGGCCAACATTTTTTGGCACCTCATTTGGGTCATTTCAAAAAAAGGAGTTTGCCATTTGAAAAGCCACTTCACGGTCATAAAAATTCAGCCATTTTTAGTATCTGGTCAAGTATACATATGTATTTTTTATGAATTTTTAATTAATTTAAACAAAAAATGAAGGCCAAAGCAATTTTTGGCACCTCATATTTTGGAAATTTGCATAAATTGTTTACTATCAGAAAGTTGTCTAGATCTCTATGAAATAGTTTGTTTCAGTAATTGGTCAGCAATAGATTTTTATCTGTGCATTTAAAAAAAAAATTCAAGGTCATAGCGATTTTTGACACCTTGCTTATGAGAAATTTGCAAAAAATTAATACCATCTGATAGGCCCTAATATTTTATATTAAAGGTCACCTTGTTTCAATAATTGGTCAGCTGCTAATTCCTTTTAAGATTTCTTAAAGTTTTTTCTTCAAGGTCACGAAAGTTTTTTGGTACAAATCTATGGCTAAACAATTACTTAAATTGACCTTTTATGATGATCTAGTAATTCAGAAGAGAGTATGATTTTTTTTATAAAACTACCCAAATGGGTGCCAAAAACCGTTCGTGACCTTAAAAAAAAAACTTTAAAAAATTGTTAAAAAAAACTGAAAACTGAAACTAGCTGATAGTTTATATAAATCTTAGGGCCTTTGAGTGGTATTATTTTGCTGCAAGCTTCTAAATGAGATGCCAAATATTACCATGACTTTCAACAAAAATTTAAAAATTCTTTAAAAAAAAAACAATGGCTGACCAATTACTTAAACAAGCTGACCTTTTCTTTGGATTTAGAGATCGTTCAGAAGGCATACAATTTTGGCAAATTTCCCATAAATGAGGTGCCAAAAATTGAGCGTAACCAAGGGTGACCTTGAAAAGCTTTAAGCCTTGAATACAAGTTATAAAGGGTTGACTAATTTCTAGGACTAGTTAACCATTTCTGACCAATTACTACTGACCAGTTAGATAGTATTTGTTTTCTTCAAATTTTCCATATATGAGGTGCCAAAGGTCCGGAGCCCACTATAGACCATTTCAAAAATTGCTATGAAATACAAAAATCTATCAAATAATTTCAATTTCACTGAAAATGACTATAACAACTGTAGATAAGTACTTATTGTATTTTTGGATTTGTTCAAATAATGGCACTACTTTTTTTAAAATATTTTTTCATTGTATAAAATGCAAAATAGAAGTCAGTTGTTTTTTAATCTAAGCCGAGGTGATGTGATGGCATTCCTGTCATTTCGACCTGAAGAGTTGAGCTTAAGTAGACTAATAGTTCATGTCCTAACTCCTAACTTTGCTTTTAAGAAGTGTTGTCAAGGTGGCAATACTGTCAGAAGGACAAGAGAAGGGTTATCACTTATCAGTTTCCCGAAAATCCCGAAATGATTCATACATTGGCCTTTAAATAAAGAACCAGGGGTCGAACAATGACCCGGATTAAGTACCCTTGTTACCGTTCTGGTTTTTGACCATGTTATTGAAACCAGGGTACAAACATATAATTATAAGGATGCAAGTTTATATTTGAAAATTATTGTACTTTTATGGAGTTAATGTCTTTAAACGATTGTCATCTTTGACAAGCACAGGTAAGATAAGACATAAGCTATCAAAAAAGACTCTCATACCATAGATAGTTCAATGGTCTTTTTTGATTCTTGGTCCTGATGAATGATAAAATATTTTCACCAACTTTCATCGGCGTACCAGTTTTGGGAGGGTTTTCATATGGCAGTAGTTCAAATTTTGTAACATTTGTTCAAAAATTAATCGTTTTAGAACACTTCCGCAGCTATTGATCCAAAAAGCAAGAAAATCGAAGTAAAATTTAACTTTTATTTCGCATTTTTTTATTTTCATAGGATAAAGTTCATTTATTTTTCTTGGCAATAAAAACTGAAAATTACGTTTTTTTTCAAGAAATTGTTGTGATAAAATTTTGAAACTTAAATGGCTTTTCAGAATTTTATAACATAAAACAAATACTTCTGTGCTCTGTGATAAGACTTTGCATTTGGGATACCTATACAAATTGAACAAAAAATTATACTGTATTTCATTACTTTCACATCTTTTTGTATAGCAATTAAAAAAACACGGTTTATTACCATTAAAACTGCTGGCACCCGTCTTATTTTGCACAAAAGACTTCTTTGAATTGTGAGCGAGTCTTATTTTGCAGTTGGAATTTCAAAGCCAGCAAGAACAAAAACCAGCACCATCCAATCATTAGCAACAAAAAAAAATCAAACTCTGTATGAGAACTTAAAATTTACAAACGGATGTCATCCATCTCCCGTATCAATTTTCGCTTTTAAATAGTACCATGTCCATGTTGTAGTGAGGATGTCTCAAAAATCCTCACAACCTTTGGTAATCATTGAGGACATCATCACCGTGCCAAAGGTATATGCACTAATTGTCTCTGATTCGCATCTCGTTTATCACGTTATTTCAAACTCAGTTCACCCGGTACAATACACAAAGTAGACGTCGCATACGTAGAAGAGCTTTTAATGACAAATCATGCGGGAGCAGCGCTGCATTCTGAAATGAAGCCATAGTCAATTTGACGACGAAACTAAATTCGACCTGCATTCATGTTAACTTCAATGTTCAGTCAGTGAGAAGAATAATTCTCAACATCCAGGATCTTCTGTACCTACCCGTAAGCCAACATCCTACACATACACTAAAAAATGTAGCTGCCTTTCATTTATATTTAATTTATCCACAACCACGGCTCGGGCGTGGGTGGTGTTTGAAAAAGCTTTTGAGACATAATAAGAGGAATGCATTATGCAACAGCTAGCTAATTAAATATCAGCTTCAGCAAAAGTGCAATGTTGTGTCGAAAAACAGTGAAGAATGTGGTTTTAATTTATTTTTGCATCTGGAAACAGAATTAATTCTTTGTAGTGAGTTGAGTTGCAATTAAATAAAATACTTGACAAAAATGCCACGCTGCACGCATACTTCTTGTAACAATTTGATTCGAACTAAAAAAAAATTATATTGAAATTTTAAAAATATTTAAATATGAACAGGAACACACGTCATGTGTTAATTTTATTTTCTAAAAAAAAAAGAATAAAAAGGAGAAAACACTTGGTCCTAGGACAGTCTCTTGTGGTACACCAGCTTCAATTTTCTTTATTTTCGAGTAATTTTGGTCGAACAATATTCTAAAGTGTCGATTCGTTACGTAAGATTTCTGAATTTTGAAGTACTGCCTGGGAGGTCCCTATGCATTTTGTAGTCAAGTCCCAAGTGTCAAATCTTACCAAAGGCTTGAGCAACATCTAACAATATAACCGAGCATATTTCGATGCACTTCGTTTATCGTGGAATGTTTATTTCTAAATCCAAAACTAATGGCTAGTCATCTTTCTTCTATATTTTGCTATACGTTTCAGTAGCCTTTTTTGGAAAACTTTTACCATGATTGGTATAAGTGATATTCGTCTGTAAGATGACACTTCTGTTAGTGCCTTACCTTGAATAACAATGATATAACAATAGTTTCTGCAATTTCTCAATTATGAGACAAATATACATAGTTAAGGGCATGCGTTTATTATGAACTGAATTTTTTTGAAGGATATTGAAGGCATTTCTTTCAAAACTTCAGCAGTTATTAGATCTCACCCTGTTGTCGCGACATGTTCAGCAAAGAGATCAGCCTTTTGCTTCGGGTTTCTAATCCATTTACCATCTTGAGATTTTACTGGCGGGTTTTGTGCCTGGGGACTTTTAAAACGCTTAACTGTTTTCCATAAGGAGTATTCAGTAGAAGCATTTCTCGTCAGACTTTTCAGGAATCAATTCAGGAACATTTTTTTGTTTGATTTCCATGTTGAGCTGGTTGACACACTTACACAATCAGTCCCAATCCCCTTGATTGACATTTAGTGATGCAAGAGGACTTTTTTGTTTTTCAAGCTTTGCTATAAAAAAACAGAAAAGGCGAATATCTTTTATCCTGGGGTAGAAAAACAATTATAATGGTTGAACAAACATGCACTAACGATGGACAAACGAATCCAATAAAATACTCAAAAATTTTGAGGTCGGGGTTCTGACCTCACAAAGCTTGTGGAATTGATGTTTGGTCTGTGGTAGGTGAACTCCTTGACTACCTCAAAACTACTGCTACCAGTAGTGACGTTTTTTCCTAGGCGTCCGACATTTGAGGCTGTGTTTTTTGATAGCAAATACTTTCTTCCGTCTTCATGCAACCATGAGCAACGCGGTTTGCCTTTCCATCAATAGGCTATTGATTATGTCATCTAGAAAGGAACTAAGACGTTCATAGGTTTTTATTGTAAATATCAATGATTGGGTTATTTAAGATGAGAAAACCCTTTTCAGTTTTTTGCATATAACTCGAAAACCGAGCAAAATTTCAAAATAATGTTAAAAATCTTTTTGTAGACAATAAAATTTACTATCGAAATGATCATTAAAATTTTTTTTTTTAATTTTTTATTTACCAACATTTAAAAAAAATCATTGTAAAAAAAGTGAAAAATCACATTTTTGTTTTTTTTTTTCTTACTTATTTGCCTATAACTTTTTACATGTAAAGATACATAGGTGAAAGCATTGTTCCATACAAAAGAAAGATGATTTGTTTTCTTTAAAATGACATACTCAGAAAAAGTTTTGGATAAGAATCGACCGAGAAACTGCCGCTAAAACTAAGCTGATTTTAAGATTTAAGAGTAAAATATATGGCATTTATGGCTATTTTGAGAAACTTGTAAGATGATATGCTCAAACTGGGTGCATAATTTATTCTTGACAACTAAGGTAAAAATAATAGAGAAATTTCAATTTTCTTGCAGTTTTTCAACATTATTTCGTTCGAAATTTTGCTTCGTTTTTAAGTTATAAACAAAAAAATAAAAAAATAAAAAGGGTGCTTTTGAAATCCCCCCCCCCCCCTCTAAAAAATGCTCTCCACACTCCACGGTTTTCTCATGTGCAATAACCCAATTATTTATATTTAAAATAAAAACCCATGAACGTCTAGTTCCTTATTGGCCTGTTTTTTAGGATGCTTCGAGTTCAGCGCGCTCGGACCGGACGATGATGTCAATGTCATTCGCATATCCATGTAGTTGAAAAGACCTGTTGAATATAGTGCCTCCTTCCAGGTTACCACCACTCTTCCCCACTATCTGCTCCAGGACTAGGTTGTCTGAACTCTGTACACGTCGCCGTCGTCGTGAATAGCTCAGATGAGCTTTGCACGTTGCACTGTTGCAAACATACCCTATGGCAAAGAGACAGCCCAATCGGTAAAAATTATCCCTAACTAGAACTTCGCAAATCAGTGTGAATGTATTCTCCCAAAACTTAATTAATTGCCTTCATCAAACACATCCAAACAATAGTATCGTCAAATCAGTTCCTGCGTGCCAACCATTTTTCCTTTTTTATTATTTTTTTTTAAATAAAATAGATTAAATGCAAACAATAGATCGCACAGGAATTTAATTTTGAGTACTTCAGTTTTTTTCATTAATTGAATTGGTTCAATTATAAATATATCTGTTAAAAAATATATAAATTGATAGTGAGTGTAGATAGTGAGCCACAACTATAAACCATTCATAAAATAGCCATTATTGGCGAAATGTTAAATTGAATAAATGCTTTTAAAAGCATTTGGCATTATGAAATTTTATCTCCCTTGCTTTTTCACTGGCAAGCTTAAATTTAAAATTTTGCAGAAATTAAAAATTAGGCATTCTGACATTTGAATCTAGATTAAGTCGTTACATACAATTGTTTTTGCTTCCAATAAGGGTGGTACTTAATATATGGCAAGTTGGCATATGGCATATGGCATTTTTGTAACAAAAATTATTGAACATGAGATTTTGATCAGACTTGTCATTTCAATGATAGAAAAGATGAAAACGGCTCCAAATCTTTTATTAAAAACAATTTTTTTTTGTAAAAGCTACCTTAGCGTGGAGAACCATTTTTCAAGAAATGTCAATTAAAAGTTCCTCGTAAAGAATCATTTTTTTTTTATTTTCGATGGTTTCGAAAACTGTATGATTGATTTCATTAATTTTTTGTATGCAAAAGTTTTAAAAAATATTTAATAAAATTGCGTACTAGAATTTTCAATACAGTTTGTTTTGTATTTAAAAAAAATCAATTATTTTATTCTTAAATTCTATGTTTCGATAGTGACTTAGTTGACTTTCTTAAAACTTGATGCCTACTTTTTCCTCCCTGATCAATCCTTTTTTGAAAGTTATGTGTAAGGCATATTTTACGATTAAAAAAATGTACATTTCATCATTATTAGATTTTAAATTTTGTTTTTAAGCTTGTGATTGTTTTTTCTTGTCATCATTAGGATTATATCTAATAGTTTTTTTTTTATATTAAGGATCATAAGATTTTTAGGTATTTCAATCTTGTCAATCTATAGTCTATAGTCAATAGTCTTAATTAAAAAAGAAAACCTTATCCATTTTTCTTAAATGTAAAATTTGTCTCTTAAATAAAATGCAACAAACTGGAGGTATTTGCCACTGATACAGCTACTTTTTTTCTCCATGCAACGTTAGCGACCGCTTCACTCTATTGTGCATTGTTTTCTGTGAACATATAATCCAGTCAAAATAATTTAAGTGTCGGAGTCTTATCGGAGCTTTACCTAGACATTGTGAATCGGGCCGGCCATGATACCAAACTAAATGATACTTTTGTAAGTATCGTCTCGTTATCGTCAAAATCTAAAAATGTCAGTATCGTCTCGGTTTTAGTATGATATAACTCTGTCTCGGTCTAGTATAATAAAATGCACGACTGGGTCGGACGAACTTGCTCTCATGTTCAAAACGATGAGCATTTAAAAACATTATATGTAAGGGTATGCAAATATTGAGATGAAAATGTTTAAAAGCATGAAAAACGATATTTAAATTCGCTAAACAAAAACTTCTTTGAGAATTCTAAATGAAAAAGAACGCCATCTTAATTTTTGATTGAATATGATTGCATCAAAAACAAAAATATTTAAAATCGTTTGGAGCAGTTTTTTTTAAAAAAGAATTTTTATATTATTTATTTTTCAGATGTTACGGAGAGTTAGGGATGCCAGACGTCCCGCCATCCGCGGAACTGTCTCGGAAAGCGACTTTTGTCCCGCAAGTGTCCCGCCAAATCTAGCATCCCTACCGAGAGCATCGGTTGATTTCGCTAGAGTACGGTTTCGTCTCGGTCTCGATGCTTTGGAGCGGGTACCGTTTTGGTTTTCGAAACCAATACCTAACGATAGTGAGACTTTTTTGATATTGTGGCCAGCACTATTGTGAATCAAGCCCTTAATAATTGTAAAATCAATACAATAAAACTTTAGTAAAAAAGAATGTTTTCTTATTAATTATGTATAATCTTCTATACAATGATTTTTGTATTAAATCTTTAAAATACCAAGCAAGTTCAACTACAAAAGTAAGAACATGTAATCAAGTTTAAACCAGACGAAACTCTTACCGATACTGAGACCGAGACGAGGCTTTGTTATACTATACCAAAACGAGACTAAGGTATACAACATCGAGACAGATACCAAGACCATACTGATGATTTTTTTTTATATTGACGATAGCGAAACAATACTTTCAAAAACATCGTTTGGCTTTTCCTAATAAAAACCTGAAATTTGCATTTCAAAATTTTCTTTTTAGTTTTAATAAAAGCTTTTTTTGAGTGTAAACCAATAAAAAAAATTGTTTTTATACGTCAACTTTTTTTTGTAGTTTTTTACAGGCTTCTTAAAAATGAAGATTTATACATTGTGTACCAAAATTAAAAAAAAAAAAATTTAATATGCCAATTTTTTTTCTGAAAACTAAATATTTTGAAACTGACATGTCGATTTTTTCTAACTCGCTACCTAAGCGTTACTTCTTAGACTATTTTACGGAAAAATGTACTTTGATGAAAAAATAAAGGTAGGTACCTTTCATACAAATGTTAAAAAACGGCAGTGAAAAATACTTGTTTGTCAAAACTGTCTCCTCTGATTTTTGTTAAACTTTTTCAGTGTGTTTTAGTGCCCAAAAATTATAAATAAAAATTTTAATTTAACAACAATTAATATTAGGTTTAGTGCCTTCCCTGCCTTTCATTTATTACAGTTTTGTTTTATTTTAAATTTTCCTATTATCAGTTGAACCGATAATTAATTTTTTGTATATGTTCAAATTTCAAATATGATTTATTTAAATTGGTTTATCGATATTTTGAAAAAAAATTTGTTTTGAATTTCTAACAAAAGATTAAATACTTTTGTTGAAAATTCAATATCTCAAAAATTGCTTGATTTTAATTTTTTTTTTATTTTATTTTAATGTGAACAAAAATAAATACGATTTACAACCAAAATGTTTTAAAAATTTGAAATATGAGAAATTCACTAAATAAATTAGAAAAAACACTGGAAGAATATATTGTCTTGAACATTTTTTGCAACAAAAAAGACCTGGGGACGTTTTACAACGCATCAATTTTCGGGTAATACGTGACTGAATATTGTGAGTGTGACTGAACGCTCACATTTCGAGAATTCTAATATACCATAGTTTGAAATGGTTACTCCTTCATTCTATAACTCACTCACTCGGCCTCTGTACCTTTCCAGCTAAGTACTCTAAACTATAAATCTCGCGACAACCCCCACGACAATAAAATTGGCCAATAAACGATAAAAATAAAATCAAAATTTATGAGTTTTTCTCCATTTTTAAACTCCATTTTATCGATGCGAGAGTATTGACAAAATCTGAGCACTAATTTAAAAAAAATTCAATTATAAAAAGTAAACATTTTAACACCACTGTAAGATTAAGCGTAGAATACGAAAAAAAAAATTAATTGCACATGAACATGAACAAGGAACAAGTGAAGCTATCAACCAGCCTTGGGTCTTTTGCATGAAGTGCATAATAATGAAGTTGAGTATGTACATATCTTTTAATTATTTATTTTCCTGAGCTTGGGCGCCAGCACCCAACACCATAGTATTTTGGTTGAATGAATATCCAATCAAATATGTTGACTTAAGTTAATTAAATTATTTACGTTTCACTTCAATAATGTGACACATGGGAGATCCTTCATTCGCACCTTTGAATGACCCTTAAAAATAATAAAGGGACCAGGACACCTATTATATAGATATTTTAAAATTTAGCATTACTCACCTTTGAAGTAAAGTTTTGGGTATAAGTTTGACCATGGCAGCAATTACTTAATGTTTTGTATTTTAAAATAAAATGTCTATGAATATTTAAAAACTTGTGTAGGTTCTGGTATGTAAGAATAATAAAGAGAAAATAAATATTCATTTCATATGTTTTGATTATTTTCGATAAAAAATTCAACCTAGCACTATTTGTCTGGAATCTCATATTCACTTATGATTATATGAAATTTTATGAAGGAAAGTATTTTTTTTTTTCTTTTAATTAAAGGATATTGAAATCACTGTATCGTAGTAAGTATAAAGTCAGATGTATATTTGCAAAGAAGAATAATCCAAAAGGGACTTGTGGTTCACCTCATAAAAATTACATGATTCATGAATGGAGAGTGAAATAAATAAATTACGATCCTTTTATATGATGGAAATGATTTAACATGTTTTTAGAAAGACTTTTGTGTGCATCTATTTAGTCTTTGGGGTTTGTTAGAAAGTATAAGTTTTTGGAGATGAATATACAACAAAACTGATGAGGCTGTCAAAATGGAGATGGCTTCTGAGTTTTTAACTTTGTTTTACATATCAAAAATGGTTGATTCTAAATAAAATTTTTTTTAAGACTACAGACTACAAATCTGGTAGTACCTCGTGGCATAATGGTAAGTGCGAAGGACTGTCATGCCAAAGGTCTGGGTTCGATTCCCGGCCACTGCCACCTAAAAACAGAAATGTTTTTTCTCAGGTACTGCCTCTTGCGTGGGACTGACAAATCCTCCAAGAGTATACTTGTCATGAATAAGTGCTTCTCATTAGCCGTTCGGACTCGGCAAAAAATTGTAGGTCCCCTCTATTCCTGCCAATAATACGCACACAGGAATGGCTGAGAGTTGTTAGTCACTTGGCCTTGGTTCACCACAATCGGTTGTGGCACCAAATTTATTTTTATTTTTTTTTAGACAAAATCTGGAGTGTAATAATGATTACTTTTAATATTGACACATTTCACAAAATTCTGCACCCTCTTCTGCTTCTCTGTGCCCAAAGTAAAAAATAGTCGATAATCTTAAAATCGTGACATTATAAATACATTTTGAAATTGTTTTGCAAAGAGGTTAAAGAAGGTTTCAAGAAGGTTATAATAAGCTATTAATGTGGTTGAAAAGTCCGAACGTTGTTTTTTAGTGGCATGCAGTCTTTGTGTTCTTCTCACTGTGGTCCCGCCGTGCCCGCTATCTGTGTCAGTTTTATCGCTATAGTCTCGATTTGTTCTCGCTGCGACAATTGCACGTAGTTTTTGGCATTGAGCATATTTTGCCGTCATCTCGCTTTAGTTAAGCTATAGTCACGCAAAAATTATAGTTCCTTTTGTTTTGTCAAATCAAATTTTTCAAAACGAGTTAGTTTTGCCAAAGTTCAAAACATGTTTCAGTTTAGCTTAGAACCTACAACGTTGCCTTACTTTTGACATTGGCTCCTGGCCTGGTGTGGTGACTGAACATTCCCGAATTGGATCAATTGAGTTGCGTGAGTGCCACAGCAAATCCAAAAAGGAGTACACATATAAACGATAACCCGTGAAGTTGGCCTTTTAAAAGAACCCTTCAAGCCAATCTTTCGAAAACCCGTAACAGTGAAAAACTCGTCTAAATGACGAATGTGAGACCTCGACGAGATGAGCAATATACACTGAGGGAAAAACCTATGCACACAGGACAAAGATTTTTATGTAAAAGTTATGTAAAGAAGTTTGTATGGGACTGCCATAAAAGTTATATTTACTGAGTGGATTAAACATGCACTGGTCACATTTGAAATTAAGTGTCAAAAGAAATCACCAAAATATATGTATTATATGTATTCAGTGTAAAAACTTGCATTGAATATAGATCATGTTGTCTCAATACATAATATTATATTGACTAAACACTATCTTAAACTCTATTACAAGCATCGTGTGTTTATTCAAAATTTTTGTAGCAAACATTTAATAAACTGCCAGCAATTAAAAAAAAAAACATAAATCACAGCAAGTTTTCCGATGGCTATAAGCAACGTGTATTCAGTCTATATTTAAGTATAGAAATATCTGAAACTCACCATCCATCCAAATAAAGAACGGTTACTCATATTACAGCGAATAATGCAATGAGTATAAGCAACGTGTATTCATTCAATATGAAGAAGTAATATTTAAAACCTGTCAGCTATCAAAATAAAACAATAATAGGTTTCACAGTCGATCATGCGATGAGTAGAAGCGACGTGTATTGATTCAATATTTAGTACATCAAGTTATGTGTTGAGTACAAAGGGACGTTTGTTCAGTCTATATTTTATTTAAAATTACCTCAAATTCCCAGTAAAAAACTATAACCGCTACATAAAGATATGCGGTAAGTATAGGTAGCGTGTATTCATTCAATATTTTGTATGTAATGACTGAGTCTCTGACTACATTTATCTAGTACATAAAGTTGTGTGCTGAGTTAATACGACGTGTACTGAGTCTATGACAAGATTTATCCAGTACAGATGGTATATATACTCAACACATATCAAGTGCAAGCCATCCAACTGAAACAGTTATTTGTTACATTAAGCTATGTGGTGAATAAAGACGACGTGTACTGAGTCTCTGATGACATGTATTCAATACAGATGGTTCATACTTAGCACACATGAAACGAAAGCCTTCCAATGCTATGTGGTGAGTAAATACCAATTGCACTGAGTTCATGCTATCATTTATTCAATACAGACGGTATATACCTTCTCAATGCACACAAATGAGTTTCAATTTATTGAAATTTAAACAATAACCAACACTTTTTTATGTAATGAGGACATAAAATATGTATATCAATGCAATGAGTGCATATAACCTTTACTCACTAAATAATGACATGTATACATTACCGATAGCAGTATTATATTTATGTAATGGCTGCACATAAACTGTACTCACAATAGCAATACGTATGCATTGCCGATAATTTACACGTTTTCATGTAATATCGCATATAATATGCAAAGAAGCTGTACCCACTACATAATAATATCAAAATCAGAGTTTCCTTACACATATTTATATTATGAGTACATTTAATATTATTCTTAATGTAATGAATGCATAAAGTATTACATAGAAACTTTAATCACTACATTTTCATGAATTTATTACCGAAAAGCTTCACATATTCTTGTAATAAGTTAACAGAATTATATACTAGCTACATGCGGTTATGTAGCTAGTAAAGATTGCTCTATTCAATGGGTACAAAAAGTTTGTGTGCAGAAAAATATGCGATGAGTACAAACATTTATTTACTGAGTGCATTCATTTTTCCCTCAGTGTAGCCGCATATATAAGAACTATTTGTAAATGGCCACGATAGGACAAACGCCACGACAACAAACTACAAAACCACGTGTAAACACCCGCGGCAAAATGACGCCAGTAAATCGTCATCGCCATCGTGCGGTTGTCTTCATCGGTCATTTTTTTCATGTGATTATAAAAATAAAATATTTTATATTTCTTTGCTGGCTAGACAATGTAAAAGAGCCTTAATGAGGATAACTTTTATGTATTTATTTTAATAATGACAATACATTTTCATGACTCATATAAAAATTAATAAAACTGCTAATCTTATAGCATCCAGAGCTCGTAATTATGTATTTTGCTAAGATAAAATTTCTTGCTGATTATTAATATGAGTTTATCAAATAATACTAAATTATATTCAAATTCAATATAATAAATAATTCACATCAAAAATATCATTATATATTCAAGTCGCAAGGGAATTTTGAGCGTCGCTTGTTTGAACTGCACATTATGTCTTTTGTCTTTTGTCTTTAATCATTATTTGTCTTCGTCCAGATGATCTCATTAAAATTCATTAATATAACATCTCTCTGAACTATTTTCCAAATCACATTCACAAAATCAATATGCCGATAGCAATCTATACAGACATCTCAATCTTAATACCCAAATAAAAATAAACACACATGACAAAATCTCTATACTGGATTACGTTTAATGAACTAAAATATTTTCATCAAAAGTATTTTTTTTTTTTATTTCGTTCCTAAATTAAATCAGAAGTTTTTTTTCAGACTTTATGTAGGTATAGATTGATAAGTAAACAAGGAAAACAAAATAAAATTTTTATAACATCAATCACAAGTCATGCGAGTCAGATTAAGGAAAACATATTTTTTTCTTTTAATTATGAATATGCCATTTTTCTTCGAACCCTTATGTGATGTTCAGACTTTTCGCACATTGAAGGAAATAAGTTGTATGCCAGACAGCAGAGGTTAAAACTAGCTATACTGATTAATTTCATTTATTAGAATTGATAAGAGGGTTGTTTCTGAGTTTACTAAAAATGACAGGGCTATAAGAAATTGCTTTCGGTTCATCGTAAAAAAATTTATATAAATACATTTTTAGATACGAAATTTAAGTATCTTTTTTTTCGGCCAAGAGCTCAGAGATAAAGCGGTTTTAATTATACTTTTTTTAGTTTTTGCTTTATGCCAGTATCTGCTTGGCGGTAACTGTTCTAAAATAAAAAATATATATGTGGTTTCAAACAAATTTTTGTATAACGATGTATATATCGCGGTTTTTTTATTTTTTACCAAGTTTGTTTCGAGGTGTGGTCGATAACTTGGTTTATTTATAAGGCCAACATCATAAATTACTCAACAGAAAATCAGAACTACCAGATTTGACGCTTGGTCTCCCTCCTATGAAACTACAAGGATACTAGACTAAACCTACTGTTTCCATCGTAGATCAATGCTATTAGTTTTCTGGCGTAAGGAAGAGCCTCCGTCTTGAAAAAGAGATTGGTTTCGTGTTTATTTATTAACTCCTTGATATTTCATTTTACAACAAAATAACCGAACTAAACCTAAAAGAGTGTTGGATGTCGAGAAAGCATTCGACAGTGTATGGATTGAAGCCCTTATCCATAAACTCCACATACTAATATTGTTTTTTAAAAAATAAACCAGGTTCCTTTAATGACCACAAAATTTATAAATTTATTAAAAAATAAGACCAAAAAATAACTTTAAACAAAATTTAATTTTTATTCGTCAAAATTTTTTTAAAAATAAAATATCGAATGCATTTCGGGCAGACAAGCTGCTCATCATCAGCGTTTAACACGATACTAACAAAATAGATAAAAGAAGAAGAAAGTAAGCAAAGAAAGTGAAACATTTAATCAGATGAGACAAAATAGAGGAGAAACAATATTGCCGCTGTCGGTGTTCATTACATTTGGTGTTTTATAGATACACTGTCGGACAAATTAAAGTGCAAAATTAGTTTTCTCTTCTTCTTATCACTGTTATTTAAAAGTAAAGATCATTTATCGCTCCTTTTCATGTTCTGACGTCACATAATGTCATTTGTTGACGATCTGTCAAAAGTATCCCGTTAATTGCTTTGTCTTTCTGTTATGAATTGCTTTAGTATGGAAACACATGAAGTTGAAACGCGACAAAATAAAGTGCAGTTTCTGTTTTTTCTCTTATTTATTGCCAAGAAAATAATAATTTTTAAGAAAAAATCTTGAAATCGAAGAGATATTCAAAGGTAGAAGCTTTAATAATAAATTTTTAATTATTTGAGTGAATATGTAGTTTCAATTAATTTATGGAAGACTTTAGGATGAAACCGCTGACGCTGGAAGTGAAGGAATTGCTTGTTTTGGACCGTCAACATGGGTTGACATTCCATAAACTGGCAGACAAATATGGAATATCAATTTCTGGGGCAAGAAAGATCTGCCTTAACTTCGTTAAACGAGGAACAGTAGCGAGTTTTAAGAGTTCTTGTGGAAGAAAGAGGAAGACCACAGCAGTTGATGACCGCAGAATCAAGCTTGAGGCTAGAAGAAACCCCTTATCATCAGCCAGAAATATTAAGGAAGACCTGCAGTTAAACATTACTCAAAGGACGGTTCAAAGGCGACTCCATGAAAGCGGCTTAAAAAACTATTTTGCAAAGAAAAAGCCACTGCTTCGAGCAGTCAATATTCGAAAACGACTAGCTTTTGCTAGAAAGTTTTTGTCAAAGCCGCAATCATTCTGGGAAAGTGTTATTTGGTCAGATGAATCCAAATTTGAACTAAAAAACTCAAAAGCCAGAAAGCGCGTTTGGTGCAAGCCATCGGAAAGGCTCAGCCAAAGGTGTATTCAAAAAACCGTAAAACACGGAGGTGGGTCGGTTATGGTCTGGGGTTGTTTCTCCTTCAGTGGCGTCGGAAATATCGTCAAAATCGACACCAAAATGACGGGCGTTGGTTACGTCAATATTGTTAGGGAAAACTTGGCTACTTCTGCTCGTAGAATGTCTTTGGAAAATTATATTTTACAACAAGACAACGACCCCAAACATACGAGCAGAGTAGCCAAAGAGTTTTTTTCCGAAAACAATATTGACGTACTAGAATGGCCACCACAATCCCCAGACCTTAACCCCATTGAACACCTTTGGTCCATTTTAGACGACAGAATTCCATTTAATGAGCGTCGAAATTTGACATCTTTTTGGGAAAGCCTACAACATGAATGGGAGAGAATACCAGCTGACATCTTAAAAAATTTGGTCCACAGCATGCCCAAACGTCTTGCGGCAGTTATACAAAATAAAGGGGGAGCCACTAGCTATTAAGTTTTTTACATTTGTACGTTTTTTTTTGAAGTTGTGATTTTTTTTTTAGTTCTTTTTTTGAATTTACACTTTATTTTGTCTTCTTTATGTGTTCATGATGTTGTGATATCTTTTCATTTCTTATTTTAATTTTGTATATAACCTTTCATTACTACTTATAAGATCGTAAAATAGGCTTAAGATTAAAAATTAATTATTTGTTCGACTAAAAATGAATTAAAACATTAAAAAAAATAAACAAATATGAATAAGAATTTGACTTTGCACTTTATTTTGTCCGACAGTGTATATAGCGATTCGTAGGCATCTAATTTTCTCTCATTATGAATGTGCTTTAAAAGACGAACACTTTCATTAAAGCTCCCGATGTTGTGCGGTGGAATGTTGTTGTTGCATTCTGCATATACGTGTGCTGCTACTGCTGAACGATTAAGTTGCTTGTGTTTTACACAGCTCATATGTTCCTTAAAACGAGTTTCAATCCCACGCCACGTCTGACCTACATACTTAGCTGTGCAATCTAAGCAGCTGACTTCGTATATTCCACTCTTAAAAGCTTTTTCCGTCTCGTCTTTGGTAGAACCAAGAATGTTTTTTAATTTTCCTTTGTTGTCGTAGACTATTTGAATGTTCTCCTTTTCCAAAGCTTTTCGTAGATGGTTGGTGATAGCTGGGATGTAAGAGAAAGAAATCCGATGTGCGTTGTTTGTTTTGTCCATTTCATTTTGCCTAAATAATGTTGTTATCTCATCTCTTTTTATTTTGCATGATTGCTTTTTGACGATATTCTCCACCACTGACTTTTCAAAGCCATTAACGTCAGCAAGGTGAACAATATGATCAAATTCTTTTTTGAAACTTGCAAGGGATAAAGGGAGCTTGCATAAACGATAAGCCATCGAGTGAAAGGCTGCTATTTTGTTTTGGTATGAACAAAAGGAGTCATTTGTAATATAACGATCAGTGGAAGTATTTTTTCTGTAAACATCAAATTCAATGTTGTTGTTGACCTTTTTGCAGAGTACATCAAGAAAAGGAATGCAATTGTTTGTGTCTTCTTCTTCACAAGTGAACTTGATGCTATCGTATTGACCGTTTATTACATTCATGACGTTCTGTGTTGTGTTTTTCTTTATTACACTGAAGACGTCGTCTACATATCGAAGCCATATACGAGGCAAAAGTTCTTTGGCTTTCAAATCTTTCTCAAACTTTGCCATGAAAGCTTCTGCCATCAAAGGTGATAATGGATTTCCCATTGCACAACCAAATTTATTTACGTAGAATTTGTTACGAAATACAAAACAGTTGTGTGACATGCAAATTTTGACAGCTTTAAGATATATCTTCATTTTTTCATTCTCTACTTCGTGTGATTCAAGATGTGATTTTAATGATTCTATTGCTATGTTGATGGGTATGCTAGGGAAAAGAGCTTGAAGCAATCATGCAAAATAAAAAGAGATGAGATAACAACATTATTTAGGCAAAATGAAATGGACAAAACAAACAACGCACATCGGATTTCTTTCTCTTACATCCCAGCTATCACCAACCATCTACGAAAAGCTTTGGAAAAGGAGAACATTCAAATAGTCTACGACAACAAAGGAAAATTAAAAAACATTCTTGGTTCTACCAAAGATGAGACGGAAAAAGCTTTTAAGAGTGGAATATACGAAGTCAGCTGCTTAGATTGCACAGCTAAGTATGTAGGTCAGACGCGGCGTGGGATTGAAACTCGTTTTAAGGAACATATGAGCTGTGTAAAACACAAGCAACTTAATCGTTCAGCAGTAGCAGCACACGTATATGCAGAATGCAACAACAACATTCCACCGCACAACATCGGGAGCTTTAATGAAAGTGTTCGTCTTTTAAAGCACATTCATAATGAGAGAAAATTAGATGCCTACGAATCGCTATATATCTATAAAACACCAAATGTAATGAACACCGACAGCGGCAATATTGTTTCTCCTCTATTTTGTCTCATCTGATTAAATGTTTCACTTTCTTTGCTTACTTTCTTCTTCTTTTATCTATTTTGTTAGTATCGTGTTAAACGCTGATGATGAGCAGCTTGTCTGCCCGAAATGCATTCGATATTTTATTTTTAAAAAAAATTTGACGAATAAAAATTAAATTTTGTTTAAAGTTATTTTTTGGTCTTATTTTTTAATAAATTTATAAATTTTGTGGTCATTAAAGGAACCTGGTTTATTTTTTAAAAAAACAATATTAACCCTAGACCACAAATTTGGTTCGATCTTTTAAGTGTTAAATTTAAAAGTATTTTTCTCCACATACTAGGCTTTCCTTTAGCACTAATCAAAATTATTTTCTCTTTTCTTTCTTCTTCGAACTTTATCGTGCAACATATTGCTCATCATTCTCTCCATTGACAGCTGTTCGAGAAGTCAAGGCACACATCCGCAAATTATTTCAGTTCTACACCAAATGGGGTATCCGGATCAACTCATCCAAATCAGCTTGTTTGCTCCAAAAAACCAGGGGGTAGACGCGGTCGCTCAGCTGGAAGCTGCAGAAGCATCTCCCTAGCACTCCCAAATGGTACCAGATTACCAGCCAAACGCAGCGCCAAGTACCTAGGCATCAACTTCAACGAGCTTCTGAGATTCAACCCACATTCACGTTCTGTACTCAAAAAGGCCAACTTTGCTTTCCATCGCCTCTATCCGCTGATGAAAAAGAGAACTAGGCTAAGCCAGCAGACAAAAGTTTTAATCTATTTACAAGCAACTTCTTGAGACTTGTTATCAGTTAGAGCTTCCCAGTTTGATTCACTATCTCCAAAACAGCTACGAAGGAACTGCAAATATTCGAGAGCAAAATCCTGAAGATCTGTACTGGACTTTACTTCGAGCGTCAGCGGCGCAAGCACTTCAAGGACGAGCAACTATACTCTGAAGCCAAAGAAGTCTCCCTGGACAAGTACTTAATGCTATCAACAATGCAGATAAACGGATAAAGAACCTCACCAACCACCCTAATCAACTGATGAGAACGATGATAAACCAACAACGACATCCGGAACCAAGGTACCTAGGAGCTAAGGAAATCTTGGATATAAAAACAATAATCAACAATGAAGCAGGACACTTCTACACTGATCCAGGAACAGCCCATTATCGTGGCTAAACGCCAATTTTATCACAACCCTAAACCAATACAGCTACTTGACAACCGGGACTGAACAACCCGAGGACGACAAAGTCAACCCGACTTTTATATTAAGTTTTCAAAAATTATAAATCTTATTTGTATTAAATTTTTTTTGTCAATGTATAACTTTAGGCCCCTTATGTGCCAACAAAATCCTTTTATTTATCAATGTATCTTATAGTTATTAATTACTTTTAAGTCAATTGTATATAATATATAGCGAATAAAACTATCAAAAAATTAAGCTATTAACGACTTCTGTAAGTTGTTTCGTCTTTAAGTTGTAAAGGGTTTTTCAACAGGGACGCTACAAAAGTAGAGCGACAGGGACAGCAAACGACGCCATATTTCTTGCCGCTCTTTTGACATTTCTCTTCAGAAAGGTTTGCCATTTCATGATGGAAAGATATACGAGCCAACAACAACTCGAAATTATTAAAATTTACTACCGAAATTCGGAGTCAGTGGCCTCAACGTTAAGAGCGCTATGTCCAATTTATGGTCGTCATAATCGTCGTAGCAGATCAAGTCTAGTGGAAAATTTTGAATCCCCAGGCACAGTACAAAATGTTCCCGAGCCAGTGAGACAAAGAACTGCCCGTAGTGTCGAGATTTTCATCGAAAAATCATCTTCAGCGATGAGGCTCATTTCTGGCTGAATGGCTTCGTCAATAAACAAAATATGCGGCATTGGTCAGGCAGAAATCCACACGTACTCCATGAGTCATCATTGCATCCCGAAAAAATTACGGTTTGGTGTGGTTTGTGGGCCGGCGGCATCATTGGACCGTACTTCTTCCGTGATGACCAAGACCGGCACGTTACTGTGATAGGGGATCGCTACCGTTCAATGATAACCGAATATTTTTGGCCCCAATTGGTGGATATGGACTTGAAGGACATGTGGTTCAACAGGACGGCGCCACAAGCCACACAGCGAATGTCCCGTGGTGGCCATGCAAAAGAAATCGAGTTCCATACATAATGGCATCGAACGTACTTTCACAGGAATAGAGAATTTCATTGATATCCAAAACCGTTTTTGTTTTATTTAAAAAACTTTTGTAGCGCTCTTATTGAAGCACCCGATATTAAGCTTGGAGTTTTGAACAATTGTTTTCATAGGTCAAATTCTCCATAGTTAGTCCCTAAGAAGATAGACATCGATGAAGTTTCCAAAAACCACTCAGGATTATGTAAACTATTTACCTAAGTTGTTTTTTGAAACATCATTGCTCTCTTAAGATACTGACCACCCCTCCTATAATAAAAAATGATTGTTTTCAACCCTTTACAAAAAACCGTTATTATTTTTTGGTGCCAAAATTATCGTACTCTCCCCGACTTAATTTAATTCGTCATACATATCTATGTATCTAATCAAACCGTCTCATCGTGTGATTCTGTTTTCTTATATTTCTTATGAAAAATTGCAAAACAACTTACAAAAGTATAAAAACAGCTTTAAGCATAATTGAAAATGTATCTTAGAAAGAACAAAACTCTGCATGCATCGCTCAATTAAATTTATTTCCAAAGAAGAAAGAAGGATAATTTGTTATTCTGTTGGAACTGTTATACGAGTAGTACCTACCTGTCCTAGAGCAACAAAATTTACTAACAAATGCTTGCTTGTTTATGTTCAATTAGTAAAATGTCACTCTTTGTTATTCATTTTCCATTGAAACTGGAAATTCCTGTTACTTAATATGCAAAAATATTAAAGGAAGGAAATAATAATTTGTTTTCTTGAATTGTACAATATTATCTCCCATCATCCTGAAAATCACAACTAATAATCCAAAGTTGATGAAAATTCAAATTCTTTTATTTTTGTTTTCATGTTGATCCTTGTCAAAATTCTTTTTTTTTTTCATGGAAAGGCAAAATATTCAAATGAAAAGAATTCGATCCAATCATCAATCATCTATTGTTAAAGGATTGAGAATTTCGAAAAAAAAAGGAAATATTGCTTGTTTGTTTTGACTTGACTTTGAAAGGTTTGAAATGACCTTTAATCATGATTTGACAGCAAAATTAACATATTTTATTGTCTTTGTCAGCAAATAAACAGATACAAATTTTTAAGCTTTGTGATGTGACTTTTAAAAAAATTAAGATTAATTGCAGAGCAAATTTGTCAATATATTAAACGATGACATGTCTGGAAGTTTTTAAAAAACCAAAACCAAAACAAAAGTTGAAAAAAAATCTAAAAAAGAAGGGAGAGGAGCAGTAGTGTTTATCGTCTGCACTGAATAGATACAAAAGAAATTCACAGACACAAGGTGTTATTTTTATAAGGAGAGTGGTAAGTTTTATGAGAACTTTGTTATTGTATATTTGCAACGTTCTATAATGGGGACTGTTCTTGGATCTTTTTGCATATGATGACATTGAATGTGATCTTTGTAATATATAAAATACGAAGTTAAATAAAGGGTGTTTTTAAGAGAGATAGAACTTTAAGTTGGCAACACTAATTTTACTGGCGGCCATTTTGTCAGGAGTCAAGTGATTTATTTTTAATTTTGTTTGGCATTTTAATTATTATTATTATTGGCTTAATTCAAGCCGATTAACATAAGAAAAAAAAATAGTCTGACACCTAAACAGCTCTTCCAAATTGTGCAAATTTATGTTGAAAAATCATGTTTCTATTCGAAAAACGTTTCGTGTGAATTTTATTTAGCGATGAAACTCACTTTTGGTTGAATGAATACTTCACTAAACAAAACTGCCGTGCATGGAGTGATGATAATTCTCAAATATATGTGAAGACATCGTTCCATTCACAAAAACTGACTGTTTGGTGTGCTTTATGCGTTGGTGGAATAATCGGTCCGTATACTTCTTTAAAAACGATGCTGGCCAGAATGTTACAGTCAATGGTTGCCACTATAGAGCTATGATTACTGACTTTCATTCATCAATTGAACAACCATGATGTGCAGGAGCTATGGTTTCAACGAGACCGAGTTACATGTCACACAGCTCGTGGCACAATTGATTTATTGAAGGAAACGTTTGGTAACCGCATAGTTTCACGTTTCGGACCCGTGAATTGGCCTCCATGATCTTGCGATTTAATGCCGCATGACTATTTTCTGTGGGGATATAATGTGAAGCCGTGAGTCTACGCCGATAAGCCTGAAACGATTGACGACTTGGAGGACAATATTCGCCACGTTATTGCAAATATACAGCCACAGATGTTAGAAAAACATCCAGATTAGACCACGTTCGATCCAGCCGTGGTGGTTATACCTATGCCAGAAATCATACTTCAATAATAATGCCAGAAGATTATCTTTTGAATTAAGTAAATTTCATATCAATTTAAAAAATTTCATCTCTGTTTTATTCCATTCCAAAGTTTTATACCTCAAAAAAAGGCACCCTTTACATAACTGGCCCCTTGAAGCTCTTGTTAAGGAATTTTCTATTAAGAAAAAAAGACTCACACGTAGTTTGCCCAAAAATATATCTTCAAAAAACTAAGCAGAATTGCCCTCTTTTAACAAAATGTAAGAGGGCTACGCAGCAAAACTGCTGATATTTATATGAACTCCCAAGCATTTTCACATGACATCTTTGTTTTGACTGAAACTTGGCTGAATTCAAGTTTTCTTGACACGGAACTTTTCAATCAAGAGTTTCTAGTATATAGAAAAGATCGTCATGTTGATAAGCCAAAAGAAGTTGGAGGTGGTGTTTTAATTGCAGTTAGAAATAAATTTATATCTTCGTCTATATCTTTCCCTTTTAATCTCTCTATTGAATTAATCTGTATAAAACTAACTATACAGTCCAAACAGTTATACTTATTAAATGCATATATTCCTCCGAAAAGTTCGGACGCAGTTTATGTGGAACTTTCTAAAGCCTTAGATTTTGTTATTGACTTGTCTTCATTAACAGCAACATATTACTTCTTGGTGATTTTAATTTACCTCACATTGAGTGGGTTCCTTCTGATGACGAATCCTTCTTTAACTTCTTCTCAAAATGAGCTTCTGCTACTTGATAGAATAATTTCAACTGACTTACAGCAAGTAAGCTGTATTAAAAATTCTAAAAATCGAATTCTCGATTTGGTATTTTCTTCGGACGCTAGTAGTACCTTGGTTCTAGAATCTAGTTCTGGGGTCACTAATTTAGATAACTATCATCCTCCTTTGGATATTATTTTTGACTTAAGCAATCACCCTACTGAAAACAGTAACCCTTATGATTGCTCATATACCTTTGACTTCAAAAAAGCAGACTTTCAGTTGCTTTCAGAAGAAATAGCTAGGTCTGGTATTGAGAATATATCTGTGTCTAGCGATATTGACGAAGCAGTTTTTATTTTTTATTCCATCCTTAACAACTGCATTAATAATACAATCCCTTTAAAAATATCAAAGAATATGAACTTTTGTCACTCATGGTATACGAAAGAGCTAAGAACACTCCGAAATAAAAGAAACAGAGCATGGAAAGTGTACTTAAGAACTCTTTCACCAGTAGACCACAACTCCTACATAACCTTTTTTGAAGAATTTAAAACTCTTTCAAAAAATTTATACTACTTCAACCCCTTCAATTTTTGTTCGAGTTTTCTTGAAGGACAGGAATATTTCCCCAATTTTGGAAAAAATCGTTTCTTACACCAATCTTTAAAAAAGGTGAAAAAAATTAAATAAAGAACTATAGGCCCATAGCAAAGCTGTCTTGCATTCCAAAGCTCTTTGAACAAGTTGTATGCGAGAGCCTGGCATTTCACACTAAGAGTATCATATGTGATCAACAGCATGGATTTGTGAGAAGAAAATCAACGGTAACAAATCTCCTTACCTTTTTGCATAAATGTTCTAATGCATTAGAAAACGGAAATGAAGTTGTTTGCATATACACTGGCTTTTCGAAAGCGTTCGATCAACTTAGTCATGAAATTATTGTATTCAAACTTAAAACTTTTGGCTTTCCGACGTTTGTTATATCATGGATAAAGTCCTACCTTGAAAAAAGATCTTATCAGGTAAAATTCAGAAATTGTCTTTCAAACTCATTCAGTGCTCACTCGGGTGTCCCTCAGGGAAGTCATCTGGGCCCGTTTTTGTTCATTCTCGCTATAAATGATGTTACTTCATGTATATACGCTATAGTGATATTCTTATATACGCTGATGATATGAAAATATTCAAAGCAGTACAATCTTATCATGACCATGTTCTCTTGCAGGCTGATATTGACAGTTTTAATCTTTGGTGTGATAAAAACGGCCTTTCTCTTAACCCAGTTAAATGCCAAACTATAACTTTCTCTAAAAACCGAATAGTGAGTACTTTTGATTATTCCATATCAGAGCACACACTCTGTCGTGTTTCAAGTTTCAAAGACCTGGGTGTTCACTTTAGTTCTGATTTAGATTTTACGATACATATTAACTTTATTGTAAATAAAGCGAGTTCCATGCTTGGATTCATAAAACGCTGGGCAAAGGAGTTTAACGATCCGTATGTTACTCTTTCCTTATACAAATGTTATGTGAGACCCCATCTTGAGTACGCCTCCCAAGTATGGACACCTTTTAAAATTCATAAAAGCCGTATTGAATCAATACAGCATAACTTCATTCGTTTCGCCTTGAAAGGACTCCCTTGGGCTGATCCGTACAACCTGCCTCCTTATGAACACAGAATTAAGCTTCTGCAACTTCAAACTTTATATGAAAGGCGTGTTAATAATGATTTAATATTTTTCCACCAACTTATCAGTGGTGAAATTGATGCAGCTGACTTGTTAGCCTGTGTAGGCATTAACTTCCGCGGAGGAGCTCACCATCTACGAAGATTTGAACTTTTTCACGTTCATTTTCATAGAACTAATTATGGTATACACGAACCTCTTAATCGTAAGTGCAGACTTTTTAATTTAAACGCTTCCTCTGTTGATTTTAACTTAAGTAAAGTTCGATTAAAAACATTGTTGCGCACCAGTGCTCCACTCTCGTGAATTTTTAACTTTGTTTTCTGAAATGTTTTATATTATGTTTCTAATATTGTATGTTTTTTAACTGTTTAATTTTGTTAATGTTTATTTATTTATTTATGTGCTTGTGTTAGTCAACTTACTTAATCTACTAACTACTAACACTTGCACTCATGATGAGCCTCTGATTGTAGAATGCAGCTTGCTTTAAGCTCACTACAACAAAGAATTCTGAAGTGTAAAAAAAAAATATACAAAGATGAGTCCTACAGCACTTTCGTAATTGGATTTGCTATGAAAAAAATCGGTAAACAATATTAGCATATACTTAAATCTAAAAACTTATGTTAGATTACTCGTAGATTAATCCTGTTTATTTTTTGTGTTTTGGTTAGGCTTGTCTGAGTGGATTTTTCTTAAATTGAGCAAAAAGTAACTTTTGAATATTTTTGATGTTACATATAGGAAAGTTGGACCTCCCACCCCCTTGGCCAAATACATGATATTCAATTTTTGAAAGCCTTATAGGATATCACCTAGGATAGGATTTCGGAGGTTGGGATCAGCCGTAGCTTATCATGGACAGTAAGGTGCCATTTTATCAGAAGTAAGTTACTTAAAAAATGACCCAATAAATGAATAGCAAAAAATGGACTTAAAAGTTCGCATTACTTGGAAAATATTAATATTACAAAAAACATACAGTAGTTTTTACTTTTTTTTATATGGCCAAGTTAAGACTGAACAAAGATGTAACGAAGACCAATAGAAGCAAAATCGAAGATGGCTTAAGAGTTTAAGAAAAAATCGAATAGGATCGATGGATCGAATAAAGAAACGCAACTTAAATTTGTTTTTTCTGCTAAGTCAAAATTTTAATATCTTTAATTTATTATATCTACTTCTATAAGGGTTGCATTGAGCTTACAAATAGTAGTTCTCGAAATCATACTTTAGCATACGGTTTAATCGAAAATCAATTAAAAGTGGACCTAGAATCTTCATAAGAACAAATTTCAGTAATATTTAAATATAAGACTTTCTGAAATTTGATCCAAAAAGCATGTGAAATAAAACAGTTTTTTTTAAGAAACTCTGACAACACATTTTAAAATGTCTTCAGATTTACCATACAAAAAAAAAATAAGATTCGAATATCTCAAATACTGGAAGTACTAGTGCAATTCCTAGTCCAAATTCAAATTCAAGGCATCAAAGGCCACAAGAAAAGAATATTTCGGCTTACGTTAGAGACAAAAATTTAAATTTTGTCACACATTCCTAATTAATTATTGTTTTTGAGTGGATTTTTCGGAAACAGAAAAATTACGTCAATTTTCAGCTAACGTTTGATTAGAAATTGAAAAATTTCAAGCGACAAGTTTGCCCCAAAATGCGTTTTTGCATCTTTTTCATGTTGAGTCACCAAATTGTGGTAGCAAACTAGCAAACCTCAGATTCTGATTCAGCACCCCAAGAACATAATATAGGGAAAACATGAAAACTGCACCACAATTTATTTCCTTAAGAAATTTTTTACCTCCCCAGACCAAAATTCTTGTCACGCCACTGCCCTCTTTAAAAACGAATATGCAGAAAGCATAGGCTAGTAACGCACTTGCGATTTTCAGTCGCGCAATTATTCAGTCGCAAGAAATAGAACACATGAGATTAAATGAGAATGAACCAAGAAATCATGCTGCGGTTCTATCAAATTTTCAAGTCGCAATGGCGGGAAATCGCAAGTGCGGTCCTAGCCCTATTCGGGGATTTCTTCGGAAATGTCACAGAAAGTGAAATTCTGCGTTGGTACCATAACGTTTTTATTTCAGAAATTAAGTGTCTTCACCTACAAATCTGGATAGGAAAGACGTGAATCGATTTACTTTGTTTTTTTTTTAACCTTTCTTGCTCTCCCAACTCCCAACAACTTGGTTTTTCTTCTTACCCATAAATATGGTCAAAATGACAATAAATTTTCACATGATTGATTTTTCGGCTTTGATATAAAAAAAAGTTTAATTAAATTAAAATGCACAACTAAGTCACACGTATTTACTTTATGTTCAAGATGCTGAGAGTATAAGAAAATTATATGTCAAAATTATATTTAAAAAATGTTTAAAACATAAAATACGATATTTAAAGAAGCAAACACAACTTCTATCAGAGTTTGGAATGAAAAAAAGAACTTCATCTGAATTTTTAATGAAAGAGAATGGATCTTATATTGATAAATGTTTTATTTAATTTCGGCAATTATGTATGGAATACAATATCAGGTAAATATCCGCCTCTGTTAGTCTCACAAATCCGAGCCTTTTTAAGCACATTTTTCATTACATTCTCACACATTTCACGCGGTATTTTCTTTAATTCATCATGAATATTTTATTTGTTGCTCAAGCGTTACTGGTTTATTTGCATTAATCTTGCTTTTCAGATATCAAAGAAGTCCAGAACAGTCAAATCAGGCGACCGTGGACCGTGACCATCAACATCACAATTTCTTGAAATAACTTGTTGTGGAAAAAAGTCTCGCAGTAATTCCATTGTAATCCTGGCACCTGGCTGTATGCGATGTGGCACCGTCTTGTTGATACCACATGTTAATCAAGCCCAAAGCATGCAGTTGTGGCGTTGAAAAGTTTTCAAAGTTGTTCTTTGAAGACCAAGCTCCTGCGCACGGCGCCGAATTGAGGTTAATGGGTTTTTTTTTTAACACTTCCTTGAGCAGCAGTAATGTTTTCAGCCGATCTTGCAGTACGTTGTGATCCATGCTTAAGCCTATCACCTACAAACCCTCTTTCTTCAAAATCATTCACTACACGACAAATAGTGCGTTTAGTTGTTTCTCCCAAAAATTTCACGTAACTTTCTCATCGTCACAGTAATCGATAATTGATTTTGATTTTGACGTTGGTTTATCGAATATTTTTACATAATAAATTTGCCATGAGTCTATTTGACGACTGCCAAATATGAAATGTCAAGACTAATGTTTACTAAAATGGTGGCAAAACAAAGTACTATACCTTCCCGGCGGACACCCTGTACATATAAAATTCTTAAAACATTTTTAAAGAAAACTTTTGGTATGCAAATCCTTAGTATAAGTAAATGTGAATATAAAAATAAAATTAAAAAAAAAAAATGTTAACCCGTTTTTGGGATATCGGATTTAAAAAAAAAGCATCTATTTTAAAAAATTTGGAAAATTTTGATATGTAATTTTTCTTAATCTTGTTTGACATTTGTGTATACAAAAATCAATTAAAATCTATTTATATGTTCAACAATTAGAAAACTCAAAATAGAAAAAAAACGTTATATGAGAGGTATTATTGATAGTTGCTATATGTAAATTTTTATGATTTTTGGTAGTATCGTACTAATTTAAGCATACAGAAGAAGTATAGCTAAAATCGTCGAAGCCGTTTTTAAGAAAAAATATTTTTCCTAACGGTTTTCTAACTTTTGTAAAAAAAATTTTTCAAAACTTGAGTTTTATAGAAATCGATCATTTAGTTTTCAAAATATTTATACGTCTGCATAAGAAACGATTGAATTCAGAAATACCAACTTTCAGAACATCCTAATTTAAAAAAAAATAGTTCTTTGGGAGGTACCATTGATAACCATTTTTTGAAAAATGTTTTCCTCCCATAAGTAGCTTTTACCAAAAGAAATTAATTGATTCTTTTTAAAGAAAAGTTGTAGATCTTTTTTTGATAAAAATAAGATTTTGCAAAATTGCTAAAAAAGTTGTACCGTTATTTTTAGTTCTATAAAAAAAAACCTGGAGCTGAAATCACCAAACGCCACTATGTACCAAGTTTTAAAAAAAAATGATCTAGCCGTTTAGGAACAGACAGAATTGAGCTTAAGGTTTAAACTGCTTGCTTCATCAAAGCTACCAGTATAAATAATTGAGATAGATATAAAAAGTACCTACAAGTATTAACCGTATTTTCTTTTGATTAACAACACGTGACATAAGAAAATGAATAATAAAACTCAATAAAGTGTATGAAAATAAAATTAAAAACTTGCTTTTGATTTATGTCTTCATGTTCATAGAATACTTCATATGATACTAGAACATTATCGAACTATGAAAAAAGAAGTTAACCTTAGAAATATGAAAGCAAAGCGCCATCAAGAAATTTTAATTTGATGCAAATCAAACTGATTCTGTGATTAAATTTATTTTTCAATTTAATTAAGAGTTTATTTTTTATCACATTTATGCACATCAAAGGAAACATAAACACCGGTATTCATTAACTCAGTGAGTTGAGTGTGAAAACTTATCAATAAAACAAAATTTTAGATAATATTAATTAGTAATTAAGTTAAAATTATTTCACTGTGAGGCTAGTAGGTCACATCAGGAACCAAGTTTTTTTTAATGATTTTAACGAATTATGTAGAAATTGCAAATTTAAAGCCTGACTGCAAGCTCTTGCTTGGTTCCTGAGATACGCGATGTGACCTACTAACCTCACAGTGAGGTTTCTACTCTACTCATGAGCCAACTTTCCATTATTATAACATATACACATATTTCTTCATTATTAAATATTGACACAAGCTCTTCTGATGTTAGTTTTATTTTTGCTTTCAAATTGATTTTTCAATACATTGAAAAAAATAAAAATCCGCTAAATTCTTAAATTACATAAAAAGTTAGTTGCGAACACATGAGAAGTTAGTTTTGCAACTTTTTGTATGAAAATAGAAAAAAAAATGCAAAACAACTAGCTAACACCTAATTAAACTTTAACCTTTTATTTTTATTTTAATGAGCTGGGGTTTGAAATGTAATTTTTGTATCCATGTGACTAGGTATGGAGTATGGTATAACTTTTCTTAATTATTTTCTCTTCGTTTCCCTTATTTTGCCCTTAATCATCGGTGCTCTTTAAAATCATGCATTATATACCGAAATTGAAAACTAAAGTCAAATAATTAAAAATTGTAAATGCATACGACTACATTTTACTTAGGTCCTTGGCTGATCAACTAGCACATAAATTATTAATTAAAAAAAAAGCATTTTGCTAACTTGAAACTGACTGAAACTTGTACCTTCTTTGACGATTTTATGTAATATATTCGAACTTAATTTATAGGCTTTCTTATATTCCATGATATTTTGGTTGAGAATAGCTACCAAATAAGAGGATTAATATTTTATGTCCTTTATACAAAACACGATTAAACAACTGTCTTTACAATTTTCTGCATAATATATATTTTATTACCATACACACCTTAAAACCCATTAACTAATTTCTTGAACAAAATCAATAAATACAAATTTTATTACACATTGTTGTTGAATTTGATTAATAGTTCGTGCAACTAACCAATAATGTTAAGAGAGTCTATTAATAATAGGCTTTATTGAAGAAGTTTCTTATAATTCAAATGTTTTATGTATGTAGTTTAATCTATTTATGTTAACGATGAGTAAAAAAGAAATCAATATCATGATAAAATTTAAATAACCCTATTTTTTGTTTAAATGGTTAAATGTTATAACTCCATTAAGAATTTAGAAGAATTTTCGATTAAAAATATTTCTTAATACCTTAACGTTACAGACAATGTGCATATTTACATACATACAAATGTGCCTACCGACATGTTCTATAACTTAATATTATGTTTACAGACAAGAAAACACATGTAGATGCCACGATTTTTATATCTGTACACGTACAGTACATTTAAGAGTGGTACTTAAATTGGACATAGTCTTGGATATAGCCCTACTTCGATTTAAAACAATGAGCCTGATCTTTGCAGACGATTTGAATATCATAATTCGAACCATGTCGCCAGTGGCGAAAAAATGGTTTTACTTTCCCGTGGGTAGGTGCAAGGCCTGCATATCAGGCTCTATGAGGACCGAAAAACGCGTGCTCATAGAAGTGTGAGATTCTTACTACACTAAAACCACTTCCACTTCCCGACTGCAACTAAGTTGAAACTTATATCTAGCAATTTATTTTTATCGAAGTTATGAAACGTGTTGCAGGTAACTTTCCGGTGAAAGTTCCTACCTATTCCGCCATTTTAAACCTGTTTTCTGTTCACCGCACCAAGTCAGAAGGATTTGTTCTACACAGACGGCGTACTAAATTCGACTCGTCAAGAATGTCAATAATCGTTGAATTAGCGTGTTCTAATAGTCGATTTCTATGTTTTCGCGCGAAACTTTTTATTTCGTCCCGGACCGTAGGAATCCCGAGATCCCTGTGAAGATCTTCGTTTCTTGTATACCACGGAGCATTTACAAATGAGGTAAGCAATTTATTTTTAAACGTTTGTAAGTTATTTAAGTTTGTATCGCAGGTACAACCCCAAAGTTGTATACCATAAGTCCAAACAGGTTTAAGAACCTGTCGGTATAAAATCAATTTATTTTCAATACTAAGCTTTGAATATTTACCGAGTAACCAGTTCATATCTCTTTATTTTGTTTTTAGTTCTTCGCATTTATTTTTCACGTGTGGCTTCCATTTTGATTTCGCGTCTAGAGTCATTCCCAGATACCTTGCCTCATTTGCAAATGGAACACGAGCGGTATTAAGAAAGACAGGTAATCTATTTATTTTTTTATACGTAAAGTCCACGGTGAACTGACTTTTGTTCATTGAGCGCTATTCGCCATGTTTTTGTCCACCCATTAACATTATTAAGAGCATTTTGTAATTTAATTGTAGCTTCGCTAATCGTTTTGCCTACTGCTAGTATTGCAGTATCATCAGCAAACGTGGCTACAATAGTGTCATCTGTTTGAGGTATATCGCGTGTAAATAAAAGGTACAGAACTGGACCTAATACACTTCCTTGTGGTACCCCAGCCACTATTTCTTTGAAATCAGAATAGTCATTTCCGTGTCTTACGCGAAAAAGTCTGTTATCTAGATATCCATTTAGAATGTTATAAAGTTCTTCAGGCAGAACTTGTTTTAATTTGAGGCTTTCGTGTCGCACTATGTCAAATGCCCGTGACACGTACAAAAAACAGTCGGACAGATTTTCTTTTCTTCAAGAGCTCTCTCAATTACGTCAGTAATTCTATGCACTTGATCAAGTTTCGAATGCTTGCTTCTAAATCCGAACTGATGTTCAGGTATTAATTGTTTCTCTTCTATTATCGGCGCAGGCGCAGGAGTAGAATTCTTTCAAAAACTTGTGATATTATTGGAAGAAGCGAGATCGGCCTGTAAGACTTCTTATCGTGAGATGGTTTGCCAGGTTTCAAAACCATCATGACTTCCGCAACTTTCTACTGGCTCGGAACTTATTCTAACCTTAAAGTGGCATTTATTATGTAGAGGAGGTTAATAAACCCTTTACGAGGGAGCATTTTTTAAATTTCTGCCATAATTAAGTCATATCCTGGATCTTTTTTGGACTTAAGCTTCCTTATTTCTCTTTTTAATTTGGCAAGTGCAGCTTTTCTTGTTATGCAGCTTTCATTTGAAGCAAAATTCATATTAATATTTCCGTTGAGTTCTTGCCCATCGATTTTGCGGCCCTTCCGACAATCCAAAATTTTCAACATTTTTTTTTCTCAGAACTTCTTACTTTTTTCGTCATAACTTTTTACTACGGTAAATAAAAAAGGACAAAGCGTATCGAGATTTTGCTGTGACAAATCGATTACGGTATCATTTTTAAAAATCAAACCATTTTTTCACCAATGGCGACAGTTCAAATAATGATATTCAAATCGTCTGCAAAGTTCAGGGTCATTTCAAACGTTGAAAAACAATTTCCCAAATTTTTTCAGATTTTTATTTGACCCTTTTCGTCACTCTCTTTTCACTTTAAGTTACTAATAATGAGCCATGGTGATTATTATATCACTTGAAAAAAAACATACTATATAGATTAGACTCAAACGAGAAATAAAATGGATATGAAGGCGGTTTTTACCCCCTCCCCCCCGTTCAGGCGGTAAGGGCAATTTTCTAAAGTTGACTCAAAGAAGAAAAAAATATTCTTTTTAAACAGGAACAGTTACAATACCACGCTAGCCTTTTAAAGGCTTTACCTAGTATATTCATTCTCTAATATATTATCTAAATAAAATTTTAATTGTAAATAGTTTTTGAACAAAATATTTTTCGATATTCAAATTAAAAAATATTATAATTTCTTAAGTTTGAAAATTATTTTATTATTTTTTTTTTTGTAAAACTATAAACAGTAAAAACTTAACTTAAAAAGCGTATAAGAGAATGGATTTGTGGCTTTGAAAAAATCCTTAGCATAGCATTGTAAGTGATCCCGCCTTTTTTAGTAATTTTTTTCTGTTTTGAGACATTTTTTTAGAAAAATACCCCATCCGCCTGAGTGTGGGATAATACTCGTAGAATCCAGCTCCGTTTTGACTTTTTCTGATTTTAGCCTGACCTATACGCTCTGATATTTTTTCCCGTGCTATAAGCATCACCCTAAGCCCAAAATTAGTTACTTAAAGTAATAAAAAAGGGAGACGAATGGGATGACATACAAATCTGACAAAAAAATTAGGGAAACTAGGAAAGATTGAAAAAATTTAATTTGAATTTAAGGATTGCTTTAAAAGTTCAAACTGTCTTATTTATTAAATTTTTATAGCCATAAATAGTCAGTTTCTTAAGCGTTCCGTTAATCCGTTTTTCTAGTTTAACAATTTTTGAGACAACCGAGAACAAAGTCCAACTCCGAAAACTAATTATTTTTCGGAGTTCGACCTAGCCAACGAAAAGCTGAAAACGCGGACATCGGCCTGTAAGTTTTAAATTCATGGATGGATTTGGATGTTTTTTTCTTTATTTTGTTTTATAATAAAAACATTTTATTTGACAATTGGTTATAAGTAAATAAAATATTTGAAAATAAATGCTAAAAATCTGAAAAAATGGTGAAAGTAAAATAATTTAGGCGACAAGAAATGTTTACAGTTTTTTGTAGAACAGTTTTAAGCAAGCATTTTTTATTATGGGAGGGGAAAGTCTTTCTCCCCCATTCGGGCAGGAAGGGAGATTTCATGAAAAAAAGTATTAAAAAATAACGGTAATATTTACAGTTTTGTATTATACCATTTTTGACCACCCAAATTCAAATTTAGAGTAATTTTAGATAACAGTGTTTTATATAATTGAGTTTTTCACAATAAGTCATCTTTAAAAATTCGAAAAACAAAAAAATTTAATGGGAATATACCTAAAATAGATGAGAAGCACTAATTGAATCGAACCCACAACTCTGGTATTTATTTATATCATTACTCAGAAGTACATAGCAAAAGAAATGTAGGTATAATATCTAATATCTCGATAAAAAAATGGAAGGCAATAAAAAGCAAAAAATTTCACGATTAGATCTTTTGTTTGTAATTTTTTTTTTTTTTATTTCAATTTTTCTCTTAAGAGAGTTACCAAATAAGAACTATTCGATTTACTTTTCTTCTTCTTTAGCATCGTCATGATAAGTTTGAATGAAACCTTGATATATTTTGTCATCTTAAATCCAAAACTTGCTCTACCCTATAGTTCAAGTATACAAAAATGGATGGTAGTTTAAGTTGCAATTGCAGTTGCAGTTAACAGACATTAATAATATGAGTATAGAAAGTTACTAAAAATGTAGGCTAAACAAAAAGTACTGAAGTAGAAGTTGCAATCGCAGTTGCATTTATAGTTTTGCAGATGCAGTTGAACATTCATAGAAAAAAAAAAACTCGGAGAAAAAAACTCTTTTAATGTATTATAGTAGCAAGGTTCACAGGGTTTTCACTTGAATACAAACTATTTTTCTTTATTCTGTTAAAGAAAGGATGTTGTGGAATTTCTAATAAAATTAAATGTTGTCTTTAAATTTTTTGTTTATAAAGACTTTGCCCAGAACATTTTTAAAATACAATATTATTGCGCTTGCAACAATTGCTTCAGTGTGGAACAAAATTGATTAAGTGATTGACGAAATATATGGATTAACCTATTTGGGTTAATCTAAAGATACTATGTACCTATATCAGTTATGAGCCATTTTTGAGAAATATTGAAATATTGAAATATTGCTAGAACCCGTTCAAGATGATCTTAAACTAATATTGCAACCAATGGCGTAATTACCCTAGGGCCATTGCCCGGTGTGGCACCTTGCGTGGAGTGGCAGTCAGCTTTGGGTGGTGCAAAATATAAAATTTCTTGACAAATTTGTATGGGAAAAGTAGTGCCCAAAAGGCGCCAGGTGGAATATTATCAGCGCCATGTGATAAGTGAGGAGTTAAGGAACAAAAGCTAACATTTTTACTTTTTCATTTTTTTTTTTAGAAATCTAGAAAAACAAAATTGTATGCCTGTCCACTTATTTGGTTTTTGTTTTTCTTATCTGCATCACTTAAGCAGACTGTATTTGTTGTATTTATTTGTTTTTCAGTAGATTTCGATTAAGCTTTTTAAAATATTTTGAATATGTCACTTTTTGATCCAAAACCAACATAAAGCAAGGAAAAATGTCAATTTTTGAAACTGGATAATGTTAAAAATGTTACCTTTTAATGCAAAACCTAGTAAATAATTTACATTTTTATATGAAAAATTAAAAATGTCTCCATTTGTTTCGAAAGTGCCCTTTCAAGTTGAATTTTCAATGATGCATGTTATTATTCTTGACTAAATCTCCTCGGCGATCAATAGAACTCAGGGTTATGGACCCGGTTAAAAAAACAAAAAAAAAAGTGTCAAAAGTGAAAATGTACCTTTTGTTCCTAAGCTCCTCAGGTAGTAAAGTGCTTTTAACAGCTAATAAACGATCCTATCTAAGTTTAAGCATTAAGTTTAAATTGTTAACTTTTGCATTTTTATATTTTCCACGCGACAGTGAGCTATTTCTATATTTTTACGCATTGCACAAATCTTCGAATAAAAAATTTGCACCCATTTTACTGGTTTATTTTTTATGACCATTCGCGGCTGTCAGCACCCATTCGCAATTCGCAGCTTAAATAATGCAAATGGCACTTAACGTTAGTTTTACTTAAATTTTTTTTATAGAACGTAAAATTGTTTACAATATTTTGTATATTTCATTCTACTTTCAATTAGTTTTAAATATCTCAAAATTGGAACACAATTCAGAAAAAATGTATGTAAAATTACAATGAATCACCTTTTAATATCACTATAAAAAGCCAAATTTAAGGAGGAAAAATATTTTGGAAGCATTTATAGACATTTTGAGACCAATCATTTAAAATAAATATTTTGAGTTTTTGACACAGCTTAATAAATTTATATGTTTTATAATGCTATTATACAAAGATAATAAGTATTACGAGCTGTTCGAATCAAAAAAAAAAAAAAACAAGTATCTCACTGTTGACAGACCTTAAGAGTGTTCCGGACTGAAATGGTGATTTCATGAAAAAGATTGTGAAGTGTGTACTTATCCGATCAATACAATTTAGGTACCTATCTGTTTACAAAAAAAAATTGTTTTCAACGACATCATTGAAAAAAAATTAATTTTGTGCTCTATTATTTGGTAAAAGCCTTTAAGAAAACGAGAATATGGCAAAAATAGCTGTTTTTCAAAGAGAATGTAGCTAACACTCTAACATTTCTTGCAAAAAAAAATATTTAATAGCATAAAATTCCATATTTTTGCTAGGGCACTACTGAAGACAAATTTTGATTTTATACCTAATACAAATAAATTAAAGTAAATTTAAAAAAAAACACTATTTTGACAGCTACTTTTTCATACCTAACGATATTTTTTTGACAAGTCTTTTTAAATGGACATAAATTCAATTAATTATTCACGATTTTCACTTATCATAATTGCATAATTTGATATAAATAAAATTATTCTTCAAGCGCACTTTTTGACAGAAAATTCATGTAAATTTTGAAGTTAAAATCAATTACTTTTATAAAATGTTTTTTTTTTTTAGTAAAATATAAGTTAGTGAAAACAAAAAGTTTTATAAAACAAAGTATCTGATGAAAGTCAAAAAACCCAGTCTTATATATGCAAAAGAAAAGTTGGAAAATTACTGGTTTTGTTCAGTTCGGAACACTCTTAGCTTGCGTACGTTTCTGAAGATGACAAATTGCAAGATTATTCATGTTCCGTAAGTACTCAAAAACAGAAAAATTATATACGTTTCCGGATAAGTAAAAATTGTTTGATGCTTTGTTTCAGCTAAACACGTTAACTATTTTGGCAGAATCAAGTAATTTTGTTGCCTTAGTCTGTATTTTATTTATTTCAAAATTGCACTTTTAAATGTGAATTTTATTTTTTGAATTAAAATAGCTATCGATTAAAGCTACAAATTCATTTTTACGAAAAAATAAGTAAAAACTACAGTTTTGTGCATTAAAAGCATCATGATTATCGTATTTTCATTTCTTTTTACCAGTAACTTAGATATTAAAAAACTGTTGGAGCAGCAAAATCGGGGTGTGAGAAACAAATTAAAACGGAATTTGTTACAAATTCAGAAGACAAATAAGTAAAAAATAATGTTTTGTGATTTTATATGACTAGCTTTATTTCGTTTGTAAATGGGGCGCCAAAACTTACTAACCCGGGGAGCCAAATCTTTAAATACGCCACTGATTGTAACATACGAAACTTCATGGCGAAAGCCACTTTGTTTATCTTTTCCATAATGATAGTAATGTATAAAGTTATATTTAGTTAAAACCACTTTTTGTACACTAAATAAATCCCTTAAAATAGGCCATCCTTTCATGAAATGCATTCAATAAATTTAGTGACTCTAGGATTAGGGCTAGCCACGATACCAGAAAAGTCTCGGTATCGTTTGGTATCGATATCGGGCATCAGTAACTTAAACAATAACGAGACGATACCAGCTCCAAAGCATTCAAAATCGGGACGATGCCGAGACGAAACTTTGTTATGCGAGACCAAATAAAACTGAGCTATTTGAGACCGTACTTTTAGGTCTGAAATTTACCGATAATTTTGTTTCGCATCGGAAGAAAAAATTAAGTTTTTGAATAAAATAATCAATTAATTACAAATAAACAATTCTTGTAATAGTTTAATCGGTAACGGCTAAAATGATAAAATGACATTTTCACAGTTTCTTCTTTTTAGGAGGGAGAAGGTTTAAGTAATTACTTAAATTTGCACCACGTAATTCCATGCCCATAATTATTTTGCTTTGTTTCGCTAAAACCAATCGTTTGGAGAAAATTTTCAAACTTGGTTCTTTTTAACAAAAAAAAAAGAAACTTTATTGAAATCTACCAATTGCTTTGCATATTTGTTTTTGTATCTTGGATTCTCAAAAACGGCTCCAAAGAATTTGTATCAGCATTGTTTTCCTGCTACGATATTTTGACGTAGAATTTATGTTTCGGAAAACTAATTGGCACTTTGCCTACACCCAGTTTCACAATCTCGTTTAAACCATGAACTGAGTTCAATTGTTCTGCTGAGCTTAAGTTTAAACCAAAAATGGAATTCAAACTCAAACTATAAAACTGGGGGTTTGACATTGTATTACTCGCCTATAATTTTTTTAAAATCTTAAAAATACCAAGCGAGTTCAACTGCAAGATCAAGAACATTTAACTAAGTCGAGCATTTTATTTTTGTTTGTGATTGAAATCAGACCAAAAGCAGACAAGACCGATACCGATGCCGATACCGAGACGATACTGAAATTTTCTAAATTTTGATGATACCGAGACGATACTTACCAAAGTGTCGTTTGGTTTAGTATCGTGGTTAGACCTATCTAGGATTATTCATAAATAAAATAATGAATAAATACAACATTTTTCAAGGGACCTTTTAAAGAACATTTTTTCTTACTTAATTCATTTTTGAAAAAAGTGGAATAGAAGAGTTTGAAAATTATATCCCTCATATATTTTAATCTTATCGAGCACAAAGGAAAAATCAAATAGAACTTCCATTGGTTTATTTAGAACGGGTTCCTACAAACATATAATCCATCCTATACAAGATTTACATAAACATTCCCATATTGCAATAACAAGGGCTTTAGAGGAGGGTTATTATTGCAATAAAATATCCAAATGTATACATGAGCATACACACGATTTTTGCACAAAGTCGGAGAAAGATTCTGTGATATAAACCATGCAAACTTCAACCCAAAAAGGATTTCAGTTGTACTTAATTATATCCTTTTATTTGAAAACCCTACTTTATACATATGTCAACATATGAAATCAAGAGGATGTAATTATAAACACATATATTGGATAAAAATACGTATTTCCATTGAAAAACTTCCTGAAATTTTATCTTAACAATGAAATTAAAATTCAATTTTAACTTTTCACATCCCAATCCCCAAATTGAATCTTCCTTTGGGCAAATTATCAATTCAATTTAAGTTTGAACAAAATTGGTGATTATTGATATTTTTTCGAAGGAAAGGTCAATTTGGGGCGTGAAAATTAAAAATTCATGTGAATTTTCGGAGGATTCCTTTTAAAACCATTTTAGCCAAATACGAAAACCCGTACATATTTAAATAATTATTTTTTGCCTTAAAACATTGGGTTTGTGGAATTTTTTAATCGATACTTAACCTTACTTTTCGACAGCCTAGAGACTTGAAATTTTAAACAAATGCGAATTTCAGTTTTTGATTATATTTAAAATTTAATTCCCATAAAATTTTAGTTTAAAATCAATTTAAAAATGTACCTTCAACAAATAGACAGACAAGAAAGGAATGAAATTAAAATTTCGTTATGAAATAACCAATTTCAAACTGCATATAGACTTTTGGTTTTATCTTTCTGTGTTCCTTGCTCGTTGTTGGCCAAACACGAACAACATTCAAATATTTGGGGTATATGGCACCAATGATTTTTTTTAACTTGTGTAACCACCTGGAAACAACGGGAGCTGCTTGTCTTGAAGTTGTGTTTGTCTTATTGTGGCCTTATTAAGCAAGCATGTAAACGACACGATAGACACTTTTACCTTTAATAAAACATTTTCATTTACACGCTTCCGTTAAAGAAACTTAGTACTGTAAAACAGAACTATCTGGAAAGCATCCCATCCTTTGGGATAGATTAACCTTACTTCCATATTATTTGCAAAACAGAAACTTTTGTGCCAACTGTAGTTGTTTACACAAAATATGCTGCATCTTGTGTGCATTAAAGGAACTTCTGCAAAATGCTCCCTAGAAAAGTTTTCCAAAGTTAATGTGACAATTTTAAGACTTCTGTTCGAGCACACTGCCACAAAAACAACTTTTAAACACATAAAGGGTTACAGTTATACTTTACCTACAACTGTACTCTCATTAAATCTTTTGATTATATTTGAGCTCTTTGAAATTCATGGTAATAACGGGTGATTTTTTAAGAGGCTTAGAACTTTTTAAAAAAAAAAAAACACACAAAATTCGAAAAAATTAATGAAATATTTATTTGAATCGATAGTTTGAACCTTGCAATTTAATGTTTAAAGATAATTTCATGCAAATGTTGACCGCGGCTGCGTCTCAGGTAGCCCATCCGCTGAGTCCAATTTTGGCATACTCTTTCACACATATCGGCCGGTATCTCACGAATGAATGCATGGATGTTGGCTTCCAGTGCGTCAATCGAAGCGGGCTTGTCCCTATAGACATTAGCGTTGACATACCCCCACAAAAAATAATCTAATGGTGTCAAATCGCACGATCTAGGCGGCCAATTGACCGGCCCGAAACGTGAAATTAACTGTTCACCAAACTCGCCTCGCAATTGCGCCATTGTTTCGCGTGCTGTGTGGCACCGTCTTGTTGAAACCACATATCATGCAAGTCAAGAACTTCCATTTCGGGCAAAAAAAGTTTGTTATCATCGCTCGGTAGCGTTCACCATTGACAGTAACGCTGCGATTCGCATCATCTTTGAAGAAATATGGCCCAATAATGCCGCCGGCCCATAAACCGCACCAAACAGTGGCTTTTTCGGGATGCATTGGTAGCTGTTGCAATGCTTCTGGCTGATCTTCACTCCAAATGCGGTAATTATGCTTATTTACGTACCCATTCAACCAAAAATGAGCCTCATCGCTGAACACAATTTTTCGATAAAAAAGCGGATCCTCGGCCAGCTTTCCAAGAGCCCATTCACCAAAAATTCGGCGTTGTGGTAGGTCGGCTGGCTTTAGTTCTTGCACCAGCTATATCTTAAAAGGCTTTACGCCCAAATCCTTCCGCAAAATTTTCCACGTAGTGCTGTAACAAAGGCCTAACTGCTGGGAACGGCGCCGAATCGACATTTCGCGGTCTTCTGTCACACTAGCTGATACGGCCGCAATATTTTCTTCACTACGCACAGTACGTAAACGTGTTGGTGGTTTAATGTCCAACAAAGTAAATTTGGTGCGAAATTTGGTCACAATCTTCCGAATAGACTGCTCAGAAGGTCGAGAATGCCGACCATAAAATGGAAGCAGCGCGCGATGAACATTTCGAACCGAGCACGAATTTTGATAGTAAAATTCAATAATTTGCAAGCGTTGTTCATTTGTAAGACGATCCATGGTTAAATTGCAAACCAAACTGAAGCTGTTTGACAGTGACACAAGGAACTAAACACGTCAGCTGTCAAAACCAGTGTTGCCAAAACCAAACCAGCTAAAAAATCACTCGTTAGTTTGTACATTTAATGGTTGTTTTGAGCTCCCATTGAAGTTACACAAACACAAAATACCATCAACTATAGCTACTGGTTTTTGTATTTTCTCAATAATAATTTATTTCGAGCGTTTACGTGTTAAATGCACACAAAAGATACAAAAAAAAAAACAAAACCAATATAATCCTATCTCATCTATTTGTGTCCTCTATTTGAAAAAATAAAAAAAAAATCCTGCAGGGTTATCAGATGGAAGTTGTGGTCACCACATCGGGCACTAAGCACATCCTTAAAGGTTAAATGTAACCATATAACCACTCTATCCATTGAATTTATTGTGTGGTCTATGTCGCATCCTACACAAAATACACATAAAATCACATATCTACGTGTGCCTAGGTAAGGTATACAGATATATTTATATGTAGGTATCTTTGAATTAGTTATCGGAATTTTATTTTTATATATAAAAGGAACTCAATGTAATTTTGTAGGCTGAGCAACTAAACTTTCACATCAAAGCAGGATTAAATCTGTTAAGAGGTATATCTATTGTTTCGCTATTGTTTGCATTGTACTATGCTAAAAGCAATCGGTTAGTTTTGTGGCGAACCACATAAAAAGAGGAATTAAATGTGCGAATAAAAATAAATCCTGGATAATCAACCAATTAGGTTAATGCAATATGCTTATAGGGTATGAGATTTTAGTGGTTTTTCTAGGGATTAACAATTGGAATTTTTGTCAATGGGAATTTGAAGTAGGTACTAGAATCTTTTATTCACTGATGTGTGAAATCTGGGACAAAAGGATCACAGAATTCCACAGATTTCATTGTCTCTTAAATTTTATACTCAATTACAAAATAATAAAAAAAAAGTAATACAATTTTCCAAGTAATTTCGAAAAAGTCTTTTCTAAGCTTAGACATTTCAATTTTCAAGAAATATTAATAGAAAAAAAAGTAGATACCTACCCACTAAATTTTCTCGATCTTTAAGTGTAAAATAAAGGGCTTTTCAACAGGGACGCTACAAAAGTAGAGCGACAGGGAACCACCAGAAGCGTCGTATGTTCGTGAATTGGGTTGAGCAACAACTTGAAAATGATTAGGATTTTCATCGAAAAATCATCTTCAGCGATGAGGCTCATTTCTGGCTGAATGGCTTCGTTAATAAACAAAATATGCGGTATTGTTCAAGCAGCAATCCACACGTACTCCATGAGTCATCATTGCAACCCGAAAAAATTACGGTTTGGTGTAGTTTATGGGCCGGTGGCGTCATTGGGCCGTACTTCTTCCGTGATGATCAAGACCGGCACGTTACTGTGAATGGGGACCGTTCAATGATAACCGAATATTTTTGGCCCCAATTGGTTCCAACAGGACGGCGCCACAAGCCACACAGCGAATGTCACAAGCAATTTATTGGAAACCAAGTTTGGAGAACGTGTGGTCCAGTCACGAAATGGTCCAGTCGCTTGGCCACCTCGGTCGTGCGATTTGACGCCGTTAGACTGTTTCCTGTAGGGCTACGTCTATGGTCTATGCCAACAAGCCAGCGACGATTGATGAACTTCGTTCGTTTGCTCCTATGAAAAAGATGTTACAATCTTTTTTGTGTACAATTTTATGAGCTAAGACTTAAAAAATTAAGGACAGGTTGAAACTTTTAGCTTACAAATAACAGACAAACAAAGGTTGTTGTCAAAAAACAAGGGGGCCCCTAAAAAACTTTTGATACGAGGCCCCCAAAGTGCTCGCTACGCCACTGCGTAATAATAAATAATCACCCCGATTATAGAATCTGATCAGACTCTATTTTGACATTTCCCCCAAAGTAAAAGTCTGATTCCCTCCGCAGCTTATACATCGAAAATTGTAGGCAGTGGGAACATGCTAAAATAATTTGTTTAAAAAAAATAATAAATTTTAATTTTTAATTTAAAAATTTATCATAATGTAAGACATTTGTTCAGAGTTGAGTTTGGTAGCACTTCTAATGACAGTTAATTTACTTCATTCATTGTTACCGTCGCGTTGCTGTCATTTGGGCTTCATTCATTAGTTCTCTTTTGACAAAAAAAATGAAAATTTAATTAATACTATTAACATCTCTCATTTTATATATGTAGTTATTAAAGAATTATCTATTTTTTGTGAAAATTTCAATATCTTGGGGTCTACTAGTAACATATACAAGCGCTTGATTTGTGTACACTACACTGATGCTACAGCTTTTTCCCGTGTTATAACATTCTCTTAGTAAAATGTATGAGAATATTTAACAAAAAGTGTGTTACTAGGCTAAGTAGGTATAAATGCAATAATTTTTCATTTTTTTTAACAATTTACACGCCTACTCAATTATTTGTTAAAAAAAAATCGAATTATAGTTTCCAGACAAAATAAATAAATAATAAAAAAGATCCATATACTTTCTCAACTCAAAATCCATCGACATAAATTGGCGCCTTTCAAAATTCAGTTCATTTTAATATCAAGTCGTGTGAAAATAATTAATTCATATCACCTGGAACATTAATTTATTTTCTACCACCCCTTATACCTGTCCCTCAGACACGATATCGAAAATATCTGAATAATTTATTCCCTTTAAAACACAACATGCAAACAAATTTTGTATTAAATGATAAATATGGTTTTGAAGGTACACAATTTTTTCAACTATAAAATAATTGTTTTTAACATAATTAATTCAACACATTTGGTTAATTAATCTGAATTCGATTCAATAATTGGAGTTACGAAAATATAAATATTAAAAAAAATATTTTCAACTTATTGACTTACCAGTGATTTATGTAAATGGTCTGTTTAAGTAAAAATATTTAAGATACTCGTCTTCCAAATAAAAATTAAATCCACAAAGTTTGGTCTTATTCCTTTTGCCAGGGTGAATTAAATAAAAACAATAAACACTTATTAATTTTAATTCTTTCCCATAAATATTCTATAGTACGACGATGACGTTTAACACAGATCCACACAATATTTATAATAACATTTAAAAATATTATTTATTCATTATTTTAATATTTATTTACATTAAAATTTTCATACATCACATTTAACAAATATTTAATTTTATTTTTTCTTATTTATTTAATATTTAAATTTAAAATTAACTCTTTTCCAATAATAAAAAAAAAAAAATATCAAGGGAAAATCAATTTAATTAAAAACTTTGTTTGCCAACAGCCAGTGAACCGATGCGATGGGGAAAAAAATCAAGGTGAATCCTTTTGCACGTTCAAAAATTAAATTGCAAGCAGAAACCAACCGGGAAAAATATAGGTCAAACAGTATTCAATTAACGGTATACTCGTTTAGGCAATTCGACTGATAAGCAATGACACTAAATCCAGACCAATAAAAAAAAGCTGTCTCAATATGTATAGTTTTTAAATTCGATTTTCGAATACTCGTAGAGTTGGTGTATGAATATATGGGTATGTTTGCATTTCCAAAAACACACACAATGCTGGTATCAAGTAGTCCCCATAGGAAAAAACAACGAAAACCGTTCTAACGTATCATGTTAAAAGCGCAACGAATAAAAACAAACTGAATTACATAAAATTTACAGATTCACTGAAAACCCCCGACATTTGAAAAGGCTGGTGAAGACGACAATGTCTGCTTTGCCACCGGTCCAACTAACAGAACAACAACACACACAAAAAAAAACACGGATAAATCTGAAAGCCGCACTCAGTGTGTGGAAAAGTTTTGTTTTTATCAAACGGAAATAACACAGAGAGAATAAGAGAGAAAGCCGGAAAAATTATCATCTTCCTTCAGGGAGTCTTTGGGAAATGTTGATGGTCGGTATTCTTGCCAGCAGAAATGTTGATAAACATAGTTGGGATAGGTTCGAACGGTTTTGCCTAAAGGTTCTCATTTCGGATGCAGTTTTCGCGAAAGAGAGGGAAACCCATTAATAAAAGCTTTACTTTCGACCATTTACTCGATTGTGCTTTTTCATATTTTACTCTTCAAAAAACATGGTCGAAAGATAAAGTTCTTCTTTTAGCTTGTTTCAGAATTTCTAAAGTTCAGATTCAGACAGAAAGAAAAGCCAGTAAGATTTAAGAGAACGGAAAAGCACAAAAAGCAAGTAAACATGTTAAACTTTTATTAAGTTCCGCTCCCGGTTCCGGTTGAAACTCAGAAGATATTATTTCACCACGAAATAAGGGGGTAACCGATTATGAGAGAATGGTATCAAGTAAGTATCTTAATAAACAATTTCAGTCGAAAACTATTAAAGAGAATTCAAGAATTAGAAAAGTTGTTACAAGCTGAGTGTGTACCTACCGGCAAGCCTTCACCACCAACCTACCCCACCACCCCTAGATACCATCGGTTGATATTGGACGGACATCTGTGGGAGGTTCTTATTATTTTTTTTTTATCGTTGTCAATAGAAAAATCGTGTTTATGTTTGTGAAAAAAATCTACTGTAGATTTTTCAATTGATAAATAAATGCCGGTGGATTTTCATTATTTCTTGTTTTGATGTTTAATGGAGCGCGGTGTTGTTTTATGCGACAGCGACAGGCATAGAGTATGGATGACTTCGATGAGGTTGTGTAGGGTTTTGTATTCCCACGATGATTGTTTATTTAATTTTTTTTTATTTATTTAATTCATTTTTGTAGCTACCAACACAACATCTAGATAGAAATGACATAAGCATTTTAAATGGTATCAACAGGTGGTGGTGGTGGTGACAGATGATGAGAATCTTTTGTTTTTTTTTTTTTTTGTTTCTTATTTTCTGTGCCCGGACAGAAGGGGGTTGAATGATTAAGACGAATTTGTATTGACAGTAAGTGCACTTCAGATACACAGAGAGTGCAGTGACAATATTATTTAAGCTTAAGAAAATTACTTAAATTGTGTTGCATGGTGTCATCATTAGCGTCAAGGTGACAATATATGAAGCGAAGCTATATCTGGATCATATAGCAAGAAGATGTGAACTCCGTAAGCGCATTTATGTATGATGTGTGTTAATCGATGAACGGTTGGAAGAATGTGTCATAGATGTTTACGAATTTTGTGTTTAGGTCAATTTGAGTTGAAAATATTCTATAAGCGATGTGATGTTTCACAGAAACTAAATCATTTAGATAATTTGCACTAATTTCAGCAACATGTGTACAAAATTATTTAATTAAGAAAGTGTTTAGTTTTTTTGTTTTTTTTTTTTTTAATTATTGGAATAGCCTGATCTTGTTTTGGACTAACTTTAAGGTGAATTGTGGTCATTTAGAAAAACTTATTGCTGGCTCAAACGTATTCGATATGAAAAACATAGTACCCATAATTTATTTGTAATTTTTGAAAATGTGTCTTATCGATTTCTGATCTATTAATTCAAGAAACATGCAATGGAGTATGTAAAACATTGACATTGTTGTACATCGGTATCTTATTATTCACATCTAGAGGGTTCTTGTTCATTAAGAATGTATATGTACTTAACCTCTGCAAATTGTGGGCGTATAAGGTTCATTGTAATTGAAATTATATGTTGGTTCATGTTTTGTCCAGCTTGTAAATTACCAGAGAAAGGACCTTAAGTTAATTGGAACAAAAACTATTCCTGTGTGTGCTTATTGTTTATTGATAGAAGAATGAGGTAGACACATAATATTGTCTGATGAATATGTACGACTATGATAAGAGGAATTTTTCCATGACAAGAGATAATGCTGGAAAATTTGTCACTTCCCCACAAGAGTGAGTATAGAGAGTTATACCTTTTAAACAAACGTTCTTGTTTTTATGTGGCATAGCTCAAATTCGATCCTCAGACCTCTGACGTTGGTAGCCCAACACCAAGGAGAATTATGAATTGTCCAAAATTTGCAACTAAATGTTGAATACACATAGTTTCTTTTCCATTTTAAGTCAATTTTTCAGAAAATTATTCAGAATTTTCAACCAACTCAAATATTTCATGGAATGATCTCTTGAATAATTCCCCAAAATACATACTATGCACGTGAACCTATAGGCTAAACATATGAAATTACCTAAGGTGGCACTTGACTAGGGTGGCTCTTGACTAAGTAGGCATCTTTAAAAATACATCAACTTCTTTTTTCGTTTTTCTATGTTATCTGTTCTATTACCGAATTGGGAAGTATCGATAAAAAAGTTCAATTTCAATTACTTGTAATTGAAATCTCCGATCATTTTTTTGATTACTTTTAATTGTAATTGAAGAAATTTAAATACTAATTATATGTAATTGTATAGCTTCAATTACTTGAAATTCGATTAAATTGATTTAATTGAAAGCAAAAGTAATCATCAAAAAATATGTATAATGATTACTTTTTTTCATTACACAAAATGTATTTAATTACTTGTTTTTGTCAATTGCATTTTTCGTGATATTGCACAAATAGTTCCCTGTCGGGTCAAATCTCTGTACGTGTCTTGTTTTAAGCTTATTAACATAAGTATATTTTTATTTACTATCGTAAATTAAAACATTATTAAAACATTTCCTTTAAAAAAAAGCTAACTATAATAATAATAATTATTCCTAATTTCATAACCTTTTCTTTAATAAAAATGGTCACTTTTATGTGGGCTTTAGTTTTGTCTTGTTTTTTTTCAACTGCGATGTTTCGAATGTGTTAACGTTCTTCTATAGATATAGCCCACATAAAAATAGTAATAATAAAATAGGCAAATTTCTCATTCCGTTTTTGTTTATTTGTATAATTTTAGAAGTAAGAATTCTTTTTTACTTTTATTATTATTATTTTAATGTTTGAATAATAAAAACGTGTTATTAATTACAATCCAAGTAATCAACTACCTTAAATGTAATTAGCACAGTCCTTTACAATTACTTCCAAAAACCCATTATTTTTTTTAATTACGTATAATTTGTAAGTAAGTTTTTTTTTTTAATTAAAATTACAAGTAATGGAAATGAATGTTCTCTTCAATTACAATTCTGTGTAATTGTAATTATATAAGTTCAATTACTTATTACATGTAATTGAAATGGAAGTTAACATAAATTACGAAAAGAAATCATTATTTCCCAACTCTGTTCTATTAGGATTTTATTAACGGTTTCTATGTACATAACTACATTTTCTTTTGATTTTTGGACAAAAAAGGTATGTAACTTCTTTGACTAATAAACATGGGGCAAATTACGGTTTCAGTGACCGAGCTAGTGAGTGCAGTTTTCGAACGAGTTAACCCTTGAAATTCTGGTATAATTATAGAATGTTCGAACCTGAGTGTGTCAAATCCACATAATTTAGTTACGTATTACTCCAAAAATGATGCAGTGAATCAGCTCCTGCTGAAGATACAAGCACGATTTGTAAATTTTTTGAAGAAACACTCAGTTCTTAAATCCATGAACATTTTGTATCTTGCATAACTGGGAAAAATTTAAGTAAAGCAATCCTTTAAATCGAAAATTGAATTTGAATAATTTGCGGAGCTTAAGAAGTCAAATATGGTAAACATAAAAAAGTTGTAGAGAAGTTTCCTCGAGCACTTTTTTTGCTTGCACAGAACATTTTCTACACCTATGATGCATAGTTAAGAGTTAAGCAATGTTATTTTTCTGCTGTTCAGGATTTGTATAACTTTTGTTCAAGGACCACCTGGACAATTCTTTAAAAACAGGCAGAACATTCTAAACGAACTCCGTTGAAAAATCTATCTAAGCCCCACTTGCAAGCAGAGCTAAATCTACAGAAAATTTATTTGAAATGTAAGATATTTGATCAAATTGGCAAAAAGTTACTCTGAACTTTTGGCACCTCATATATAGGAAAATTGAAAAAAGAAAATACCATCTTATAGGTCAGTACTTAGTCAGAAAAGGTCAATTAGTCCTAGAAATTGGTTAGCCATAGACAACTTGTAATCAAGGTTTGAAGTTTCTTAAGGTCATGATCGATTTTTGGAACTTCATTTATGAGAAATTTACAAAAAATGTAAACCATCAAAAAAATCTCTAGATAGTGATAAAAGGTCATCTGTTTTCAGTAATTGGAGCAGCCAAATCTGGGGTCATGAAAGTGCATATCACCCTCCTACGCGCCTTTTATATATATAAGAAGAGAGATGGGACCATAACGGAATTGTACTGACAATAACTTTCACTTTTAAAATCGAGATGGCACCACAGATGAAAAGGCCCCCAATTCAGTCCTTGAGTTAACTCAGCAAGGTAAGTGAGTTAACTCGGAGGTAACTTAGGATTTCAATTGACTTAAAAAAAACACGTTTCTGGAGTTAACTCATCAGGTGTAACCCACAGACTAGGATGACCTCACACTGAAAAACTCGCCCTTATTTAAAAATCTAAAGAAAATAGCTTCAGTGACTTAGGTTGTAGACCAAGGTATAGATAGACGGACAACAGAATTGTAACATCCACTTATTTCGAGTTCTCTATCATAGTTATGTCATGTTCGATTATTATCTCGATTTTCTTAGCAAAACTTGTCCCATCCTATAGTGTATACCTACCTACCTCTGAATGTATATTGCAAGTAATAAATAAAACTCATTTAGAGTTAAGACTTTTAACAGTCACTAAGAACCAGTTTTTTACTGCGAGATCATCCCAGTGTCGGGGTTTAACCTCTGAGTTAACTCCAGAAACGTATAATTTCAGTAATACACATCAATGCGACGCAATTCATACAATTATTCCATTCTCATTTGCTTGCTTTTGAGAGTTCGCATTGAATTGAATATTGACACATTCATTACAATGCTAAAAAAAACCGTTCTTTCCTATTCAACATTTTGTTACAATATTTTCCCAACATTCAACAAATTGAGTTCAATGAACTACGAATTAATGTGGAAAAGTAATAAATAAACGTCATTCCCAAGAACAATAATTATGACACCAATATATGTAAGTATCTTCTCAAACTTGTCAGCAACACGAAGTAACTTAAGTGTTAATTAACTAAATCAACAAATAATGACTTGATCAGATGGATGGGCATCTTTTTTTATAACTCAACTTTAGTTTAAACGTTGAGTTTGTAGATACACGTGTTACAATTCATAAAGTGTGGTGTGTTAGAATAATTGCTTCTGTCTGATTGTGAATGAATTGTGAATATTATCTTCGAAGCAATTAAACTCACTATCGATATAGACAAGAATAAAGAAGCACGAGAAATAATTTATTCATTGAAAAATGTTGTCTAGGCAAAGCATGTTCCTAATTGTATGTTTGTCTACCATCAATAGCTTTTCCCGATCATATCTTCTTTTTCCAAAAACGTCTGTTTTGCAGGTTAGTAATTTATTACTCGTAACTTTAATATGTTTTTTTGTATTCAAGCTCTTTAATATTTATTTTCTCATTCAGATAACAATGTCCATTTCAACACCAGTTTTCGTTCCAAATCAAAAAATGTATTTCGATTGGGGATTTCAAATGAATTATGACCTTCCATACAATTTGACGTCTTTCTACTCGATTCCAATTTGGCCAGGGGTCTACAACAAGAGAGAGGCCAGGGACATTGACCATTCCAAGTATCAAGTGACACAAAACGAGGGAGTACATGCAAATGATTTTACTGCCGGTGAATTATACATGGGATTGGAAGACTTACTGCTGAGGTAAGTTGTCTTGAAATCACGTCTTCTTTTTTTTTTTAAATTGAATCAAAAATGATAAATAAGAGATGAATTTTTGCCCACAGCTATGGTTACCATGAAACATGTTTGTTGAAAAGTGTATGTGAGTTAGCAAAACATCCTTTCCATGACGACGAGGAAAATTTGATTACGGAAATTGTGACATTTATTTTAAGGTCAGTGAATGATTTGATTGGTTTCTGGAACGGATGTAAGGTTATAGGCTTTCGGTAGTATTTCTTTCAATTTTGCGTTGTTGTTAGGCTCAAAAGTCCTTACTCTTTTCCTAAGACATCAATCAGTAACGCTGCCGGCCGGAACGCTGAAAAATTATTGACCAAGCAAAGTTAAGCCTTAAAAAGCCAAAGAGAATTATGTGTGCATAATAAGCTCATATAGATACAATTACCTCAGAGTTGGGAAGTAATGAATGAAAAAAGTTCAATTTAGATACCTACTTGTAGTTTAAATCTTCTAACACTTTTTCGAGTAAATTTAAATAAAATTGAAGAAATTCAATTACTAATTAAATGTAATTGAAAAGTGTTAATTACTTAAAATTCAACTATACATTAATGTAATTGAAAACAAAAGTATTCATAAGCAAATCGATAATGAATACTTTCTTCAGTAATCGTTACACAAAATGTAATTAATAATTTGTATTTGTCAATTAAATTTTATGTGATATTGCACAAATAGTTCCCTGTAGTGTTTAATCTATGCAAGTGTGTTGTTTGAAACTTTTATCAGGTTTTTAATTTACATATTATTCTGTTTTAAATAATCTCGTTTTAAAAATAATTAAATTATTGATAGTAAAATGGGCAAATTTCTCGTTGTGTTTTGGTCTAAATGTATTCCGTTTAGCAGTTAGAAATTTTTTTTTACTTTTGTTATAATTATTTTAATGTTTGAATAATAGAAAATGGAATGAATTACAATCGAAATAATCCTTAAAGTGATTATTAATTGTTTTTTTTTTCAATTACTTTCAAAACCCATTTGTATTTTCAATTCCATGTAATTTGTTAGTAATGTTCCTCAATTACAATTACCTACAAGTAATGAAAATTTTTGTTTTTTCAAATTACAATTATGTGTAATTGTAAAGGAAAAAATAACATGCTATTGAAATGAAAGCGAACAGTGAACTTTTGAAGAAAAGAAACAGTAATTTAAAACTTAGCATTCGGTTTGTCCTCGAATAGGAAATAAATGTATGCACCCAAGTGATGAACACACAACATTCCTTACCGGATACCAGAAATCTTAGTATTGTTATCACGTACTGGCATGGCTTCCCTTAATTTTGTACCCATTTTGAATAAAGTAAGTCCCAACGAATAGAATAGGACTTCAATAGATGTCAAACGGTAAAATTGTCAGAATTGCTGAGCCTCTTTAATTTCAAGCACTACAGTTATTGTAGCCTTGAGCCATGAGCTTTAACCGTTATTTGTTTTTTTCTTACATTTTTAAAAACTAAAAAAAAGGCTTGAGATTTTGCTTGTAGGTACTTTCAAATGGACACGCATCAGAATGTTTTATTCTACTATTTTGAATATTTCCAAAGTTATATGTACCTAGGTACATATGTATATATGTACAAAGGTAGCGCTTATATTTGAATTTATTTCCTAAATATTGTTTAAAATAATTGAAAATATTTTTTTATTTACTTCTTATGATACTTAATACGAGTATATCGGATTGTTCAATAAGAGCGCTACAAAAGTTTTTTTTCAAATAAAACAAAAACGGTTTTGGATATCAATGAAATTTTTTATTCCTGTGAAAGTACGTTCGGTGCCATTATGTATGGAACTCGATTTCTTTTGAAGAAGTCCAGACGCTGAACCCAATTTTCGACGGTTTCCAAGCATAAGTCGGCCTATACTGCTGCAATTTCACGTTTGATATTCGTACGAAGTTCATCAATCGTCGCTGGCTTATTGGCATAGACCATAGACTTGACGTAGCTCCACAGGAAATAGTCTAACGGCGTCAAATCGCACGACCGAGGCGGCCAAGCGACTGGACCATTTCGTGAGACAACACGTTCTCCAAACTTGGTTTCCAATAAATTGATTGTGCCATTCACTGTGTGGCTTCTTGTGGCACCGTCCTGTTGGAACCACATGTCCTCCAAGTCCATATCATCCAATTTGGGCCAAAAATATTCGGTTATCATTGAACGGTAGCGATTCCCATTCACAGTAACTTACCGGTCTTAATCATCACGGAAGAAGTACGGCCCAATGACGCCACCGGCCCATAAACCACACCAAACCGTAATATTTTCGGGATGCAATGATGACTCATGGAGTACGTGTGGATTGCTCCCTGACCAATGCCGCATATTTTGTTTATTGACAAAGTCATTCAGCCAAAAATGAGCCTCATCGCTGAAGATGATTTTTCGATGAAAATCCGAATCATTTTCAAGTTGTTGCTCAGCCCAATTCACGAACATAAGAAGCTTCTGGTGGTCAAGCGGCTGCAATTCTTTCGTCAATTTAATCTTGTAAGGATGTAGGCCAAGATCTTTTTGCAAAATTCGCCACAACGACGTCACAGAGATGCTCAATGCTTGAGAACGATGTGTGAGAGACTCATTTGGGCTTTCTGCAACTGAAGCCTCAGCGGCAGTAATATTCTCGACACTACGGGCACTCTTTGTCTCACTGGCACGGGAACATTTTGTACTGTGCCTGTGGATTCAAATTTTTCCACTAGACGCTCAATTGTTGATCTGCAAGGACGATTATGACGACCATAAATTGGACGTAGCGCTCTTAACGTTGAGGCCACTGACTCCGAATTTCGATAGTAAATTTTAATAATTTCGACGCGTTGTTGGCTCGTATATCTTTCCATCATGAAATGGCAAAACTTACTGAAGATAAATGTCAAAAGAGCGGCAAGAAATATGGCGTCGTTTGCTGTTTCTTTCGCTGTACTTTTGTAGCGTCCCGTTTGAAAAACCCTTTATGTACCAAGTTTGAAGATTTCCCATCCACTTTTGTATTTTTTTCCGAAATCTTGAGAAAAACACTGAAAAATCCCCATGTATTTTGTATGGGAAATTTCAAGTGCTTGCCGGCACGTGTTAATAATTAATGTAGTTAATATAATTTTCAGAAAAAATTGAGTATTTTTAAAAATCAAAAAATATTTTTTTGCAAAACCGGGGTAAAAAAGCTATTTATATTGTTAAAGCTTTTGAATAGTTGTTAGAAGTAGTTAAGTTTGATTTGCTGTAACCCTAACAGTTTTCAATTAATATTGTTTTTTCTTTTATATGTTACATCAAGGCTAAAAGATTCTACTTTATTTTGTCCAAGCATGTCTTGAACACATCTTTGCTCCGAAAAAAGTTGTGCCCAGTTATTTAGAAAAAAAATCTTTGATTTTTTTGATATTTTAAAGTTGGGTTTTGATAACTTTTTCTGCTTTCTATAAAATTTTTTAAATCATCTAATTTGACAGAAAATTAAATTTTGAACCAACATTTTTCAATGGAAATTGTCAAATTCTGCAAAATTTCCGAGTTATTCCAAATATATTGAAAAATGACCAATGTGACCATTCTCTCAGAAACGCATGGGTGAATTTAGGAGCATTTCTGGTTTTAAGCATGCTTATGGACCTCACAAACATTTTCAATAATAAAAACCCTTGCACGTAGCACAGGTTAAAACACATCAGTACGGGTGAAGCAATAAAAATATCTCGTGTGTAGGTATGAAAATTGCTTTTTTTGTCACTTGGCTTGACTCAGGAAACTCTATTGTTTTATGACAAGCAGAAGTAACGTCTTTTTGCTCTGTTACACATATTTTCTTGTAGTGTGAATACTATATTTATGTGAGATTGTTAAGTGTTTTTTTCCTGTACGTAAGAAAGATTGTAGAATAAATAAAAAATTGACTAGTTGGGGCGTGTAAGTGTTGTTTTTGTTTAAATTACTTTTTTTTGTTTTTGAAAAAGAGGTTGGGGTCAGTTGAAACAAATTTTCGGGGGACGATTGAAACAATGAGTTTACTTTAGTTTTCGTGTTTCGATCATCTCGATTGTTTGAGGAATGAAGACATCTTGATAAAATGTTACCAATTTCATTTCAAGATAAAAATTCTGGCTAGAAATGAAGATGAAACCCCTCCAGATGGACGTAAAAGAAACATAATTGAACAGCAAAGCTCCCCAGGACCACTTTACAAGTGTCCAAGTAATATTGTCTAGTGGCGGTATTGTTTTTGCTCCGGCAGACTTTCCAGGTCTTTCTAGATGCCCTACCCAAAACACATGGTCAATGAAAGATTTCAGTGGATTATCTTCTTGTAGAAGTGAAAGAACTAGAAAATTTACGACCAACACCGACACTTCAGAAAAAACCCAGATAAAAAATGAGCATAAAGCAAAGCTCAAGCATATAAAGAACTAAACATGTTAAATGATTAGAGATTTTGTGTTATTTCCACGTGTTTCAATTCACGCTTATTACTGCTCCGACCACCCCTGGTATAGGGACTTTGAAACAAACTGACTTTTTTTCTTAAAATTGATTAACTAGAAATAACACATATGGGCTACTCAAAAAACACTTCTAATCCAAAGATATTAGTGGCTTATTTTATAAATGACAATGTTGTAGACAGTTTTGAAGAAATTGTTACAACCCAGTCTCCCTTATTTTTATGAACTGATTTAGAATCCGACCCCAAAACTGTTTCATCACGTCAGGTTTCCGAGATATTCTAATCAAAACATTCAATACACTTCATATAAAATACACTTCAAATACAGAAAATAAATGTACATATGTATTTATTTATTTTATTTTGAACGCAAGATTTTTTCCTTTTATTAGCAGCCAACTGTCATGACTTTGAACCTACATGTATACCATTAACCACTTTTTTTTAGTTAAACAAATTATTTATTTATTTCAAAAATATATAAAATTTCTTTCTCATTTCAACAGCCCTGCAATGCATGAAGCCTTTGGGAAAAATGAAAAAGTTTACAAAGAAGCCTATGAAGAAGCAGAAACCAAAGGATTTTTGGGGGGAGATTGTAATAACTTATATCCACATTGTGAACAAGGTTTCCTTGATATTATATCAAATATTATAACCGATAAAGATGCAGTTGATTAAACTATAAAGTTTGTTTTTCTCTTTAAAATATCTGAAAATCAAAACTCTATTAGGTATGTTCATATGTACCGATATAAAATTTTTAACTAAATCAACAAATGTTAGAAAAAAATGTAATGAAAAAAGAAACATTTCATAAAAGCACACCTCTAAAAAAAATATTCCAGCTTGTAAGTCTTAAGAAAATCATAAATTTATTTAAATTGCTAAATAATTATTCTTCTGAAATAATGCTTTAAACAGACAGCTCAACACTTCATGTCACTACTTTATTCGCTAGGAATGAAAGTGACAACAATAAATAAATTCATGAATTCATTTCGCTTGTCATCCCCAAAATGATGAAGTTAAAACAGTTATATACCTATTAGACATGTCCTACGCCCACATTATTCCATTCTATCCTGAAATGAATATAAGAGTCAAAGAGATTCAAGAGCAATAACCATTTAACCCAGATCCTCAAGATGATGATTATGATGATGATGACTATTGTGTACAAAGGGAAAAGGCATAATCGATTTTGTTAGAATGTTACACAGTCTTTGGAAATCAAATAAATCGACTGATATATGTCTATACCTGCATCTGTTTTCGAGATAACTATAGCAAGGATATACCTACTATTCCGTAGAAGATGTTGTTCATAGTCCTTGTTATGTTCTCTATATTGAATCGGATGTAGTATGTGAAGGAGAAAATTTTTGTTCGTAGAATATTTGGCTAAGGGCGATAACATGCCGGTTTCAATGAAAAGTATTTTGTTTAAGAAATGTATTCAAATGAATTTCTATGCCTACTGGTGTGTTAAGGGCATACCAGCTTGTAGTTAGTGTAATTCAACTGATATTTGGTTATATAATTCCAAGCTATGGCTTTTAGCCAAGCTAAGACAATAGAACAAGAGAATTTCAAACGACTTATGTAGGATGGTTTCTGCTCTAGTTTTGGTTTTTGTCAGGCTTATTTTTTGGAGAAGCAATTTATCATTACTCATTTTTTACTTAAGGGTACTTTGGTCTTCAAATATTATTAGATTATAACAGTGGCAACACTGTTTCGAAAGTGAAAGTTCTCTTTCAAGTTCTCTTATACAAAACAAAGAAAATAAATATTATTAAAAGTAAAACGAAATTATTTAAATCCTTAAAAAAATATCAAATTCATTCAAGTTCAATTTATTTTATTTGTGAAGGGTTTTTCAACAGGGACGCTACAAAATAAGAGCAACAGGGACAGCAAATGACGCCATATTTCTTACGAAATTATTAAAATTTACTACCGAAATTCGGAGTCAGTGGCCTCAACGTTAAGAGCGCTACGTCCAATTTATGGTCGTCATAATCGTCCTAGTGGAAAAATTTGAATCCACAGGCACAGTACAAAATGTTCCCATGCCAGTGAGACAAAGAAGTGCCCGTAGTGTCGAGAATATTGCTCCCGCTGAGGCTTTGGTTGCAGAAAGCCCAAATGTGTCTCTCACACGTCGCTCTCAAGCATTGAGCATCTCTGTGACGTCGTTGTGGCGAATTTTGCGAAAAGATCTTGGCCTACATCCTTACAAGATTAAATTGACACTTGAACTGAAGCCGCTTGACCACCAGAAGCGTCGTACTTCTTCCGTGATGATCAAGACCGGCATGTTACTGTGAATGGGGATCGCTACCGTTCAATGATAACAGAATAAGGCCCTAATTGGATGATATGGACTTGGAGGACATGTGGTTCCAACAGGACGGCGCCACATGCCACACAGCGAATGTCACAATCAATTTATTGGAAACCAAGTTTGGAGAACGTGGCTATCTCACGAAATCGTCCAGTCGCTTGGCCACCTCGGTCGTGTGATTTGACGCCGTTAGACTATTTCCTATAGGGATACGTCAAGTCTATGGTCTATGCCAATAAGCCAGCGACGATTGATGAACTTCGTACGAATATCGAACGTGAAATTGCAGCAGTATCGGCCGATTTATGCTTAAAAACTGTAGAAAATTGGGTTCAGCATCTGGACTTCTGCAAGCGTGCCCGTGGTGGCCATGCAAAAGAAATCGAGTTCCATACATAATGGCATCGAACGTATTTTCACTGAAATAAAGAATTTCATTGATATTCAAAACCGTTTTTGTTTTATTTAAAAAAAACTTTTGTAGCGCTCTTATTGAAAAACCCGATGTAATTAAAAGAAATCTGTCTGTGCCAATAACAAAGGCAGTGACAAATTCAAAAACCTGCTTAAATCACATATAAAATTAAATATGGCTATTCAAAATAATACTTTATAAATAAACGTCTAATGAAATGGTATGGAGACTAGCTAAAACGATAAAAATACAGATCTCACAATTGCCGACCTTAAATCCGTATATCATGAAAAACAAAAACATTTGGCAACAAAGGCTGACATTGAAGAAGTACGCCTTGATCTGCATGCACCAAAACATGAGAATGAAAAACTTTAAAAAACATATTAATTCAATTATTTTGAATAGCAAATAGAAAATGTCCAAAGGAAAAATACGGATAATAATTTACACCGGTATTCATACACGCTAATAAAATACGAATTATATTAAGTCAGTGAGTTAAGTGTCAAATCTTATCAATAAATCAAAATTCAAGGTAATAAACTAACTCACCAAAATAGGTACATTAAGTGAGCAATTTAGTTAAAAATACTTCTGTCATTGTTGCCAAAAACTAGAGATAAAAGGAAACAGACGCTAGTGACACACATGCTTCTAACAACTTCAAATGAGAGAGTGTTTGTGCAAAAGTTTACATTTTATGAGAAAGTATATGTGCAGTTCAATAAAATAGACTTTGGTAACAGAAGAGTTCTTGTTGATTGTAGTAGATTTTCGTTAAGATTTTGAACTAAGCGTGGATAAGCAGTGAACTAGCTCTTGATGGATGTTTTAGTTAATTTGTGAATTAAAAGATATCGAAGCAAATTTGTATTGATAGGGCTGTTAGTTTTTAAAGTTGAATCAAATAGTGAAATATGTAGATCAGATACAGGAGATGGCAAGGATTTGTGCAGAGCTGTCAAATGATAACACAATAGTAATAGCTCTCGAAGAAATAAAATCCTGGAATCTAAAATTAAAAACATTTATTTGCAAAATTAAAGCGAAAGAGAAACTGTTCACTTTCCTTAAAAACACTACAAAACTTGAAAATACTGGGTGCTGAAAGACTATCCGCTAAGTATGAGGAGAAAGATTGCACATAATACGAACTACAAGTACTTTATCAAGTACTTTGTTTCAAATATATGTACTTGCCAGTACTGCCCAGAACATTTCCAAGTACTTTTCAAATACAAGTCGATTCCATATGTTTTTCAATTACCTTACACATTCATTTCATGAGATAACAACATGTGAAAAAGAAAAGGTATTAGAAGTTGTTCTAAAAGATGGTAAAGCATCTGATGCCACAGATGGTAATCTCTCAGAGTTTTTCAAATATACTTCGACCGAGTTTAGGCAAAAATTAGCTTAAGCACTAAAAAGGGTTTCGCGCAACTTCGTAAAACTTTGGATAAGTTTTTAAATTGGCTGAGTCCATCTTTTTTTTAATGAACTGTCAAATATTGTATAGGAAATGATCTACACAATTTGGTTAATCGCTCACTGTGATTAAACTACCAAGCACTTAATCTTTTTGATAAACTTATCATTTAACACAATTTTTAAACTTACGATGTTGCATGAATACCCTTATTATTAACTGATTGCTTCAATGAGACAATTATATTTCCAATACTTAAAAAAGGTGGCCCATATGATGATATGAGCTATAGAAGAATATCATTTCTTAATACTGGATTAAAGATTTACACGTCAATTCTTGCAGGAGGCTTACTAACTTGGTAAATTTAAACAAGAAACTGAGTGATTATCAATTATATAGAATGGATATTTTACAGTAGATAATCTTTTTATGTTTGGCTGTCTAATACGCTGCAAACTTAGTCACAATACAAAACTTTACACCTTCTTTCTTGGCTTCAAGGCTGCATTTGACACAGTTGACTGAAAAACTTTGTTCTATAAGCTGTATATGTATAACTTAGGTGTATCTTCAAAGGTCGTTAAAGTTCTGGAAAAACTTTATAGTCAAACGCGGTCAAACGGCTTATGAAATGATTGACCGATAATTGTTTATAAGTCAAAAGAGATTCAAATAAACTATGGACTACGACAAGGTAGCAATCTCAGTCCATCGTTGTTTGCGCTATTTCTTGATGACATATCGTCGGCTTAGAGTGAAAAGCAGCTAACTAACATTTTGCATTTTTTACAAACAAAGATTTTAAACAAAGTGTTCGCATTATTTGACTGAAACCAAAATTATATTTAATATTTTTCAACACTCGTTATTGCCAAATTCAGTGAAATTGAAAAGATTCGATAGATTTTTGTATTTCCTAGCAATTTTTGAAGTGGTCTATAAATGTGGATTTAAGCGCTTTGTGGAAAGGAGCTGGAAAATCCTAAAATTAAAGCCATTATGTATGCTGATGATATTGTCATTTTGTCTGAGTCTCGAAATTCTCTGCAATTAATGACCAACAGATTGTGCATTTATTGTAAAAAAAAGGGGGTTGGAAGTTATTGCATTGAAGTTAAAAATAATTATTTTCCAAAATGGAAAATTGGAAGTGTAATGGAGAGGGATTCGAATCAGTAACATAATATGCATCCCTAAAGAGTGACAATCACATTCAATTTGAATTTGGAAAAACACTTAAAAATCAAGGCTGATATTGCTTATACTACTATTTGTTCCAACTAAAAAAAAATATCTAATAATAAGTACATTTCAACAAATTCCAAATAAGAGGTTTTTAACACGCAAGAACCATTCAGTTTTATGAAGCACAGATCTGAGGTGTAGAAAATTTGCTGCGCTTCTTCGTTAGGAAAATATTTCTTTTACATGTGTATCAGTACACCAAGGTACATGTATCATTTTGAAACAGGACTATCTACTCTCTCTTCATTTCTACACTTAAATTGAGTCCAAACTGTTAGGTGCAAGTGATTAAGATGGATGAAAACCGACTGCCAAATATTATGTTGCAAAGAGCCACACGAAGAAAAAAGTCGAGATCCTTTTTTGGTAATAGGATAAAAATTCATAGCGAAAATGTATGACTGACTAATTACTAAAACTAGGTGACCTTTTATATAGATCTAGAGATCTTCAGATGTAATACAATCTTTGCAAATTTCCCATAAATGAGGTGCCAAAAATCGCTATAACCTTGATTTTTTTTTTTTAATTCATTAAAAATTCATTAGAAAAATATTTATGGTTGACCAACCACCGAAAATAGCTGACTTTTTATGACCGTGAGGTGGACTTTCAAATGGCATACTCCTTTTTTTGAGGTGCCAAAGATTATTTTTATGACTTTGAAACTAATTTTGAAAATTGACACAAAAAAAATGTTTGGCCAACCATAGCTGACCAAAATAGTTGACCTTTAATCAAGTTCTAAAGACCTTTCGGATGATATATTATTGTTGCAAATTTCCCATAATAAGGTGCCTAAAATAATGCATGACCTTGAATACTTTAAGCATTGATTACAAGTTATCTAGGGATCACAAATTTCTAGGACAAATTGACCGTTTCTGACCAACTACTGGCCAATAAGATGACATTTTCTTTTAAATTTCTCATATATGAGATGCCAAAAGTCGAGAGCCTTATTCAAGACCAAAGCTTTTACATGATGAGCCCTTATCCATGGTCTTTTTTCAAAATTTAGTAGATGCGAAGGAATCTTATATTTACATCCATGTACTCAATTATATTATTTCCAAAAGATTCAGGGACAAAGTGTCCCTGATGTAATTAATATAAGATTATAATCATTAGCAATCGCTTTGTCCCTTCTCTAAATGTAATGTTTCCTGTAAAAATAGCTATGCACCATCTCTTTTCATCGATTTCAATGCTTCTAACAATATCTACGAATCAGTGTTAACAAAATATTTCTAATGGACAGAAGTATTTACCGATTTCCATTAAATTTTAACATATTAAAACTAAGCACCGCAATGTGAAGTCGAATGATTGAGTTGGCTCCCATTGAATTGACTATATAAATTCAGCCTATAAAATTGGTAGAAGTGTACATACTCACCTTGTTATGTTTTTTGTTTGTTCAAAAATATTCAATGTGACTTTTAGGTAAATGCTTCACAGCCTGTACCGATTTTGAATATCCTTTTCATTCAAAACTCCCTTTATTTAAGTATCCAAGTTGAAACAACTAAAATTGGTATGTTAGCTAATGAAATTTAGACAAAGAACCTATTGACGTCAAAACAAAATCAATACCAAAAATTATGGTGGGCTATTTGAACATTGAGACAGAAATATGCTCTGTCTATAGTAATGGAGCTTTGGTTTCAGCTCCCAATATGTTTTTGTCTGCACCTGGGGCACCTTCCTCCCTTGTATGTATTGTATTAGTGGTCTACCTTTTTGAGAACAAATTCTAATACATTTTGGCACATATGAGGTTGGGAATATGAAATTGATGTGCATTCCTGGTGATAATACCATAGCATTGCGGTAAAATTGATTCAAAAGACAAACAGAAGAGTTTTTTAATAATGCTTTACCTCGAACATTGTGCATGCAAAAGCAGTTTCAGCAATGAACCAAAAAATTCGAAACACTTTTGTTGATTGTTTTAGAAGATAATTTCACTAAAACCCAAATAAGGATTTGAGGAATATATATTTTGCATCATTAAAAAATCAAAAAAAAAATCATTATATTAAATAAAATACATATACAGGGTGGCGCACGAATCGTGCTACAAAAATAAAACGTAATAACTTTTTTTCTGTGTGAGTAATCGGCTTATTTTTTTTTTATTTTGTAGGTTACTATTTAGATTTATAAAAATGGATGCTTGGGATACGGAGAAAAGAACTTGGATAGTGCAATGGTACCATGCTTTGCAGTCCGTCATTTCCGTCCAAAGGGAATTTAGGCGGGAGTTTGGCGGTAATCCCCCGAGTAGATGGACCATTACGAGGTTTGTAAACATATTTGCCGAATCTGGAAGCATCGCACGAAGGACGTACCATCAAGATGCCAATGTTCGGGTTCAGGATACAATCGCAGCAGTAGCATCTACAATACAGGCCAATCCGAGCGTTTCGACCCGAAACTTATCGGGGCAAATTGGAGTTAGTAGACGGTCATTACAACGGATACTTCATGACGATTTAAACTTGTTTCCGTACAAAGTCCAAATTACTAGCAAGCAGGATTTGCCTGTTCGCCTGGAATTTTGCCAAAAAATGATATCAATGACCGAAGAAGACAACACATTGATCAATTGTTTGTTCATGTCTGATGAGGCCCATTTTGATCTTAACGGCAATGTAAACAAGCAAAATTGCCGTATATGGAATGAGTCTAATCCAGAAATGCTCCATGAGACGGAACTGCACCCAGAACGAGTCACTGTGTGGTGCGCAGTTTCATCAAGGTGTATTGTCGGGCCGTACTTCTTTGAAGAAAACGGTGTAACCGTTACTGTCAATGGGGACCGTTATTTAAAGATGTTGAAGGAGTTTTTTTACCCAGAACTGCGCCGAAGACGTATACCATTCAACAGCGTTTGGTTTCAGCAAGATGGAGCAACTGCACATATAGCCAGACCAGTTATGGCGGAGCTAAACAAAAAATTCGCAAACAAATTAATTTCTAGGAACTCTTCGCTGGCCCCCAAGGTCACCTGAACTGACTGCACCAGACTTCTTTTTATGGGGTTATGTCAAGCAAGAGGTGTATAAAACGAAGCCCAGGAATTTAACTGAATTAAAGCAGTCCATAACGACAATAATTGAGGCGATCCCAACTTCAACTCTTCAGGCCGCAATGAATAATTTTTTGATCAGGTGTCGCATATGCGTGGGAGAGCGTGGAGGTCATTTGCGGTCTATAATCTTTAAAAACAACTAACTATTTAAAATAAAATTTAATTTTCTAACCAATAAAAAAAAATAAATGAAATACATCGATTAAAAAAAAAGTTATTTGAATTTCTTATTGTAGCACAATTGGTGCGCCACCCTGTATAACCACAACGATAATACTAACAAAATTAAGAAGCACAATAATATTTTCAGGGTGACGAAACAGTTTCTAATTAGGGATTCGTTTCTTATCTGTTGGTGAAGGCTTATTTAATATTGAAATTAAAACACTGTAAGTTGAAATAACAGCAGTTAGCATAAATCTTTCTAATATGTAAAGACTTTTATTATTGTTTAATTTATCATCTCCCTCTTGTTCCAGATATTAAACATCCTGAATTAACCATTCAAGTTGTAACAAGTTCGTTAAATTGAAATTTGTGTATGTTCTAATGCTCCATTTAATGCTATTTCAACACATTAAAAATCGAAAACAACAAAGTGTTTTACCCAGTACCCTCAACTCTACAAGGCTTACTTAAACTAGCAACAGCAATAACATCATAATGTAGGTATATGCAACAGTCTGTAGAAGAACCAAAGATGTAATCCTTTAAGAGGGTTTCAATGGAAGTGTCTGGCAAAACCTCAAGAATAACATACTTTGCTGATGGTACTTTTGTAGAATCTCTTACATAAATTATAGACATAGCTACATATATAAATATGTCCAGGTTGGACAGGTGTTGTTTAGATATTTTTAAAAGATAATAGTAATCCTTAAGAGCAAAACAAAAAAGAAAAGATTAAAGGAAATTATATTTTATATAATTCTTCGTATCTCTATGAAGCGAAGCTTTTGTTACTATAAATTCATGTCAGGTAACTTTGAGGAATTGCGGATAAATTTACACAGCCATATTTTTCAATGAAAACATCACTTTTAAAGTACAACAACTATAAAAAATAAAACGCCTGTTGTAAACTATGCATAAATACGAGGGCGGGTCAATAAGTCCGTGACTTTTGGAATAAAACACAGATTTTTTGATAAAAAAATAATTTTATTTTTCAACGTAGTCTCCCTTGAGCTCTATACACTTTGTCCAACGCTTCTCCAATTTTTTATCCCTTCCAAAAAAAATGATTTGTTGAGGTCCTCAAAATAGGCCTTTGTTTGCGAGATGACTTCATCATTGGAGTCAAATCTTTTTCCACCAAACCATTTATTCAGGTTTGGGAACAAGAAGTAGTCGCTTGGAGCCAAATCTGGAGAATAGGGTGGATGAGGGAGCAATTCATAGCCCAATTCATGGATTTTTGCCATGGCAACTGCACATGTGTGCACCCTTGCATTGTCTTGGTGGAAAAGAACTTTTTTCTTGGCCAAATGAGGTCGGTTTTTTTTCAAATCGTCATTGAATCGGTCCAATAAGTTGGCATAATATTCCCCATTGATTGTTCTTCCCTTTTGAAGGTAGTCAATGTGGATTATCCCGCGTGCATCCCAAAAAACAGTCGCCATAACTTTATTGGCTGACAAACCCACCTTGGCCTTCTTTGGACCCGATTCACCCTTAGAAACCCACTGTTTTGACTGTTGTTTGGTCTCTGGTGTGTTGTCATGGATCCATGTTTCGTCCACGGTTACAAAACGGCGCAAAAACTCCTCCATATTGCGATTAAGCAACGCCAAACCTTCCTGTGAAGTTGTTACACGATTGCGTTTGTGGTCGACTGTGAGCAAACGCGGCACCCATCTTGCGGAAAGCTTTCTCATGCCCAAGTGATCATTCAAAATTGAAACCACTGAGCCATGCGAGATCCCTACGGCTTCCACAATCTCTCGCACTTTCAATCTTCGGTCGGCCAACACCATATCGTGAATTTTTTCGATTGTGTCGGGTGTAGAGACCTCAACTGGGCGTCCAGGACGTTCGGCATCTTCAGTGCTTGTACGGCCACAACGAAATTCAGTAAACCACTTTTTTACCATTGATATCGATGGTGCAGAGTCCCCATAGTATTTATCAAGCCTAGCCTTGGTCTCGGTAATGGTTTTTTTTCGCAAGATATAATGCACACGAAATTCACTTTTTTCCATTTTCTCCTCAAATTAGTGAGTAGTCTGATAAAAATAGCTGTCAAACACAAACTAACTGACCCAGCAAGTTTAAATTTTGACAGGAGTCAACTGACAGAAGCTTGTTGACAGGAGCAGTGTTGCTGTTTCAGTAAAGAGGTCAGAAATTCAAAAAGTCACGGACTTAGCCCTCGTAGTGCTTCTATTAGAAAACCACTATTCATAAGTCTTGAAACCAAAAGAAAATGTGCGGATTATGGGGAAATCTTTTGAATTAAAAAATTAAATTTAATCCTGGGACAACATTTATTCATTATTAATTTTTTCGGCAATAAGTATTTTGACTTAATTTTTGCAAAAAATTTTAAGGCACTGAAAATATTTCTAAGAACAATATTTCTCTTCAATGAAGTATTTGATTAGAAATTAGTAAATTAAATTGAAAAAAAAAACAAGGAACGGACATGCCACGGTTCTGACATTTTAACAACACTTTCTCAAGCAATATGAAATAAGTAGCAAATTTAATCTTGATATCAAACTCAAACCAAAAATGTATTCGAACATTTTACATTAAATAACAAAAAAAAGCCTGGAACAGAAAGAATCACAGCTGGAACGGAATCACCCATTAACATAAAAACATTGAATCTTTTCATAAACATAAAAAAACATATCTATGTTTTCCATAATGAGCTCATTACCATCGTTCAAAACATTAATGACAGAGGGCATACTATGTGACCAAGAGCTTGAGTTCCTCTCAGATAAAAACGTAATTTTCTTAAAATAATATTCGTCCGTTCATATGGGTTTTAAATAAAACGTTTCAAACTCTTTTCATATCCTTTTAAAAATCTCTGTTTTATTTTTAAAATTGTTTTTTTAACTGAGCCATCTATAAATGGTTCAAAAACTAACCATAACAGCAACAATCTATTTTTAAATTTGAAAATTGGTATTTACCTACTCATTGGATTGTTTATTCTTTGATATCTACAGCTCCATCTATTTGATTTATATAAAACTGAAATGACTACCCTGGAGGGAAAGCTTTGAATAAGCTGAATTCAATTTGTCTCTGTTAAATTCGTACTTTTGTCAATGTTGGCAGTTGGGGAAAGATTGGGGAGAAATAAGTGAGAGCTTTCTGTAAGATACCAATACATTTGAACATTTTTATCATCCCCTGTGTCAACATGTGTACTTGAATTCCTAATTGACAAGAGACACGTGAAGCTTTAAGGATTTCTTCATTCAAGTGTATAAAATATTTAGAACAAAATATTATAGAAAAAAAAATATCCTTGTGATATGTACAACTGTTGTTTATCACGACAACACCACATACTCATCAATCTTCTCGTTAATGACCAACACATGCACAATCATATCCTATTTTGAGAACTTTCAGTTGTATGAGTTAGCTGCTGAAACACGTGGTCGTATTTTTCTCTCTCAAAGAAGGACACGACAAGAAAAAATACAAAGAAAATATTCAGAAAATATTTTGTAAAGGAATTCTGGGAGAAATGTCAAATAGTCATGTGGGTGTGTGTGTGCCTGTGCACCATAAGAAAAAAAAGTATTTCTGGTATGAAAATAGAGCAGCAGTTAAAGAGGAGCAGATATTGCAGAGCACTTAAGCCAAACGGCAAGGTCAAATTCGCATCATCTGGGTCGAATGTGTTTTTTGGGTTTATACACAATGCGGTCATGATATTGTTACACACCCAGAGTCTTACATTTTGATGGAAGGTAGGTAGGTATAGGCTGGTGGAATGTCTTGGTTTTTATGTCAAGTCTTTTTCGTAAACGGCCCAAAAAATATTCACGCAATCGACCTGGAAATTATTAAATGACTCATTTGGTGCTGAAAGTACACAATTTATTTGTAAGGAGGTTAAGAATAAAGAAAAAAAAACAGCATTGAATTATAGCTCTTGGGTTTTATTAAACATTTTCTTGAAAAGATGTTTGTGTGTTAGTAATTTTTTGAAGCACATAAAGTTTTTTTTTAAATAAATTATCGAGGAAAAATTCATACAACATATTTGGCACATTCTTTGGCAATATATGAATTTTTAATTCAATTATGTATTCAAATTTTATATGGAACAAGGGAAAGTAGCCAGTAAAACTTTTAACTCGCAAATAGTTGGTTGAATATGCTTAAATTCAATCTTTTTTTTAAGTGTTTATTTGCAAGATTTTGCCAACTGAAATAAACTTAATGTACTAGTACCCCGTTGCGTAGCTGTTAGTACGCTTGACTCTCACACGTGCCAGATGGAGTGGGAATCCCCAGCCTGTTCCACCTAAAGACTAAGGTACTTCTTTTCACAATGAAAGGACAAATCCACCAAGGCTATCTCTTGTCATGCAAATTGGCTCTCATCTTAGCCGTTCGAAATCAGCAGATAATTCAAGGCTCCCTCCATTCCTGTCGACAACACGCGCACAGAAATTGTAGAGAATTGTAAGTCACTCACCACTCTTGGTTTTAATTCTCCACGGGCTGTCGCACCACCAAATTTACTTATGAAGTTTAATGCGACACCCAAAAAGGTAGAGGTAAAAAGTCTTTTACCATAATTAAGTGCTTCATGTCAATTAAGTTTAAAAAAGTTTTTTTCTTTTTTCTTGTAGTGTCTTATTATTATAATTTGTTTCAGGTCAGTTTACTCAAACGACCTACGAAATCTTAAAGTTTCAGTTGAGTCTTGTGTTTTTGGGTATTCTTTGGTTGAATTCTTGATAATGATAAAAATGAAGCCGTAAAAACGGCTAGTATACTACATTCGATGATATAAATTACTTGGAAGAATGAAAGCCATCCCAAGAACTAGAAGAATAGTATGATTGTTAAGCTGCCAAAGAAAGATGACCTTAAAAATTGCAACAATTTGCGTGGCTGTCACCATTTTGTCTGTTTTCAAAAAACTAATGACAATAATCATTTTTGAGCGGGAAAAGGAAAAAATCGAGTCTACATTTAATAGGCATCAAGGTGGCTTCAGCAGTGGTCGATCATGTGTTGACTATATCAACACCCCTGCGTTTCGTCCTTGAACAGTCAATGAAATTTCCATCACCGCTTTACCTCATGTTCTTTGATTTTGAGAAGGCCGAGAATTTATAGGAAGATCGGTGCTTGGTAGAAGAATTCCCCCAAAAATTGTTGCTATTATTAAAGAGGGTGTTTTGTTTTACACAATGGGCAGCTATGCGACTCCTTCGTAGTCTCACAAGGTGCGAGACAAAGAGGATGTTCATCACCAGTTCTTCATGCTGGTGACGAATGACGTATTGTGGGTAAGTGTTGGTGTAGTGGAGCAATAGGGTTTTCAACGGAGACCATTTGAAAGGCTCAGTCATTTGGAGTATGCCCATGACATACATACTGTAAGCGTCAAAAAAAAAGTGTACAGCTTTGAACTGCATTTTTTAAAACTTTATTGAAACAGATCTTTTAGTAAAATACCTATCTTAATTTTAAAAGTAGTTTATTTACAATGAATTGGAATCTTAAACTTAGGAAAAAATATTGTAGACAAAATTTAATAAACAAATAACAAAAAATACTTCATTTTTTATGGAGTCAAAAGAAAGTGTACACTATTGAATTAAAGCGAAAAAATTAAGCAATACTTCTCTTTTGCCCTTCTTTTCTATTACCTTTAGGACAGTATCTAATGCGTCTGGGGATGGACTCTTCTAGCTTTCTTGCCAATTCGGCTGGGATTTTTTGCCACTCTTCAATTAAAATTGAATCTTGTGCCTATTTGCTGAAAATGTTTCTCTTTTGGATCTGTTTATCCTGATAATTTTACAAATGCTCGATGAGGTCTAGGTGTGAGGATCGTGGATGGTCTTATAATTGCAAAGAAGTACCATGGAGTAAGCATTTCTTAAAAAAAATTCCATATGTGCTTGAGGTGGTTGCCTTGTTGGAAGACCCAATTTTTCGCAGCATTACACGACAAGTTGGCTCTTAAAATATCAAGGTAATCTTCATTCGTCATCATTCCTCATCATGCTATCAATAAAGATGAGGTTTCCAACTCCAGAAGACGCCATTCATCCCCAGCCCATTACTAAACCTCCTCCGTGCTTTTTGGAATAAACTTAATTAATTTTGTATTTTTCAGATGTCTTGAACTAAAAATCTCAAATTTGCTCCCATTCACTGATAAGATCGTTTCCCAGAATGATGAGCTCTAATTTTAATATTTCTTAGCTTAGTTTTCAGGGTGCATGGCGGGTTTTTAAACCAAGAACAATATGTAAATCAACTTTCTTAGCAAAAGTAGAATCCCAGAGAAAGACGTGGTGGAAAATACCTTGCTGCAGACTTTTTCCAGCTTACCTAATTTCTGGATAATTAGCTGCAGTTTAGCACTTTGTAGCTTGGTTGAGCTAGGCTAGGAACAAGGGCACTTGATTTTACCCGTGTGAAACCCAATTTTACAAATACCTGAGTATCTGGGTGTACGAATACCCGTGGAACTACCCGGGTACTCGAGACCCCGAGTGGTGAGTCTTCAGATACCCGGGTACCCGTGTGGCTCAATTACCCAAGTACCCGGGTGTTTCGGGTACTCGGGTACGCGTGTATGTCAATTTCCAGGTACCAGGGTAATACCCTGGTAATACCGGATATAAGGGTATCCTGGTTTCCGGGCGGGTTCTTGGATACCCGGGTTTCAAGAGCTCTATTAGAAACGCACTTGCAATTTTCTGTCACAAAAAATTCTACCAAGCTGCAATCACTTTTTCTAGTCACGTTGACAGAATATCACAAATGCATTCCTAGCCTTTCCTTTCACTTGAACGTGTAAGTTCTTATGCAGTATGCTAAATGGCAAATTTGGCATTCGTAAAAAATTTAACTCGTGATTGTGATGTAATCTCTGACATTACGGTGGTAGGCAAATTGGAAAAAATGGTCTCGCAATTCTGTCTGTCTGCCAGTTGAACTACTTACAACCTTAAGGGATGGTGGTCTGTTTCCATTAAACTTGGTAAACTTCGGGTATTAGTCATTCCTAGGGCTGCTCACGATACCAGAAAAGTCTCGGTATCGTTTGGTATCGGTATCGAAAACGATACCGAGACAATAACATTTCCAAGGCATCCAAAACGATACCAAGATGATACCGAGACCAAAATATACTTTTGGGACCAAAATGTTCCGATACTTTCGGTAGTATCGTTTGGTATTGGTAGAAAAATAGATTTTTTAATATTCTAATTAATTTATTACAAACAAAAATTTTTGCTATTAGTTTCTTGGAAACGGATCTAAAGGTTTAAATGATATTTTATCCTCTCTTTACTAGGGAGAAGGTTTTTTGGTGGTTCTTATTAAAATAATTGCTTGAACCACCCAAAATACCAAGCGAGTTCAACTACAAGATCAAGAACATATAACCAAGCTGTGCATTTTATTTTTATTTGTGACGGAGACCAGACCGATATCGAGACGAGACTTTGTTAAACGAGACCAAACGAGCAAAATATTATTTTCATCAAAAATAGTTCCAGAAATTTTTTTCAAAAAAAATGTTGAAAAATTACACATAAAACTTGTTTGTTCGCATATTTTGAGTTTAAAATAATTTATTTCCAAAACAAGGTAGGTATTACACAAGGATTAAAAAACTAGCTAAAAGAACAAAGTATTGGCTTTAAAAAAGTTATAATATTTAATTGTAAGTATTACCGTTATTTATTAATATTTTGTTTCCATTTGTAGTAGTTTATTATGAAATTGCCTTTCCTGCCCAAACAGGAGGAGATAGACCCCCTTTAATGTAACAAGAAATGTTGGTATTAAACTGTTCTACAAAAAACCATTTTCATTTCTTGGGGCCTAAGTTATTGTACTCTCCCACATTTTTTTTTATTTTTTTATTTCTAAGAAAATTTCCCCTCCCACATCCTGGGTTTTGTTCGCTTCTTATAGACACCGCCTTATCGTTAAGTAGCACTTTTTAAAATCTTAAACAGTCTGGCAGAGTAACGACCCCCACCAAATTGTCTTGGATACGTATTTCTGTTATCAGGTGGAATGTGTGACCAAAAATTTGGGTTTAAAAAAATTATCCCCAAAGTAGATTTTGGTTGCATTTTTGCGTACTCATCATCGTCCTGGTCTACGCCATCTCTCCAGCGCAAGCATGGTCTACCACGCTGCCGTCTACCATAGAATGTACCACAAAAGACTTTCCGAGCAGGTTCCTCTTCGCTCATTCGAGCTAGGTGCCCTGCCCACCGGAGTCTACCGAGCTTAATTTTTGTCACTATGTCTGCTTCAAGGTAGATTGCGTACAACTCATGGTTGTACCGTCTCCGGAATCGTCCTTCCTCACATATGGGGCCAACAATTCTCCGTAAGACTTTTCTCTCGAACGCGATTAAGAGGTCACAGTGCCTTTTGCTATGCACCCAAGTCTCGGATCCATACATGAGTACTGGCAGGACCATGGTCCTGTACAGCAGCAGCTTTGAAGTTATGGTTAGATTTCTAGATTTGAATAGCTTTGACAGACTGTAGTAGGCTTTGTTGGATTTGAGAAGCCGCCCGCGTATTTCTTCTTCTATATTGTTATCGGCTGCTACTGTTGACCCAAGGTACTTAAAGGATTGCACCACTTCAAATTCGTGCTCCGCTACCTTGATTGTTTGACCAACTGTTCTTCTCGCATTCGACGCCACCATGTACCTTGTTTTACCTTCACTAATGTGCAGCCCCAGATTTTGTGCCGCCTGCTCGATCTGGATGAAGGAATCGTGTACAGCTTGTTCGGTTCTTCCGATGATGTCGATGTCGTCTGCGTAAGCCAGTATCTGGCTGGACCTGTTGACGATGGTCCCTCTTGTTGCCGTGCCAGAGTCACGGATTGCTTTCTCCAACGCCAGGTTGAAGAGGAGGCAGGCCAAACCATCCCCTTGTCGGAGTCCATTAAAGATGTTGATTGGTTTGGATAGCAATCCGGCTATTTTTACTTGGCTTTTTACGTTGGTCATGGTCAACCTACACGTACTATTACTCACAAAAGCTGCTCTCAGAGACTGCAAGACTTCCATTTCTTTCATAAGCCTCAATACAGCTTTCGTCACATGCGCTTAGTTTTTATTTAACTTTAATAACCAAAAAATTTCTGTGGGCTCTTAGACTAAAACTAAAATGATTTTTATGATTTAATAAATTAACTTTTCTTACAATATTCAAATTTATTATAGAAAATTAACAGTCATTAAATATGTCAAGAGTCATTATGTTAAATATATTTTACCTGACTCTGCAATTTTCAAATTTCATATTTCATTTCTCTCAAATTTATTTGAAATTTTGACAAAGAAACCCGAACTTTTTTCATTTAAAAAATTAAATTAAAATCATAAAATAAAATTGTAATATCCCTTAGCATAACGTCCACTTTAAGAGTTTAATGTTCTGAAATATTGTTCTTTTGATTGATAGTCCTTAAAAACCAGTTTCATCTTTGACATATTACGTCACTTGATTAATTTGAAAGAAGTCAAAATAAAATGCCGTATTATTATTTGCTGTCTAACTCATACCATAGCAGCAATGATAAGGCATTCGGGCTGTCAACTTAACTTATCCACCCTATTCCCTCCCCAAAAAGCCACTCAGGCTCGTAAAAGGATATTAGTACATCAATTTATATTAGAAAAGTTTATTCAAGTTTTGTATACAAAGCACATACTCACAACAAGACGTATCCTTTTGCGAAAATATTGCATTGGTTCCACATGAAAATTGCTTGTTGTTGTGGGGCTAAGAAGGAATGATGGTCGGTATTTTCCCACATTAAAAAGGCAAGAGGTATTTACACCTCAACAATGAACTATGAGCCAATAAAGGGACTTTGTGTGGGTGAGGGATACAAGCTTAGGGTAGGTATTATATCTTCAATATTTTCAGCTTAGTTTGTGGAAATATTACATGTCTAACAACTGGGTGTCGGAGTGTGTAATTACATAGAGTTGTTATGTAATGAAATTAATACGAAGTTAGAAGTAACGTGTTCTTTTTTTTTTTTTTGAAAATCGCCTGCCATGACCAAATTAAACTCAAAGACAGGAAACACATGAATGAGAGTTCCATAAATCTAAAGGCAAAACCATGATGGCGGGTATGGGTTTTCAAATCCAGGCAAAATAAATTTTATCGACATTAGAATGAAATTGCGGACAATTAAACGGTTTCCGCTGGTTGTTGTGAACGGATGTCCTTTTTACTGAGTCACTCACAAAAATTTAACGTTTGTAGTAAATAAAGGCTATAATTACTGTTCGAATATACCTACATACACATATGTTAGCTTGTTTTGGTTCTGTTGACTTTATTTCAGTCAATCTTTACATTATTTTCAAATATGTAAGTATTTACAAATGTCACAGAAAAGTACGCATGAAGTACGATAAGATATTAAAGAGCAACGAATATGTTGATAATTTGTGTCTTGTATGTAAGCCCAATTAACCTTGTTCTTTGGCTAATATGGAAAAATTGTATGTCAATTTATTTTTATACAACTGCCACAGTGGGACCAAAAGTTTTTATTTTTTATTGGAATATCGTTTTCTATTTCTATTAGGCTATTGATTATGTCCTAAAAAACAGGCCAATAAAGAACTAAGACGTTCATGGGTTTTTATTGTAAATATAAATAATTGGGTTATTGAACATGAGAAAAACGCGGAGTACTATTAAATTTTAGGGGGCATTTTGGAGCACCCTTTTCAGTTTTTTGAATATAACTCGAAAACGAAGCAAAATTTCGAAATAGACAATAAAATTTACCATCGAAATGAATCATTCAAAAATAGTTTTTAATTTTTTTAGTTAGGTATCTAAATTTAAAAAAAAATCATAACAAAAAAAGTGAAAAATCACATTTTTTTTTTTACGTATTTGCCTATAACTTTTTTATCTGCAAAGATAGGTATAGAATTTGAAAGATGATTTTATTTTCTTAAAAATGACATATTCGGGAAAAGTTTTGGATAAAAATCGACCGAGAAATGGCCACTCAAACTAAGCTGATTTTATGATTTAAAAATAAATATATGGAATTTATGGCTATTTTGAGAAATTTGTGAAATGATACGCTCAAACAGGGTGCAAATTTTTAAATTTTATTCATATGCAGATGAAAATGAGATTTTCAAAAAAAAAAAATAACTAACCCGATTTTAAAATATCAAGTTTTTAAAAAAATATTTTGAAATTAAAAAAATGATATGCAATATCATTTAAAGTTTTTGGGAATTGTTGTATAATTTTTTTTCTATCCGATCAACCAAAATTGAAATATGTAATTCAAAGTAAAAAAAAAATCATACATTTTAGATTTCAATTTTAAAAGAATGCGAAGGAAAAAGAGATCTCTTTTTTACTCTAATTAACTTTCGAAAAGAGTCCGGACTCAAATTTGGCTTGTTCAAACTTTTGCTTGTGGCAAATTGTGTAGGTTTTTTTCAGATTTTCTATTAAGAACAAAATGTGAGCATGAGGGATTTATACTGTTTTCAAATATTTGTGGAACTTTTTGATTCTCTCAAGCAATTAACTGGAAAAAAACCTTGCAAGCGATCGTTTTAAGGCGTTTGTGAGTCTTAGTCGATATTTTCGAAAAACTAGACTCACTTAATAATTGCCCAGGAAAGTTATAAAAAAAGGCACAACTACGAAAAAATTCCGACAAAGCTGAATTTTGGTAGAGAGCTTTGTATTGACGTCTTATAGTTTTTGATTGATTAATTAAAAAACTGAATTTTACCCCCTTTAACCCCCCCTACAAAATTAAGCCCCGTCCCAAATTTACGGAATTTTTCAGGAAATGCTTAAGACGTCAAAACAAAGCTCTCTACCAAAATTCAGCTTTGTCGGAATTTTCTCGAAGTGAAAGTAAAAATTTCCTGGGCTTTAAGCAACTTCAAGGAAAAAATTTAACCCAATAACGAAAATCTTGGGCTTCGCTACAGCCTTATTGATATTTCAGAATTCAGACCATTATTGCAAACTGAAATTTTGACAGAGGTTTATGATGTGCTCGAAAATGTGAAGTGGCCGACACCCCTATAGATACTTGTATGATTGTTTATCATCTGAAAAATCAACTCTAATTTTCTGATTCTGGTAATTTCTTCCTAATTTTTAGGAATTTTTAAGTTAATTAATTTAATTCAAGTTTTTTAGTGAATATTTCAAAATTTGGAAATGTCATGGTGGGGCATTGGCATAGCACGATAAAGGTTGGGAAACACTCTAACACAGACAAATTTTTTTAAAAACCCTAATAGTCATTTTTGAGACAATCTAGATTTTCTATTTTGGTTTTTTTAATATATGTAAGACATTTTTTAAATATTTTAAGAAGTATTAAAAAACGTGTTGATAGCCAAGTTAAAAAAAATCAACTACCTACGTCATTTTCGAAATATTAAGCTTTCAAACAAAATATTTTTAATTGCTCTAGAAATCGAAAATATATAGAAAATTATTGGTGCACAAAATTAATTTTAAGTCAGCTTAAAAATTAGTTATTAAAATTAGATATACCGTTTTCAAAAATTCGAAAAAATGGTTCTTTGGGTGGTAGGCCATTAATAACATTTTTTCGACAAATGGTTTTGCACCCAAAAGTGTTCTTCACTAAAAGTAGTTTATTGAATTCTTTAAAAAAAAGATAACGAGCTATTTTTGAGAAAAATAAATTTTGGTCGAAATTCGACATATGTAAAGCTGCTAAAGAAAGGCGACCTTAAGAATTGCAAAATTGGCGTTGTATTAACGTTTATTTCCGTTTTCCCAAAACTGATGGCAACCATCATTCTTGAGCGGATAAAGGATAGAATTGAGTTTATACTCAACATGTATCAACCTTGCTTCCGCAGTGGTCAATCGTTTGTCGATCATATTAACAACCTACGGCTCATCCTTGAACATTTCATATGGAATCACCGTTTTACCTCATGTTCGTGAATTCTGAGAAGGTCTTTTTAATCCAGAATGCATATGGAGGTCACTTTCCTTTCTACTGGCAATGGACTATGTATTGACGGTCAGTTACCAGCACCTGGAAGTCAACATAAGAAAGCGCAAATAGCAATGGATTGGGCATACGCTGACAAAACAAAACGATTATATTGCGAATCAGTTCTTTGAGTGGCATCCTCAGGGTACACAACATGGAAATCAACTGTCTTAGAAGAAGCAGAATTCCAGAGAAAGACGTAGCCCCAGTTGAAATACTGTAGATCGTGAAGGATGAAGATGTTTTGTTGACGGGTTACAGGATGATGAAAAAAAAAACGTATGATAGGTACCGTTATTTTTTATTCTAATAAAAGCTCTGTTTTAGAGCTATCTTATCTTATCTTCGCTTAGAAAAAAGGAACACGTTAACTACAACAACAAACTGGTATAATTCCGAATTGTTATTGTATTTAACATGCTTCTTTTTTCTAAGCGAAGATAAAAATAAAATAAACAAAATGATACACAGGACCCATCACGATGTTAAAACATCTTGGAACATGGAGTGGAGATCTACTAGAGATTATTTTTTTCAGATGTGCAAAAGCTGTGGTTTGGTTCGTGTACTTACGGAAAAAAACTTTAAACTCGTCTGGCAAGCACTTTCGACAACCAAATCGTCCATCATTATTTTTTGAATGCATAAGACAAGGTTCATACACTCAAATAAATCTAAGTTCAAGCCGTGTAAAATAGTTTAAACCATTTTGTATGCATTTTGAAAGATAAAATGGCAACTCTGCTAGTTTGAGAAAGGAATAATCTTGAAGAATAACAAAACCAATTCTTAATTTTGCTCCTTGACTAATTTCCTGAATGTCATAGAATTTTAATTTGACAGATTTTACCTCTTTTTTTGCTGTGGCTATATTATTTAAGAATATTTATTTTGCATATCATCTATTCCAAGGAGCATGTATATACCAACTGTTTAATCAATAAGTTCTGGTAAGACTTCTACATCAACAGAATAACTTGAATAACATAAAAACCATTAGTTAAATGTTTGCCATATTCAAGACTCGCATAAAAATTTCACTCTGATGTTATGTATTCACATTATACTTCTAAGTCATGCACATATTTGTCTCCAAAATAAAACTAGAATACCTATAAAAATCTCTTCTTAAAATAGATTCATTTTATTTGAATCAATTTATCAAAGTTCGTAAAAGACTGCATCTTATGTGTTCTGAAAATAAATCTCAGCTATATCCTTAAAAGAAAAAAAAACGGAAATCCTTAATGCATACGTGCTTAAATGTACAGCTGTATGTGTCCTTTGAGATATATTTGTTTTTTTTTTTTAAATAAAATAGATTCTTGCTCTAAAATTTCTTGAATTTTCTTTTATTTAAAAGGATATAAGCACGTGTGAAATCGAACCCAAATTCATCGTTCAAGATAAATGTGAACATTCACCCAATTCATATGAACTGGAAAACAAAACAACCTTACCTTCAAGACTGCAGGTGATGTAATGGGAAGCAATGGGGATTTAAGAAGTATGTTTTCTTAAGGATCAATGAAATACTCTCAGCCAATATTATCGAGCAAAACAGAGGTCAAGTTTCCTAAAAGGAGGAGCTCCAGGACATCTTCAAGTCATATAAAAAAAGTAAAGAAGTCAATATAGATGTATAGTTTATTTAATGTGAAATTTTCCTCGAAACTAATCAGACAATTATTCACAATATTGTTTTACAAAGCTTTGAGATCAGAAATGAGAACATGTACATCATAATATGAAGTACACGTTCTATCCTAATGACGAATACTACGAGAGTGTGCATCTAAGTGACAGTCGAGGGTTGATTCAGGATAGAGTGGTGATTCCGCTAATCTACTACATCGGCCTTAGAATTGTAGATAGGCGCCTTGGCGGCTCCTTTAGAGCCGAGACGTTCTCGCACAAGATGGAGCTGAGCGCCTTCGGTTCAGTAGGACTGTGTTCGATCGGGGCCGAAAAGATAAGGTAAGGCAAAAACACCAGTACTGGTGGATAAATGAAGACCCATAGGCTTAGGTGATTAGTTTTAAGCAGGGACAGTCAGGGTGGAAGTTGTTATGAATTGTTATCATTATGCCAAAAAATGTTCGTGACCTTGAACTTGAAAAAAAAACTTTAAAAAATCGTAAAAAAGAATCTATAGCTGACCAATTATTGAAACTAGCTGACCTTTTATAAAGATCTTAAGGCCTATCAGGTGGTATTATTTTTTTGCACAATGACCTTGAAACGAATATAAAAAATTTATTTTAAAAAAATCTATGTCTGTCCACTTAATCAAGCTGATTTTTTATAAAGATCTAGAGATCCTTCGGATGGAATACAATTTTTGCAAATTTCCCATAAATAAGGTGCCAAAAATCACTATGACCTTGAATTTTTTTTTAAATTCATTAAAAAATATGTATGGTTGACCAATTACTGAAAATAGCTGACATTTTATGACCATGAATGGGCCTTTTAAATGGCATACTTAATTTTTTGGAATGAATAACTGTAAATATTTGACCTTTTATCACGATCTAGAAATCTTTCGGATGGTATACTTTTTTGTAAAATTTCCTCAAATGAGGTGCCAGAAATTGCGCGTGACCGTGAGTAACCTTGAGAAACTTTAAGCCTTTATTACAAATTTTCTAGAACTGATCAATTTCTAGGACTAGTTGACCTTTCTGGCCAATTACTGACCAATTAAATGGCATTCTCAAATATCAAATTTCCCATACATATGTATATGAGGTACCAAAGGTCTAGAGCTTTTTTCTTCCTATACAAATTTAGAGTTCATTGCACAAAGCCATGAGTGTCAAGTTAGCAAAGCAACTTTGACGAAAAATGAAAAGGCCGATAATTTGACATTAATTAGTTATTAATTAGCTGTGACAATTTATGATTTATCGTTCAATGTTTTCTATGTTTTATGTGCTTTGCTAAATTGATATCAAGCTAGCATAGTACACTGTCGAGAATCAGTAAAAACTTCTTATACCTGATGGGTTGTTAAGTTGCCGTTAATTTGTAGTTAATTTGTTGTGACAAATTCAATCTGATCGTGCACTGTTTTCTTAATTTTTTTTTTTTCTCATGATTTAAAAAAATGGATCGATGCGTAATTAGTTGTGACGATTAAGAATTTGTCGTTCTATGTTTTCTTCTTTTTTTTTGTCATAACTAATAAATGACTAGTCAAAGGCAAAATAATAAATAATAAAATGTTGTGCCTAGAAGTTGTTTGGACTTTTCGAAAAAAAAATAGAAAACATAGAACGAAAAAATTTAAAATTTTTAAAACTTATTAGTGACTAAATAACCATGAATTATTCAGCCATAAATCATTCGGTTTAAGCAGTTTTAACCAATTTTCGAGGTAGTACCGTGCTAACTTCATGTAAAGTTAACAAAGAATGCTAAAAAACTTATAAGACATTGCGTGAAAAATTCTTAATTCTAACAACTAATTCAATACTAGTTAGCGACAAATTATTGAGCCATAAACCATATTTAGTATTTGCAGTTTTCAATACTTTTTAGAATATGCTTTGCTGACTTGATACCAAGATAGCAAACAACGCAAAAGACATAGAAAACATCGCGTGATTAGATTAATTTTTCACAACTAATTGAAGACTACTTAAAGACAAATTATTGAGTTATAAGACATTAGGTATAGGTAATTTTTACCGCTTTTCGAGATTTTTCAAGTTAGCAAAGCATCCAAAAAAAACATAGAAAACATTGAACAACAAATTCTAAATATTCACAACTAATTAACGGCAAATTTTCCAGCTATTCATTCGGCCAAAGTTGCTTTCCTTACTGGACACTAACCATTTGGCAATCATGATGAAATATTAAAATGCACTAGCAAATAAAATATGCTTATAAGCTCAAAGAAATCTGTTAGTGGTGCGTTTTTGCTTTTGGTAAATCAAGGTTGCCATAATTTACACCTGGTTAGCAAAGGAAACTCATATTTCTGGTTATCAATCGTAATATGTTCTTAAAAACAGTGTGAATTCATGTTTCTAGAATAATTACTATTTAAACTTTATTCAATTTAAACGACATGACCATTTTTACCAGAATCACATAAAATCTCAATAAAATCCTATTTGTTTTCCTGAGGAAGTAAATGAATGCAAAAGAACACTAGAAAACCCTTCTCCTTAATAATTAAATTTTATCCTATTGTTCCACTTTTTTCTATAATTTTATCACGTTACTCTTAACTCTTAAACAGCATTATTAAAAAAAAAACTCCAAATGTTAATTTTCGAATATCTAGATACTGATAATATTTTCAATAAAAAATTCCATCATTCGAGTCTAATTGCCTTTAAAATTTTATAACTCACTCAAATGCATTAAATTTTTTTTCCCTTCTACAGGAAAAATGCAATATTAACATGAGTAGAGCATGGCACTCCAAGGGACGTACTAGTCGCTTTGGTATTCTCGCAAATTCTGTAGATTTTTCCCCTCCAGGGCTTACCTTTTGGCTTTTGTAGACCACGACTGTTACTTAATACATTATTTATGAAGCCATATTTTGCACTTAGCGGTCTCACTCCTGGGTAAATTATAGTCACCATGTGAAAGGTATTTCAAAATGGAGCAGATTTAATTATTGTCACTCACCTGCAAGAAAAAATAAAAAAAAAGAGTAAAATGTTACTTTCGAAAAATATCAATAATTAGGATTGTTAATAGAATTATATTTGTATGACTTATTTTTAGTTCATTCGAAAGTGAGACACTTGCAGTTCTCTGTAAACTTGATTTTGTATCAAGAATTCAAATAAATTGAAATATTCTTGGAGCCTTAGCATAAATTGCTTTATTTTTAAAAAGGTCCTTTATTTATTTTCAAATTTCCCGCAAGCCAGTAAAAAATGTTGTGATAGGTGATATGTAGCACTTTGTATTAAAGAATGTAGAAGAGTGTACCTATTGCTACTTTACAAATATTTCAACATAGCATTAATGCATTTTTCAAAACACAAGTTAAAAACGAGAATCCTGTTAACTACAGATCTTAAACACATGTTTTCAACACAGCAAAGTTTAATCACTTGCAAGCACAAAACGGGCTTTAACATGCAATTGTTCTTTAACAGCTATTACAATAAACTTTTGAGTGCTACAATACAACATCAATGATGCTTAAGTGCATCGGAAGAGCGCTCTATCTTGATGAATATATTTTCGAATAAACAAACGATTTTAAAACATGAACTCATTGAATACTCGAACATGCAATCCAAAATGCACGAGAGGTTTGTTTTACATTGCCAAATTGCAGGAAATCAACGTTCATGCGATAAACATCTGTTGAATTTTAACAGTACATTTTAGGCTCACTTAAATTCATGCACGCCATGGTAAACTATTTAACCTGTTGAAAGGCATTAAGGCTATAAATAAATATTTTTAATTTATTATGACACTTGATGTATTTCTATGGATTTTGTGTATGCAAAATTGTTTGAAGTCATAATCGAAATCAACTTTTGAAAGTTTTGGATTTATTTCAGGCATATTTAACTTTTGATAAAAAAGTTCTTCATATATTTATTATGGGAAGAAATCTATTCGTAAGAAAATGGAAGTCGGGATTCTGATCAAAGATTTTTTTTGTAATGAATTTCAAAATATTTATTCAAGGTCATAGTGAGTTTTGGCACCCTATTTATGGGAAATTTGATAAAAATTTACACCACCTGAAAGATCCTAGAATCTATATAAAAGGTCAGCTAGTTGAGCTGGTTTCAGTTATTGGTCAGCAATAAATTCTTTTTACGATTTATTGAAGTTTTTTACGTCTGCGATGTAAGCAGAACAATTTTAAGCTAGACCAATGGGACCACGGTAGGTGGTGCAATTAGCAGTTCAATTTACATTTCAAGAAAAGCATAACACCATGTTTTGAAGTCCTTATACACAAAACATTTCATACTGCTCTGCTAACTTCACTGTGAAGTTAACATAACATTCGTTTTCTCAATAATGGAGCCAGCTGGAAAATTGTGGTTAGGTTTCAAGAAAAATTAAGGTCTAAATTCTGAAGTCGTTATTTGAAAAAAAAAATCGAAAAAATTAATTTTTCACTGTGAAGTTAGCAGAACAGTCCTTTTGTTCAGTAGTTGAGCTATAGTCAGAAAATTTCAATGGGGCTAAAAATTTGCAGTTTTTATCTGAGTTTTTTAAACTGAGTTCAAGTTTTGAAGTCCAAATTTGACAAAAAAAAATATAAGGATCAATTTTGTGAAGTTAATAGTGCAAAATAGATTTTTCGATTTTTGTGTCAAGGAAGAATAAGAGTAGAACAAAACCGTCTGCAAGACCAAGAACAACGAAATATATGTCATTGGAAAGGTATTCTTATGTTCTACATTAGTTACTATAGGTGATTCTTTCAAAACACTATGTGAAAAAAGTCGAACCAATATCGACGTTACAGATATTATTGGAAAGGTTTTTTTCTTACCTTCAATATCCTACAAAGCAGTTCCTTCATGATGCATTTAAGTGTGAAAAAAAAAGTTTTATGAAGTATGGAAAAAAATGTGTGAACGTTAGCTCAACCAATAGCAAAGAGACGTATGGCGTACAAAATTGATTTTTCGATTTTTTGTCAGTTATGATCTTCAAAATTTGAACAGAGTTTTTTTTCTTGAAGTACGTTAGAAACTGCTTATTTGGTACACAACTGCAATTTCCTAGCTTATTTGTTTGTAAAAAAGTGTACATGTACTAACATGTGCTAACTTCCAAGGGAAAGGAATTTTTTAATTTTAACTGAGTTTTTTCTTGAAGTGGATAAAAAATTGCAAATTCGGGATGTTACTTTTTAATTTTCTAGCTGGCTTTTTTTTAATTTTCTAGCTGGCTCTGTTACTGAGAAAAAGACTATTCTGCTAACTTCATAGTAAAGTTAAGGTGCAAAATTAATTTTTAATTTTTTTGTCTTCAAAATATGAACTCAGTGCATAAAAAACTACTGCAAATTTGGAGCCCCGTTGCAAATTTCTTTCTGGCTCCCTTACTGAGAAAATGACTTTTCTGTAAGTTAACAGTGAGAAATGAATTTATTCGATTTTTTTTTTTTCAAATAGGACTTCAAAATTTGGACGTTAATTTTTCTTTAAATTCAAATTAAATTGCAAATTTGAAGCCTTACTGCAATTCTCAAGCTAGCTCCATTATTGATAAAATGAATGTTCTGCTAACTTCACAGTGAAGTTAGCAGTGCAGTATGAATTTTTTTTGTATATAAGGACTTCAAAATTTGGGATTATCATTTTCAAATCAAACTTCAAATTTAGAGCCTCATTTCAGATTCATAGCTAGCCGGGTTGCTGAGAAAAAAACATGCACTGCTATCTTCATAGTGAAGTTAGCAGAGCAATGGGTTACACCCACTATTTGGTGAACTGCGAAATCCGGAATAGAAATGCATTAACAATGCAAAAAAAAACTGCAAATTCCTGCCGTGGTCCCATTGGTCTAGCTTAAAATTGTTCTGCTAACTTCACAGACGTAATTTTTTGAAAGGTCACGAACGATTTTTGGTATAAGCATAAGAAAAAAATCTGGGCATAACCAATTAATGAAGTTATCTTACCTTTTATGAGCTTTTATCATGATCTAACCTATCGGATTATTTAAGTTTTTTGTAAAATTACCCAAATGAGGTACCAAAATTTGCTAACCTAATTTTTTTATAATTCATTAAAAATGTATTTAAAAAAAATATGAATGACCAATAACTGAAAATAGCTGACCTCTTATGACCCTAAAATGGCCTTTTAAATGGCATTCTTTTCTTTTTTAAATTACACAAAGGAGGTGCCAATAGCTATTGTATGGCCTGAAAGGAAAAAAAATCTATGGCTGACTCATTACTGAAAATAATGTGCACGATCTTCAGATCTTTCAGATAGTATATTTTGATTGCAAATTTCATACAAATGAAAACGTCCCATCGAAAACGACACAAATACAAGGCTTAAAGTTTTTGAAGGAAGGTTTGGCACCAAAAATAGTGCGTGACCTTCCATGACCTTCAGAAACTTAAAGCCCTATTTCATTTTCAAGTGCACGTTTGGGGTACCCCTTTTCGGAGTCTTTTTCTGATCCTGATTTCAAGAGGGAGTAGATTTGGAGCACACGGATACATACAAAACTTATTGTCGGACAACTTTTGAAAAGTGATAAATGCTTGAAGAAGCCATTTTGTAAAACGTCGTCGTTGGGTTGTGTATGAGTGTAAATTTGACAGTATAATGTTTTCATATTCGATTGCAATCAAAAAGAAGTGGAATAATAAGAAAATCCAATCGAAAACGACATGTAAGGAGGACTAGGTATTGAGCTAGTTGACCTTTTATGAACAACTACCGACCAATTATCAAATCTACTATTTTGCATTTTTGCAAAAAATGCGTTTGTATTACTTAAATAAAACCAAAATTTCAATTAGTATTTTTCTCGTTATTACTAAATTCAGTGAAATTGAAAAGATTCAATAGATTTTTGAATTTTTTAGCAAGTGGTCTATAATGTTCAAAATAAATGCGGAGTTAGCCTCTTTACACTCTAAGCCAACGAAAATTTCCAAAGGTTCAGAGCCATAATATTTAAGGAATTATTTTGGCAATTTAAGGAGCTACGATGTAATTTTATACTCCTCATTATAATTATCCTGCACAATTGCCTCTTGAACATTAGATCAAATACGTAACTACTAGCCGGTCAGACATTTTATCTTTAAAATATTTAACATTTTCTATTTATTCCTCAATTTTTTTTTTTCAAATATTCCAAACTGCGTGTGACTGAATTTGATATCTTCTTCAATATTTGCAGACAGTAATAACTCATTAGGTACCTTCATAAGCTCGAGAGCATAATGAATAAGTTTTTGGATTTTAACGAACATTTCAACCAACAGAGTTGACACACACACACCATCAAAATATCTTTTAAAATCTACCTCTCTCTGGCAACTCCAGGACTCCAGCACTTCAGGATAAGAGATAAAACCCTAAGACGTCAATTTTCACTGGGGAATCGGCAACAGTTGCAGATGATATAACATTTCCAAGTTCATTCCAATAGATTAAGCTATAGGTATTCCTTGTGCCGTAAAGCCTATAAGGACGATTAAAGTTTCCATTTTCTTTGACGATGGAGGAGAATAGTGAGATACAGGCATATGGCATACATGGCAGATGGCAGTTCACCCACAAACATTAGACTGTGTGTGTTTAAGTCATTTTTTGATGCTTGGGATTAGAATACATATTGATAACAGAGAATTTAAGTAAAACAGCCAACCGCAAGAATGTCTTTAAGCTGTTAACATCCCTTTAAACAACAAATACTAGTATTCAAAACATTAAAGCAAATAATGGCTAGACAAATATACACTCTCAGAGAATGTACGCACATTTAGTCATACGTAAAACTTGGTAAACATTCTCGGAAACGATAAGGAGGACAGAATGAGAATTAGTTTTATAAATACGACATTCTTCATCAATCATCGTAGTGGATGATCCAATACTGAGGATGCACCACGCCCAAAACAGTTGTCTCAAAGTTGGATCTTTTCATGCTGATACTCCCTATTATTTTCATTTTTTACGGATTAGTGTATTTGCACCTAAAATTGAAATAATCAACCATCGTCAGTATATAAGAATGTCTATATAAGGTTCTGAGAAAGCATTTTCAAAAAAGATTCCAAAAATAAATTTAAAAATGAGACCACAGTTAAGTTGTGGCCAAAGATCAGAAATAACTCTCCGCCATTATTTTCAATCGGTTCTCTCTGAGAGTTTCTACATTCGTTTACAAAGATTTGAGTTTTTGTTTGAGATTAATTAAAAATAAAATATAAAAATTTTAGCTATCGGTTGAGTTTTTTACAAAAATGGAAAAAGTCTAACTTTTTTGTTTAAAGTAAATCAAAAATGGTTTTCACTGTATATTGCACAAAATCACTCAAAATCAATATCCACAATTATAAGTATGCACCGATGACTAAAACGTATAAGTTACTGCAGGGCCTGCAAAATAAAAGCATTCATTTTAACCAAGCTTGTAAGCTTTCAGGTACAAGTACCTACCAGTCAAGTAAGCAGTACCTTGAACTGAAGTCTTGCCATGGTAATCCAAAAGTGAGTTTCACAGTTGTCGTCATTGTGCGTTTTCACCGTGTCCGTTTAAACGAGAATCTGTGTCGTGTTTTTCTCGCTATGTTTTCACTTTGGTGTCGCCATGACATTTACACGTGGTTTTTGCCATTCAAAATGTTTTGACTTCATCCCGCTTTAGTCTCGTGCAATGGATTGCCGTATTAGCCAGGCCCAATGCTACCCAGCTGTAGTGAGAAATTTTCTCTCGCTTAAACGATTTAAAGCGTTTTCAATTTTTATTTATTTGAAAGTTTTTTTTTAAACTTTGGCGATACTATGGTGAAACAAACGCGAGATGATGGAAAATCATTCTAAATGCCAAAAAGCAAGTGTAAATGTCAGGGCTTGACATAAAAGAGTCTATAGCGAGAAAACCACGACACAGATCCCCCTATAAACTTGGCTTGGCGAGTTCATAGCCAAATGAACACACACAATGAAAACTACGTTTGGACTTCAGCCACGTTTTCGGCTATTATTTTAACCTTTTTGAAAAATGTTATTTTGAAAAAAACATTACTTTGGCGAGTCTAAAGGGAGACCAAAGTAAGATGATGGAAGAACATTCTTATTGCCAAAATACAAATGTAAATGTCACGGCGAGACTATGTCACAGTATAAACTAACTTGGCGATTATTTTAAATACAAAAATGAATACTTCACAACGCTGATATACTAACCAATATTCTGATTGATGCAGATGAGATTTATTTTTTTGTTTCTCAGTGATAAATCTCACTGGTTGACCGAAACATAAAAAAATCGAATAAAGGTTTTAGTACAATTCATAATTATTGGAGCCATTCTATTAGATTTCCTAAGCATGGAATGGGCATTCCAAATTCAAAGTGATAGTACATTATATCTTTGGGAGCACCGGGGTCACAAAATTAAAAAAAAAATTACCTCAAAAATGTGAAAGTAGTACTTCTGTCTCTTTGATATGTTAGACTTTATGTTTTTTGCCATTGAAAAATATTAAAGGCAGAGATAGGGCACAGTAGAACCTCTAAGAGTAACGGAGTCAAAAAAAAGCCTGGAAAAATTCTCAACAATAATAAGCTAAGTAAAAAAAACACTTTTTCTTTGTGTTATACGTTCAGGTCATTAATATTTTAATAAAAAATAGTAAATTTAAGTAAAACAAATATTTTCCATACACTTGTTGCAGCACCGAATTTTGTGACAGAATTTTGAATTACAAAAAACTACGGAAAATCTCCACACCTATGCAGTTCACTGTTTGTTTAAAAAAAAAACTGAGTTTCCTGTTGAGCAGTACTCGTACGTCTGCCGCTTTGATATAATAAGGTGTATTATATTTATTAAAAAAAAAGCTTAACGCATATGTAAAGGGTTTTGCAAACGGGACGCTACAAAAGTGGAGCGACAGGGACAGCAAACGACGCCATATTTCTTGCCGTTCTTTTGACATTTCTCTTCAATAAGATTTGCCATTTCATGATGGAAAGATATACAACGAGCCAACAACGAGTCGAAATTATTAAAAATTTACTACCGAAATTCGGAGTCAGTGGCCTCAACGTTAAGAGCGCTTTGTCCAATTTATGGTCGTCATAATCGTCCTAGCAGATCAACAATTGAGCGTCTAGTGGAATCCACAGACACATTACAAAATGTTCCCGTGCCAGTGAGACAAAGAAGTACCCGTAGTGTCGAGAATATTGCTGCCGCTGAGGCTTCAATTGCAGAAAGCCCAAATGTGGCTCTCACACGTCGTTCTCAAGCGTTGGGCATCTCTGTGACGTCGTTGTGGCGAATTTTGCGAAAAGATCTTGGCCTACATCCTTACAAGATTAAATTGACGCAAGAACTGAAGCCACTTGACCTCCAGAAGCGTCGTATGTTCGTGAATTGGGCTGAGCAACAACTTGAAAATGATTCGGATTTTCATCGAAAAATCATCTTCAGCGATGAAGCTCATTTCTGGCTGAATGGCTTCGTCCATAAGCAAAATATGCAGTATTGGTCAGGCAGCAATCCACACCTACTCCATGAGTCATCATTGAAAATTACGGTTTGGTGTGGTTTAAGGGCCGGCGGCGTCATTGGGCCGTACTTCTTCCGTGATGATCAAGACCGGCACGTTACTGTGAATGGGGATCGCTACCGTTCAATGATAACCGAATATTTTTGGGCCCAATTGGATGATATTGACTTGGAGGACATGTGGTTCCAACAGGACGGCGCCACAAGCCACACAGCGAATGTCACAATCAATTTATTGGAAACCAAGTTTGGAGAACGTGGTTATCTCACGAAATCGTCCAGTCGCTTGGCCACCTCGGTCGTGTGATTTGACGCCGTTAGACTATTTCCTGTAGGGCTACGTCATGGTCTATGGTCTATACCAATAAGCCAGCGACGATTGATGAACTTTGTACGAATATCGAACGTGAAATCGCAGCAGTATCAGCCGATTTATGTTTGAAAACCGTCGAAAATTGGGTCCAGCGTCTGGACTTCTGCAAGCGTGCCCGTGGTGGCCATGCAAAAGAAATCGAGCTCCATACATAATGGCATCGAACGTACTTTCACAATAATAAAGATTTTCATTGATATCCAAAACCGTTTTTGTTTATTTAAAAAAAAACTTTTTAGGGCTCTTATTGACCAACCCGATATTAATATTTCAACAAAACACTTTGTATTGATTAAGGATGTAAGCATTCAATTCAAGTGTGATTTGAACCAAGATGTTCCTTCAGGTCCTGAAGTAAGGAATAGAAATTCCTAATAAAAAATTGAAGAGATACATTTATCACATATATACATGTTTATGTATGTATGTATTAGCTTAAATGTATGTATAGGTATCTAAAAACATAATGTACGAGCCTTTGCGAAGTTTATATTTTCATATGTGATTGTACCAGACTTTCAACGGTGAGGTTTTTGAAAATGTGATTTATTTAAAAATTTAGGTCTTTCGTTATTAGATATTTTGTTCTTTTTTTTGGACAATGTCAGTCGTTCCGCTTCCACAAGGCTTGAAGCCAGAACTACATATAATAGTCGAAAGCTGACTGAAGTTACACAATATCATAAAAAAGCAAAAGGTAGCTTTCCGAATCGTTCAAAGGCGAGCGCTCCGTACTTCGCAAAAGCAAAAGTGAACGAAACTAAACTAAACTAACAATCCTTAACCTTGTAACGGGTGATTTCTTAAGAGGTTTAGAACTTTAAAAAAAAAAAAACAAAAAAAATTCGAAAAAATGAATGAAATATTTATTTGAATCGATAGTTTGAACCTTGCAATTTAATGTTTAAAGATAATTTCATGCAAATGTTGACCGCGGCTGCGTCTCATGTAGCCCATCCGCTGAGTCCAATTTTGGCATACTCTTTCACACATATCGGCCGGTATCTCACGAATGAATGCATGGAAGCGGGCTTGTCCCTATAGACATTAGCCTTGACATACCCCCACAAAAAATAATCTAATGGTGTCAAATCGCACGATCTAGGCGGCCAATTGACCGGCCCGAAACGTGAAATTAACTGTTCACCAAACTCGCCTCGCAATTGCGCCATTGTTTCGCGTGCTGTGTGGCATGTGGCACCGTCTTGTTGAAACCACATATCATGCAAGTCAAGAACTTCCATTTTGGGCAAAAAAAAGTTTGTTATCATCGCTCGGTAGCGTTCACCATTAACAGTAACGCTGCGATTCGCATCATCTTTGAAGAAATATGGCCAAATAATGCCGCCGGCCCATAAACCGCACCAAACAGTGGCTTTTTCGGGATGCATTGGTAGCTGTTGCAATGCTTCTGGCTGATTTTCACTCCAAATGCGGCAATTATGCTTATTTACGTACCCATTCAACCAAAAATGAGCCTCATCGCTGAACACAAGCAGCGCGCGATGAACATTTCGAACCGAGCACGAATTTTGATAGTAAAATTCAATAATTTGCAAGCGTTGTTCATTTGTAAGACGATCCATGGTTAAATTGCAAACCAAACTGAAGCTGTTTGACAGTGACACAAGGTACTAAACACACGTCAGCTGTCAAAACCAGTGTTGCCAAAACCAAACCAGCTAAAAAATCACCCGTTATATTTATGTAGCGCGTCATAGTAAGATACCATAATCTCAAACTCATAGATAAACATAGTATTTCCTGGAACTGATATGTAAGACTCTTTTCCTTTGTATGTCATATAATGTTTGATAGTCTTTCTTTTTCAAAGAAATAAATTTAAGCAAAATTTTCTTATTCAAAGGGGATAGAAGACCATATCCTGCAAAGATTTTAAATAGTATGAGTGTATGTTTATGCTTCAATTGACATTGGGTTAAAAATAATTCTCTTTATTTCCATTTTGAAATATTCTTTTATCTAAAGGATGGCATATTTACATACAATCATTTCGTTATTTACCAAACTATTCCTAGATATAAATAAAATCATTTATCTGTAAAATGCTTCAATCCACTTTTCAAAATTTGTACATTTTCTTATCTTACACTTGACTAAATATTCATCCTTAACCTTTAATGGTAGCTTTTATTTATCATTTTATATATTGTCTTGTCTTGAACAACCCAGTTTATCAAGTTATCTCCCATTTCAATGCCTTTGTTGCAGACTTTGGCATTTGAATGTTTGCTTAACTTATTTTTGTATAGCTATTTGCAATTCGATAGAGTCGAATAGTTGCCATTTTTATTGGTTGGTTAGACATTTTGTTTGTTTTCTTCGAGTTTTTCTAACAAGAAACGGAATACATTCCAACAAATACTTACACATTATTTTGTGTAATGTGTGGTATAGTAAAAAAAAGATATCCTTTTTTTAGGGTAAACACATTCCTGGATACAAAAATGAAACAGCACAAAAAATAGTGTAATCAACGAGGGGATAAGTTACACATACAATTTCCATTTGCCAACGGATTCACGAAATAAAAGTCGTGTCATTCCTAAAAGCCCTGTGGAAATACTGGAAATGGATTTCGTATCAAATGTATGCTATGTTGAATGTAGATAACTAAGGATATGATAGTTGTAGACCATCTCTCATTCCTTCTTTTTATCCTTACAAAATCGTGTTTAAGGCTTAAATAAATAGTCGAAAACGTGCTCTACCTAAACGGAGATTTTAGCCACGAATATGTCAAATGAAGTATTTTTTATGTTCGTATAAGAATTCATGATAAGCTAAATTATGTGAGCTATAGGATGTAGGAATTCAGACTTCAGATAAGGGAATATATGGTTGTCAGGGTAAAATTGATATTCAGATTTGATACAAAAAATTGATTTCTTTTTATAGAAATGTCCTGAAGTCCAAAATAATGGTATTCTTCAAAATGATATTGCGACAGAAAGACGAAACAGAAGGGTCAAAATTTACAGATTCTTTCTTTTAAAGAAAAAAAATGTAAATAGAGAAATTGAGAATATTAAATTTCAATTTTTTAAGGATTTATGTACATGTTTATGTAAATGATATTGACAATATCTGCCATATAACTCTCTTTTAGATTGTTAACTTTCGCGTTAAAGGCGGCACCGATTTCGATCAAATATACAAAAAGGAGTTCTTTTCAAATTGGATTCATAGTGCGTATTGAAGACTTCAAAAAAATTCTGTGAATTTAAATTTTTATTTTTAAATTAAATATTTCAAAAATAGGTTGATAATTTTTTCTACCGATATCAGATTAAAGTGTATGAATAATTTGCTTGGGTAAATTCATAAATTAAATATTAAAACGCTACACTGACTACTGAAATTTAAATAGTGCCAGGAAAAAAACCTGCTTTGAATGGCTAAAAATGTATCTGTCATTGGGTGGCATAAAGCACACCTAACTTCTGACGGAATATTGAAGATGAAGAATAGGAAGCAAATAAAAAACATCAAATCAGTGACAATTTTGAAGAACAGGTCTATTTTCAATATCATTCACAAAATCTATTAAGAGTATGGAAAAAAACTAATCATCGCATGAATATTTTCCGATTTATCAGGAAAACATTATAACAAAAGGATAAACTTTCGATAAATATTTTTTATAATATTTATTCGATAATAAATTATTTTAAGTAAAATTTATTCAAGGTAAATCAACGTACCTACCCACCTATATATAAATTTAGGATCGTATTTATTCTGGTCTCAGGTGGGTATCGAAGTGTGATTTTCTTCTAATGTATCGATTGCACCCTACACATTTTGCGTGTGAGCTGAAGATAAAAATGGTATTGTGATTAAATGAAAGGTTGAGTGGAAGATAAATTGGTATTTTTATTGAAAAAATGCAGCTTTGGTATATTTATATTTTGAATATTATGTCAAGTTCTTGGCGCCTTCTTTTTCTTATGTTTTTTTTTCTCTTTAACAAAATTTAATCATTCATTCTAGCGAACCTCCTTATTATGCTCAACTATTTTAAGCCAGTTGTATCTCCAAGTTATACAAACAGTGGAAAAATTCCAAATGAATTTTGAGAGGAAAAACCTGTACTTTCTGGTGCCATACCAAATTTAAGAGACAAAATTAAATACGAGTATGCGCTAAAACAAGCTCATATATGCTAATTTTTCGTACTTTAAAAAATTATTTTACAAAAGAATAATTGGATCGGCAACAGAAAAATGGTTAAATTTTTGTTGAACCATGTTACACAATATCTTTTGGTTAAGTACAATATTCTGGAGAATTAAATACTTAATATTGGAATAATGAAAATACGCATCATACGTCATACTTGCATTACATTGAACATAGGTATTTTCGTTGGATTTTTTTTTTGTCAAATATTCTAGATGGGTTGGGTTGATCTGGTGAGTATTTCATTTCTCCGAACTAAAATTTTGATGCCTCGAGACCATTTTTAAAAAAGGAAAACTGGTAAGGAAATCCACAAAAATTTTGTTCGATATGTGGTTCATATTACTGTCCAAATTAATAGAAGCTCAAATTAAAGGCGAAGCTCAAACGCCATTTTAATTCCAAAGTAACAGGGATATACCCATTAAAACGCTACATTTCTTATAATTTTTCGTAGTTTTGGCGAAAAAGACTTCTTTTTTTGTTCCTATTCATATTCATATCCATATTCATATTCATATTCATATTCATATTCATATTCATATTCATATTCATATTCATATTCATATTCATATTCATATTCATATTCATATTCATATTCATATTCATATTCATATTCATATTCATATTCATATTCATATTCATATTCATATTCATATTCATATTCATATTCATATTCATATTCATATTCATATTCATATTCATATTCATATTCATATTCATATTCATATTCATATTCATATTCATATTCATATTCATATTCATATTCATATTCATATTCATATTCATATTCATATTCATATTCATATTCATATTCATATTCATATTCATATTCATATTCATATTCATATTCATATTCATATTCATATTCATATTCATATTCATATTCATATTCATATTCATATTCATATTCATATTCATATTCATATTCATATTCATATTCATATTCATATTCATATTCATATTCATATTCATATTCATATTCATATTCATATTCATATTCATATTCATATTCATATTCATATTCATATTCATATTCATATTCATATTCATATTCATATTCATATTCATATTCATATTCATATTCATATTCATATTCATATTCATATTCATATTCATATTCATATTCATATTCATATTCATATTCATATTCATATTCATATTCATATTCATATTCATATTCATATTCATATTCATATTCATATTCATATTCATATTCATATTCATATTCATATTCATATTCATATTCATATTCATATTCATATTCATATTCATATTCATATTCATATTCATATTCATATTCATATTCATATTCATATTCATATTCATATTCATATTCATATTCATATTCATATTCATATTCATATTTATTTTCATATTCATATTCACAAACAAAATTTGTATAATGATAAACAAAACTATAAATATCACAGTGTTTGTTGTTTGTCGAAATATGGATATTTTCTATACTTAATCACTTCTTTGTAGCTGTCGAATAGACAGTTCTGACTTCTGAGTCAGAAGATATGATCATTCATTATGTTTATACTAAAATGAAAAAGAAATTGGTACTATTGTTCAATAAGCATGTAGATTTTAAATATAATTACTTAAACCCAGGTTTTAAACTTCAAGCCATTTAAGTATTGCGAAATGAACTTTCAAACGTACCTTCACACTTCACATTGAAATAAATTAAAAATATTCTCCTCGGAGATATTTCTTGATATGAGGTGACAATATAAAAAGAAAAATATTAAAACATTCATATATTCCTCGGTATGTATTGGTATTACTTGCTTCAGAGAGATGCTTTCAAAATTCATAAATCTTTGATATTGAGGCAAATTACAATTCTACCACTGAATTTCCACAACAAATTTTTGTTTCTCTTTGCAATCATCCCAACTTTTTTAGAATATATATGTAAGTGCTTGTACATAAATATGTAAATGAACTCTAGACACGTGACATGAAATTTAAACGTTAGACATAGCTGCCTTGAATTCAGAATTAGGAATCTCAAATTTTAAACTCATGAAATAGAAGTATCTTAAATACGATATACAATTGCTTAAAATTTTCCAGTATATTGCAAGTAACATTTAAGGAGAGTATATATGTATGTAGATGTTTTCTAAAGCAAAACATTTAATACAAGAATTTTAAAATATAGATGAGCAATGGAATTATTCAACAGAGACAAACCCTTGACAAAATATTTCAGACAGAATTAAAGTTAGAACAACAAAATAGAAAATAGAAAATATTGTCTATTCTTAAAGAGGATGACAATTTACAGAATGGATGGGTTTTGGAAAATATGGAGTATTTGACATCTCTCTAGAGACAAATAAATGTTTCGTGCTGGCCATACAAATGCAGGCAAATTTATTAGCATCTTCGAAAGTTTATATTTTAAAATTATTAAATAACGTTTACCATTAGGAACACTGAGAAAAATCATAACACCAAATGTATGCATTAAAAAGATGAGTCGAAGTTAGTTCTGAGCCCTATTGCACCAAAAAATTACCACTAATCACTTTTGACTTACAAATTTTTACAAATCCTGAAAAGAGGACAGTTGGCCATACATACGTCAAAGCCCTGATTTTTTTCAAATATTTTATAGGAGATTGCCACTGTCTAAGAAAATTACAGGTCCGATAACGTTTGCATTTCGTTTCACTAGTCTAATCCTCTATGACGAAAGACCATATTTTCTCAAAGAAGCGCAGTGTTTATTTTTCTCTGCACTGACATTGATTTATAGCATTTCTGCATTTGATTCCTGTTCCCGTAAAGATAAACATTTTTTATAACGACGAGAAAAACCCACCTCTAAACAATGTTATATAAGTCATAACATCAGGAATGGGAGTAAAAACTGATGTTTACAATACCCTGACTCCTGACTGATGTTTTCAAGCAAATCCTTCGTTAAGCGATGCTTCTTTCTTGGTTAAAAACAAAACAAGTTAAATGTTCAAATTGAAGATGAAGATGAATGGATACAATGGCAGGAGCTGGGATCAAGGACTTAATTCACTTGATTTACTTTTAAGCATCACTGAAGAAGTAGAAAACAAGCCCAAAAATGAACCAGATGGACTTTGCAAACTGTTATTTTCAATTAATATTCATCTACGGAAAAACATAACTCAAAAAAGTTTAAGAGCAATAAATCAATAACGAAAAAATTGCGTCTTGAGGAGGTAAAAGGCACAAAATAAAAACAAAACAAAAAACTTCTGAAAATGTTTAACATGGAACCTATGTATATAAACAAATATACAATGGATGAGGCTTGAAAGGCTAACGTGTGATTTATTGTTATTTGTTCTTAAGATAAAGGAAAAGCAAACATCTCATTAAAGCTGTCCTCTTAGCTTAATTGAATGCCGAGAGATTATCGATATTTTTTGTTTTTTTTATTGTATGGCCTTCTACAGAGCGAGATCTTATAGTGATGCAAGATTAACACTCTCATTAATTTACCTAGCAAATTAACGCTTCATTATTCTCCAATCGATAAGTTCGTGTTACCTGTAGAAGTTTTGGCACAAATTTCAGTTTAATGGCCATTGATATAATGAGAAAAGTGAAAATGAAATACACAACAACTGGGTCGCACTGACATGCTCGTATATTTCATGTGGCTTTTAAATTTGAGTAGAAAATCATGCATTTTGTTTATAGTAAGGTTTCCACGTTACATTCTTTTCATCCTACTTTCACTTAGGAACTATTTTAGAACAACAACTATCACAGCTACCCGCAAAAGTACAAATCCCTCTTTGCAATTCTAAAAATCAGCAAGAATTGTATTTCGTTAAATTAGAATTCATATTCATCACTTGCACATGGCGTCACAGAAAAACCAACACAAATAGCTATTTTTACTCATCGTGGATACAATTCACACTCAAACTTAACTGAAAATATAAAGAAAAGACCTTTGGCCTATTTCAGCAAGCACTTTTCACTTTGCAAGAAATTATTTGTTTGCTAAGTTAAAAATTAACAGTGTTTAATGAAAGAATATTACCGTTTTTTAGGAATTATAGTAAACCTGACTCCAGCCACAGACAATTCAACATGTTTTGTTCAATATTAGCTTTTGGCTTTTGTGCAGCTTCCCCCCACCAGTCGTAAAGAGTATTGTTTAAAAGACAAATCTTAAGAGATTAATAAGCTGCTTCATACTAAGACCCTCCATTCTCCACCAGTGGTAAGGGGTTTAAGTTCAATGACACCAGGGGCTTCGGTAGTCGGTACCTTCTGATTTATATAAGAGTGAAAGCCTATCGCATCGTGTCAAGTTCTATCAGTGGCTTATTACCTGCTGATTAAGTGCCACTGGGGGCGTAGTTCCTTTTAATAAGTGCAAACGCTGTACTTGTTGAATAATGCCACCAATGGCGTTGATTTTGCTGAATAGTGCCACCAGAAGCGTAGTCTCTTTCAATTAATGCCACCAGGCTCCTAGTATCTACTGATTGGGTGCCATCAGGGGAGTTATTCCCGTTAAATAACACCACCAGGGGCACTGTACTATCTAAATAGTGCCACTAAGGTTTCTTATATATTAAATTACGCTTTTTAATTGTATAATTTGTGGGAACAATTGATTTAAAGAAAAACGAACGCAAAATCGGAGAATTTTTATCCCATATTACATTAAAGTGTTCCCGAATTAGTGGTTTTTCCTACCAAAATGGCTAAAAAATCCCTTTTATGATAAAAATGGTGGGAAAATATTCATAGGGGCTTATGGTGGGAAAATATTTCAATATTTTTTTGGGGGGGGGGGGGGAATTATTGTTACCATAACCACCTTTCTTCAAATTGTTAAAGAATCATTAGAAAAAAGTCTATCCGTTCATCACCATCAATGATATGAATTTTTCGTGGGTAACACACAAATCATCAAATCAAAATTTAAATTCTAAAAAATTGATAAAAATCTATGTCTGAGCAAACTAGCTGACCTTTTTGCGTATAACCCTTACTTGAGGTGGCGAAAACTGTGCGTGTGACCTTAAGAAACTTTAAAACTTGACCACAGTTAGATGACATACTTTTTTGCGAATAATATTAAGTGCAAAGAGTCCAGAGCCAACTTTTGTATTTTATTTCTCGGAAATGATTAAAGCAGAAAAAATTGTGATGTTTTTTTTTCCTTCCTTTTGGGATCCTAGAAATCTCACCCGGCTTCACTGGTTGATTAAAACAAAATATTTTGCTCACATTTCCTAATCTATCTCTTACAAAAAAAGTTTTGAGTATTTTTAGATAGAATTTTAATGAGTTACAAATTTTGCTTTAAATTGTGTTCATAACAATTAATAGTTTTCGAGAAAGTTACAAAAAATTAAGTCCTTTTTGGCGAAATCAAATAATTTTATTACCTGATAGTTTGAGAGCGTTGGTTTTGAGTAACTGGATTCTAAAAAGGCTTACATTTTCTCATGTGCATCATTTTTTACATGTATGTATGTATGTATTCTACATGTAACTTAATCGCAGCTTGCTGGTGAGATGGCCCAAGCAATCACCCAAAAATCGAAGAAATAAAAATTGGTTCTTTGGGGAGGTAATAATTTTTTTTTGGAAAATGGTTTCCCATCCAAAAGTAGCTTTTACCAAACAAAATTCATTGATTTTTTTTAAGAAAAGTTATGGAGCCGTTTTTGAGACAGATTAGATTTAGTAAAAATGCTAAAAAAAAATTGTAATTTTTTGTTCTTAGATTAAGATTTTCCACTACAAACTATTTCCATAGAATCGAACGCGCATTTCGTTGCGAGAGTAAGATTGATCAGTGGTTTCTTTAGGATTTTTTTTTATTCCTTTTGCACTTCGAACAACAAACCTTGTCGGAGAAAATTTTCAGTTATAGTCGTGTTTTTCATAGTTTTTGAAGCACAGTTCTATAAGAGATGGGTGCAGCACCCATGGGTGATATTGGTTCATCTAACCGCTTTCGTTGTCATTGTGTTATAATCTCTTTTTATTATTTTCCCATAACCTGACTCATTTAGTAAATTATTGATTATTATTTTTTTTTTTTTGACTTCTATCATATTCTTCCTGCGATATCCCGATCTTTTAGAAACAATTCACTGCACACTTTTGATTACCATTTTTCTTCCTCAATCAGGACTTTTCCGCAACCCGTTTTTAAAACCAATCGTCAAAAGCATTTTCAACTATCGAATGGTAAACAAAAAAAGGATCGATTTGACGTGAATCTCAAATCTTAATTCTTAAAGCGTACTCAAAAAGTGTAGTGTCAGAAATCGGCATTCCATCGACAACAACCTTTGATGAGGAGAAGATCAGGACTAAGCCAACAGACGAAGATACATGTGTACAAGAAACTTTCGCAGTCACTCATTAGCTACTGTTTTTCCCAGTCGGGTTCAGAGTCACAAAAATACCGATTAAGGAACTGCAAATCTTCGAATAAAAGATGCAGCGGACTCCAATTTGACCAGCAGCGAAGAAAACATTACAGGAATGAGGATCTCTACAGAAAAGCTAGGATAATACTGCTGGACAAATACCTACTTAATTTGGCAAAGAAACTAGTGAAAAAACACCGTCAATCTCCCCAATCAGCTGATGAAAAAGACGGCCACCGATCAACGAAATCCCGAGCCGAGGTACCTCAGTATGATGGAAGTCCAGGATGGCAATATTTTCACTGACAACGACAAAACAGCCGTTTCTTTCTACGCTGACACAGGGTCAGCAAGTCAGCATACTACAGCGGCTAAAAGCCAACCCTTTCCACCAAACCAGACCCAAACCACCAATGAACAACCGGGACGGGACACCCCGAGAACATCAAAGTCAACCGATTTTTTTTAATTTTAAGTTGTCAATGTATAACGATAGGCCTCTCATGTGCTATATTTTCCAACGTATTTTATGTTAACTCAAATTGTATATAAATGTTCCATAAAATCGTTAAAAAAAATATACATATTTGTAAAACCAAAGGGATACCAAGTATGTCCAATAAATATTAAAGGAAAGGAAGTATAGTGTAGCAAGATGACGACTGAACCTATTCAAATGGCCGGCAGTGTATATCGCAAGTAAAAACATCTTTGGGACGCAGGTAAGTTTAAATTAAAAAAATTCAATGTTTTTGTTTGTGCCAGTTGATTGAAAAATGAGGTTAACGTAATTTTATGATGTGAGCCTAGTACGCTGCCGACGCGAAAAGAAAATTCCCAAACAAAAATTACATAACGAAATAATAAACGAAAAATTAAGTTCTGTTTTCAGTTCTGCTGTGTACGCTGTTCGATCAAGTGAAATTAATTTTTGTACCAGATTATTTGAAGAAGTCTATACACTCTTTTTTTATGTGGCTGTAAAAACAGTGGGCTATGGTTCTTAAGCTTGCATAGTTGATACATTTTTTGCTTCGTCTTCCCTTTCACGCCACACCATAATGATAACTTAGGAGGTTTCACATCGCCAATTTCATTTCAATTTTGAAGTTCTGCCATTGAAAGATGACAATGATGACAAAAATGTTAGATACAGGTATAAGATATAATTTTTTTATGTATTTTTATTGGTGGAATCCTTGCCAAAAATGCGGTTGTAGGCGATATTTTCGGTAAGAAATTAATGTATTTGTTTTCAACAAGTAGGTAGTAAATGCCTATATACAAGTATAAAAATTTGGCACTGTGTTTTCTAGGCCTTTAGCACCTTATTTTCAACTTGTTGCAATTTGGCAATCTATTGATTTTGAGACTTGAATACTTTAAATCAATTTTGACAAAACCCTACAGTTTTCTAAGTAAACATTTTTTTCTATTTACTTTTTTAACTGACTTAATGGCAATGTAGTAGGTAGTACCTCGTGGCATAATGGCTAGTGCGCTAAAATGTCATGCCGATGAGTTGGGTTCGATTCCGAGCCGCTACCATCTAAAAATAGAAATGCTTTTTCCGAGGTATTTCCTTTTGCAAGGAACTGACAGCTCCTCCGAGAGTATACTTGTCATGAAAAAGTGCTCCTCATCTAGCCGTTCGGACTCTGCAAAAAATTGTAGGTCCCTCCATTCCTGCCAACAAAATGCATCACAATGGAATGGATGAGAGTTGTAAGTCACTAATCACTAATCATCAAATTTATTTATAATGGCAATGCATTTTCATAATTTTACTCGTATTTTAAAGGTACTCGTATGTACAGCCAATTTTTCTGGCAGAATCAAATTTGTATAATTATGTGCTTCTGTTAAGATTTGAATAGAGTAAAAGTGAATAGAGTTTTCGACCACTGGGCGATACTAGTTTTATTTTATTCTCAGCTCATTAACAACGTCCAGGTTAGGTTAGGTAAGGTTAGAAGGGGTGATAATACGGCAAGCCGCATCATCTCACTCGGATCTCGGTGGATCCATTGCGCTCCCCAGGGTAAAAGGTGGGTGGTGAATGGTGAAGAGGGATAGGAGGGGTTTGAGGACCTTGAAACATCCTGAGTTCTGAATGAATTTTAGGATGTTTTTTAGTGGCAATACAGAGATGTCGCCCAGTTTATCGAAGAAATATTCTCCTAGGGCTGCTTTTCTGATTCAAGCTAGGCTGGGGCATTCACACAAGAAGTGAAGGCCGCCTCTTCATCATGACACCTCTACATAATTCCGATGAGCTGATGCCCATTCTTTTCATGTGGATTGTCATAGAGTTGTGGCCCGTTAGGACGCCAACTATGAGTGATAATTGAGGCCTGCTCAACTTGAGCAGGTATTCAGTTTTTTTCTTGGAAATATTCGGCCAAAAGTTCCTTGAAACCCGACAGGTGTCGATAGATGACCATCTGACATTTGCAGCTTCCAAGAAACCGTGGTGTATTCTACTTTTTTTTTGCTCCAGTGGCATGAGCATAGAGACATCGATTTGGCTTGGATCAAGAGATGATCCGCTTTTGGCCAGTTCATCTGCCATTTCATTTCCGTGAATATCCCTATGTCCTGGGACCCATTTTAGGGTAACTGTGTTCGTTGCGTTGAGTACTCTTAACTCATTTCGGCAACGATCGATCAGTTTGGACTTTATGGTAATTGAAGAAATGGCTTTAGTTGCCGTCTGGCTATCTATAAAAATGTCAATATTATTGTTGACTAATTCACGTGAGGTAAGATGCTTCGCGGCTTCACAAACTGCCAGCACTTGTGCTTGGAATACACTGCAAAAGTTTGGAAGCTACATTGATCTATTTATGGGTGGGTTATCTGAATAGATGCCTGACCCAACACCCTCCAAGGTTTTGGAGCCGTCGGTGAAGACCGAAACATGATTTGCATTTATGACCCTGTTTTCGTTCCAGAGTTCCCTGATGGGGGATATCTTACATGGTTACTGGGTTGAAATCAATGTGCGGTGATACGTAGTCTGTTTGAATGTCAATGTCTGTAAAATTCATTATAGTTCTGTGACCGAAGAGGCCCCTTTTCCAATTATTACATTGTTGAAGTCGTAAAGCACTTTTTGCCACCAACTCTTTCGTAAACAGATCAAGTGGGACAAGTGAAAGGAAAGTTTCTAGGGCGGCCGTTAGTGTGGTTCAACGTCCAACTAAAGGAATACATATTTGAATATTAAATGGCTTTTTTGTTCGATAAAACACCCAAGGTAATGAAAATATTCCCACTATAAGATTTCGAATGATTTAAAGACAATTTTCACTATACTATCCATAATAATAATAATTGTTCTCTACTTGCATGTTCCATTTGGTGGTTTTAAATCAAAGCAATAGCTGAAATGTGCTTTCTCTTTGGCCACTTCATTATGAGGGATGGGTTCAGTTTCAGAGACCGTTTTCTGAAAGTCCGATACGGAGGAAGAACCAAAATGAGAATGAACCAGAACCAAAGTGTCCAATGTCCATGCTATCAAATATTGCTTGGAAGTACCTAATTAACACTCAATCAGCCTATAAGGGACCAAATTAAATATACAAACATACCACCTCTTCAAGGAATAAAAAGCTTCAATAGAATATCATTATTGTGATTTAAAAATTCTTTCCATATAACACCAATAGTGACTCGAAATGCGCAATCAACCACCAAATTGGTTTCTTTAAATTAGCTTGGATGAGTTTTTGCTGCTCCAAGAACATGTAAGACTTGGGTGAATTTCTGATGCTATTTTCTTATTAATTTGAATTTCTGATGCTATGTTCTTATTAAAAGAGAAGTACCTATAAATGTAATTTTGTACAGTTCTAAACAAATGGGTAAACGAACGCCATTACCCAAAGTGATTTGAATTAATGTCAGAACTTAAACGAGAGTTAACATATTCTTTGAAGACACTTTCGGAAATGAGTAAATAGATAGTGCCGTGCTTGGTGCAGCTAAAAAATTTAACACTTAAGTTACAAAAAAAAAAATTACTCTTAAGAATTCTTTTTCTATATATTTTTTTATATGTCACAATTATGCATTTAATTTGTACTTTTTAATTTTCAAATTATCTCTTAAAACCACAATTTTAAAAATTAAAATACTAAACATCCTACAACGGAATTTGAAATTGTAAACTTGTTCACGAAATTTTGTTAATTTAGACAAATATATAAATTGCCTTATTTGTAAGTTTTAATAAACCATAAAATTTAAAAGCTCCCTTAAGGTAGGTTCAAACAGTTTTGTGTATACTTTAAAATATTACCGTTGGGATATTAAACATCAGAATTGAATGGATATGAATATCATGTTCATTTTAACACAATAACATTACCCGAGGGAATGGGTTAACTATATGATAGGGATTTGGTTAGTCCTTTCACATCGTTTCAATGGTAAGATAAGAATAATTCAAAGACTTACACAAATGGATTTGTGGAAAGGATTAAGAGTTTATATATAATAAAGCTCTTAAGAAGAACATTTATTTTTTTTCCGAATTAAATGTCTGCTCTTAATGTGTCTGTTTGTTTTTCCAGTTTTTGTGTTTTAAGCTGGTATAAATACATGGAGATATTAGCTGTCAGAAAGGATGTTTTTTTTTTTTTCTTTTATTTTTTTGTAATCAACAGGGCAAACAAAAATATTGAAACGTAATATACATAATGTAAGTACTTAATGCGGGTTAGGTTTGCAAATGGACAGACATATAATACATTCATAAATTTAGAGGAATCAATGGGAATTTTTAAATATGTACCTACACTGTCGGACAAAATAAAGTGCAAAGTCAAATTCTTATTCATATTTGTTTATTTTTTTTAATGTTTTAATTCATTTTTAGTCGAACAAATAATTAATTTTTAATCTTAAGCCTATTTTACGATCTTATAAGTAGTAATGAAAGGTTATATACAAAATTAAAATAAGAAATGAAAAGATATCACAACATCATGAACACATAAAGAAGACAAAATAAAGTGTAAATTCAAAAAAAGAACTAAAAAAAAAATCACAACTTCAAAAAAAAACGTACAAATGTAAAAAACTTAATAGCTAGTGGCTCCCCCTTTATTTTGTATAACTGCCGCAAGACGTTTGGGCATGCTGTGGACCAAATTTTTTAAGATGTCAGCTGGTATTCTCTCCCATTCATGTTGTAGGCTTTCCCAAAAAGATGTCAAATTTCGACGCTCATTAAATGGAATTCTGTCGTCTAAAATGGACCAAAGGTGTTCAATGGGGTTAAGGTCTGGGGATTGTGGTGGCCATTCTAGTACGTCAATATTGTTTTCGGAAAAAAACTCTTTGGCTACTCTGCTCGTATGTTTGGGGTCGTTGTCTTGTTGTAAAATATAATTTTCCAAAGACATTCTACGAGCAGAAGTAGCCAAGTTTTCCCTAACAATATTGACGTAACCAACGCCCGTCATTTTGGTGTCGATTTTGACGATATTTCCGACGCCACTGAAGGAGAAACAACCCCAGACCATAACCGACCCACCTCCGTGTTTTACGGTTTTTTGAATACACCTTTGGCTGAGCCTTTCCGATGGCTTGCACCAAACGCGCTTTCTGGCTTTTGAGTTTTTTAGTTCAAATTTGGATTCATCTGACCAAATAACACTTTCCCAGAATGATTGCGGCTTTGACAAAAACTTTCTAGCAAAAGCTAGTCGTTTTCGAATATTGACTGCTCGAAGCAGTGGCTTTTTCTTTGCAAAATAGTTTTTTAAGCCGCTTTCATGGAGTCGCCTTTGAACCGTCCTTTGAGTAATGTTTAACTGCAGGTCTTCCTTAATATTTCTGGCTGATGATAAGGGGTTTCTTCTAGCCTCAAGCTTGATTCTGCGGTCATCAACTGCTGTGGTCTTCCTCTTTCTTCCACAAGAACTCTTAAAACTCGCTACTGTTCCTCGTTTAACGAAGTTAAGGCAGATCTTTCTTGCCCCAGAAATTGATATTCCATATTTGTCTGCCAGTTTATGGAATGTCAACCCATGTTGACGGTCCAAAACAAGCAATTCCTTCACTTCCAGCGTCAGCGGTTTCATCCTAAAGTCTTCCATAAATTAATTGAAACTACATATTCACTCAAATAATTAAAAATTTATTATTAAAGCTTCTACCTTTGAATATCTCTTCGATTTCAAGATTTTTTCTTAAAAAATTATTATTTTCGTGGCAATAAATAAGAGAAAAAACAGAAACTGCACTTTATTTTGTCGCGTTTCAACTTCATGTGTTTCCATACTAAAGCAATTCATAACAGAAAGACAAAGCAATTAACGGGATACTTTTGACAGATCGTCAACAAATGACATTATGTGACGTCAGAACATGAAAAGGAGCGATAAATGATCTTTACTTTTAAATAACAGTGATAAGAAGAAGAGAAAACTAATTTTGCACTTTAATTTGTCCGACAGTGTACATAAATAGAAATAGAAAAGAGATGAAAGAAAATCACTGATTTCAACAGCAGGTACCTACGGGATCTGGGATCATTATACTATCAACATTCTATATTCGAGAACAACTGAATGTTTAAATGGGAAAAAATTTAATACAATTATTTTCTTTTTTTTTTCAAATATTACCATTAATTTTTATTACCACCCAGTTTTCGTCTAATCTATTAAGTACTACTTTGAATAATAGGTGGCCAAAAGAACTGCTTCAAATAAGCGATTTTCCCCAATTTTATTATAGGTAATGCTTTGAATAAAGACTTTTTTTGAACATTTATTGACCAGGGGTATTAAGAACGTAAGTGCAATAGGACCCTACTGCCGTTCTTACAAGAAAAAACGTATCAGACTTTTTGGGTGTTTTGAGTTTTGGCATCTGTGAAATGATTATTATTTTATAAGAAGGTTTGACAATACAAATTCTATATATGTACTAGTGAAATTAATCAGTCAAGCATGAGACTTAGCTTTAAGATTACTGTGATTACTATTTTGTTTTTTTTTTTTTAAACAAAAGCCCTTACTTGCTTTTGTAACGATTAAAAACGCTTAAGAAAAATGACATTTGGCCAAAGACCCATTCTTTCTTTATTAGAAAAATGTACGTGTTAGCACTTTTTTTAAGAAAATAAAATGCACGACTGGGTTGCTCGTACTTGCTCTTATGTTTAAAACGCTGTGGGCTTAATTAAAAATATTTTTTTTGAAAATTTTGGTAAGAAAAAGTACTTATATTATTCGGAAGCTTGTAAATATATAAAAGAAATAATTGAAATCACAAATACCAATTTGAAGAAAATCGAAAATAAAAAAAACGGTTCTTTGAAGCTTTAGAGAGGTACCATCAATAAACATTTTTTGCAAGCGGTTTCCCGTCCAAAAAAAATTTATTGGATTTTTGTTAAGAAAAGTTTATGGAGCCGTTTTTGAGAAAAATAAGATTTTGTAAATTGCTACTAAAAATTGTATGGCAGGTAGAGTCATTTGTAGTTCTTAAAAGAAATGTGCAGAACGTGTGGACAAAATCCCCAAAAACCACTATGAACCAAGTTTTAATAAAATCTATCCAGCTACTTAGACTGTAGCCGAGCAGATAGAAGAACAGAATTGTAAGACCCAATTTTTTTGTCTTCCCTTTCATTGCAATGAAAACTTTAATCAAATCAAAAATCAACTACTTTTGTAAAAAGTTTATATGCAAAATGAATCGAATGAGTTCCAATAATCGGTTTAGTAGAAAAAAAATGCAGAGGCCTAAATCATAAATATAACATGTCCAATAAGTAGTTTTTATTTAAAACTCACAGGGATAGAGCCATTCAAATTTTACCATTTCTTAAAATTTTTGTTTAAAGTTTTTTCCCGAAACTCGGTTTTTTGCACCTAGTATACCAAGTCTCATATAAATCAGCCCAGCCGTTTAGTTTATATATAGATCTGGAAGCATTTAAAAACAGCTGGAAAACAAAATTGTTTTATGAGTTAAATTGTCAAATTTGGCCAAGTTTCCGAAGGGAGGGGCATTTCATACCTCACTGATTATGCGCCGATATGCGGGGTGCTAGCACTGTGCTTATATAAGGCAATGGAAGTGTAAATAAGATTTCGAAAAAAAACAGTTTCTTTTGAGGCAGTGGTAAAATTTTTCTTAGTCAACTGTACAGCCTGCAGATAAAACATGAAAACGAAATAAATCCAAATTCGTCCTATTTCGTTTTCTAAATTCCAACCTTCCAACTTTAAAATTCAGCGTTACTTCCACATTGAAAACGAAATAGGGCCAAATTTTGTACTTTGCCTTCATTTCGTTGGGCCTTATTTCACGTTACCACCGAATATATTAAAAGGTGACCTGTGTGAATTGAAAAGCATTTTCGGTCTTTCTTAAGCATATGCTTATGGGCCAAACAAACATATCGTCGGCTTTGTGTCAAAGCCTACGAGGCTTTGCTATTTTCAGATTTAAAAAATTACCAAATATTTATGTAACGTAACTTTGTCATGGTTCCGTTTGGTTCCATCGACCAGTTTTAGAACCTTTTTACGATCTAAAAATTCCACTCCTTTACAATTTAAATCGTTTTTTTTGTTTCTTCTAAGCAATTTTTTTTTTTAAAGAGACTTAAGGGTTTTGCCATAAAACCAACAAGAATTTGAATAGCAAAATCCTTGCACAGTGTTCCTTTTCACCCCTCATTTATCGGTCTATTCAATAAATAGTCTATAAATAAATAAATTTGAAAAAAATAAATTTGGTGGCGCAACAGCTCATGGAGAACCAGGGCCTAGTGACTTACAACTGTCAACTTCCTGTGTGGTGTTGTTGGCAGGAATGGAGGGGACCTATAATTTTTTGCCGAGTCCGAAAGGCTGGATGAGAAGCATTTATTCATGGCAAGTATACTCTTGGAGGATTTGTCAGTTCCTCCCAAGAGGAAGTAGCTCGGGAAAAACATTTCTGTTTTTAGGTGGCAGCGGCTGGGAATCGAACCCAGACCTTCGGCATAACAGTCCAAAGCACTAATTATCATGTTATGAGGTACTACAATAGCCTATGGTCTTTTGAATTTGTTACTGAAAAACTTGTGAATTAAAAAAAAAGTTATATACAAAAGAAGTTGAAATCTTTTTTTTCTTAGGTGCACCAGAGCCTGAGAAAAATTAGCTAATTTTATCCTATGTTAGAAAGGTTTTTTATTCAATAAAAAGTTCTTATTTTTTATAATGTTTTTCTCAAAATCCTTCACCCCTACAAAAAAGGGTGATTCAAAAAATTTTTAAACAAAAAACTATTTTTAAGATTTTTACAAAAAACCTTTCCTTTCACCTTTGGCCATTTACAGTACAAAACCAAAAGGCAAGCTTAAAGAGGTCATTTTGTAAGATTAGTTTATTGTGATAGTTAAATTTGCTTTTCATTTTGTTGCAAAATGAGATTCGATTGAATGATTGCATACAAGGAAAACCACCAACGTTTTCCAGATGACTGCATTTCTCTTACCCCGAAAATCCCAAAAGCTTGGTTTTGCAATCCATAGATGAAGCCAAACACAAATCGTACATCGATTGATACAATTTAAATAATAATAAATATTTTCACTTACCTTTGCAACACTTTGAAATTCTTGCATATTTTTCTTTGTATGACAAAAAAACTAAGCTTCCCGTCCTAAATTTACGGTTGTTTTTAGGAAACGCTTAGGGAGTCAAAACAAAGCTCTCCACTAAAATTTAGCTTTGTTGGAAGTGAAGATGATCGCATGAAGATCGGATATTTAATTGGCTTTACTGACTAGGTTCTGAGAAAAGAAAATTAATATTGAGCAACAATGGCAAAATTGTCGCAAATATTAGGCTAGTCGTGCACATGCAACTGCTACATCAAGAAAAAAAAGTTGACAATGAGCGCGCACATGAGCAACTCCACAAGCAATCGCAATTAACCTAACTAACACACCGACAATGTTTATTCAGTTTTTCAATCTCATACATACAAAGAAAAATATTATCGCCTTTGTCCTATACATCCTTAGATACATTTGGTCTCTTTCGCACAGAGAACATAATGCCCTTTTAAAAAGAACAAAATTCAAATATACGCAACTATTTGGTTGAGTGTCCGCGTAAGAATAGTTTCTGCATGTGCGCGGAAACTCATATGAGTCCATAGGACTCATTTTTGCAACCAAACAGTGACGAAACATAAAAGTTGCACATGCGCCACTAGCCTTAGAGAGGACAAATAAGCCTTTATTGAAAAAATATATTTTTCTAAGAACCGATTTCAATCTTCTTACCTAAAAAATTTCGTATAGTTTTATATTCGTTGGCTTTTGAGTTCAAAAAAAAATATTTTTTGATTAAAAAAAACATTAAATTTTGTTTAAGAAAATTATTTTTTTTGGGAAAGAGCTGCTCATTTTCTTAATTTCCTCCGATGTTTTATGAAAATTTAAATAAGGAAGTTAAAATTTTAAGAAAATCTAATATTTAAGCTGAAAGCTTGAACTTCTTCTTAAAATTAGATTGATGAATTTTCACATGGAACCAGACTTGTCCTTAAGAATTATGAAGGAAGTTATCGCTACAACCAAAAAACTACTTTTCTTTCTAAATCTACTGAAAAATATTTTCCAATTAGAAATCTCAAACTGGTTGGCGTTAAAATAGTTTTTTTATTCAAATATTTTACAGTAAACTTTTTGAAATTTGAAATAAAACTTTTTTTTAGGAGAGGAAAATATTTTGCAAACTAAACTAAATATAAAACATCACATCTGCAATAGTAAAAACTTTATTTAAAATAGCTTGAAAATGATTTTCAAAAAAACTAAAACTATTATTGAAAATAATCAATATTTGCTGCATGAGTTACATGATATTAAATACTTCAAATCATTCATATCTTCAATACTGGCGAAATACTATCAAACTTTAAGAAAAATATTAAATTTCCAATCCTTAAGAAAGGTGACCCAAAGGAACCAAGTAATTATAGAGGAATCTCTTTTCTCAACGCTGTCACAAAAATATTTACAGGTGTTATCAAACAACAAAATAATTTATTGAGCGAATACCAAGCTGGGTTCTCTAAAGAATACTCAACTGTTGATAATATCTTCTCCTTTACGAGCAACGCACAAGCATACTTGGATAGTGGAAAAAAGCTGCACGGTTTATTTGTGGACTTCAAGGCGGCTGAAGGGACTCTTTATTCTACAAACTCAGCAATTTAGGTCAGTCAACAAAAATGCTAAGAGTAATACACAATTTCTACGATGAAAATTTGATTGCGGTTTGGGATGGAAATTTTATCTGGATGGTTTCAAACGGAAACAGGAGTAAAATAGGGTTGTCTTCTCAGCCCGCTATTATTTTCGCTATTTTTGGAAGACCTTGGAGAATTTCTGCCAGGGGGTATAACATTTGCTGGAGTGAAAATAAAACTTCTGCTCTACGCAGACGATATAGTAATACTGGCAGACAATCCAAACGGGATGCAATTGCTGATAAACAAGCTGTCCAAATATTGTGCTCTGTGGAGTCTTCAACTCAACACCGGTAAATCGAAAATCATGGTTTTTCGAAATGGGTCGGGCAGATATGCAAGAAATGAGACATGGACCTGGCATAACGATGAACTGGAGAAAGTCAGAGAATATAAATACAGCTCTCATTTAGGAAACGCCTGCAAGACAAACTAGCAGAAGCCAAACGCGCAATCAATTTCAGCTGGAGTGGAGTCCTCAGCAAAAACAGTGTAGATCCGAGCTCTAAGTACAAGATATTTGAAGCAGTGATGAGATCAATCATGTGTTATGCGGCACAAGTTTGGGGTATATACAAATTTGAAGAAGTGGAGAAGCTGCTTAGGTACTTTCTCAAACGTATATTTAGGCTGCCGTATAACAGCCCAAATAACATGCTACACCTTGAGACTGGTTTGCCGCCATTACACTTATACACAATGAGACTACACTTTTCATACATCCGGAAAGTTATGATGCAACCTTCTTATCGCCTCACATACATAATCGCCAAACACCTTCAAAGCAGAAATGCGCAGATCTTCAGTGAATGGTCAAGACTAGGTAGGGAACATAATGTAACATTAACGGATGAAAATGATACAGCTTTTTGAAGAACACATTTGGAACTTCTTGAGATAATTGGAGATTCCTATCGAGACAACTTTCGTATGCAAAGCCAAATGAGCCAAACAAGGAATACCTATAAAATACTCAGACATGAACTTGGGTCCGAAAATTATTTCAACGATGAGTACCGTCTTGACATGATATCCGTTATCTTCAAAGCCAGAGTTGAGCTTTTACCACTCAACTACTTGCCACATAGAACTAATGTAAGCTCAATATGCACTTTGTGCAACCTAAGAATAAATGAAGATATTCAGCACTTTATTGGAATGTGCCCTGTTCTCAAACCGATACGAGTATCAATCTGGAGTAAAACCACATTATCAGTTGATGAAATGGTTCGAATACTGAATGGAGAAAACTGGAAGTGCCTTTACTCATACATAAAAACCGCCTTAAATTATCGCCAACAAATATTGAATGAAGCCTTCTAATAATTAATGAAATTTATATTTTTATTTCAATGTGATTAGTGATCATTCAAACTTTAAAATGAAGAAAACACTCTCTTTTTCGGCTGACGGCAAAAGCCAATGCTTAATTGTGAACAATGTAAACTATATTTTAAACTTAAAGAAATAATAAAATCACATATTACTACTACTTCATATAAAGATCAATAAAATCAACTGAATCCTAAAACAAAATAAAAATCAAAAATGATAACTCTCTGGCAGTCAATTTAGGAATTCGAGTTTTCTTTTGTTTTAGCAAAAGCTTACAGAAAAGATTTCATTTTTCTTTTCTTTTAAACTCCATCTCAATAAATTTCGTATATTACACACAAAAGCATTCATTCACAAAACTCTTCCTTGTGAAATAAAAACTTTGTTCAGCACCATTACTCACATTTTCCATCGCAGTGAAAATCGATTTTATATCTAGCCTATATCACAAGCATTGACTTCTTCATTGCCAAAGTTCATGTCATTTCTGTTAAATTAGGAATTGTGACCCAAATAATTTCACTTTTCCTAAAGTTGATTCAAGAAATGAATTAAATTTCATGGAATTTGTGTATATTTTTCCGTAGATCGTCTTTTCCTCCATCACATTTCCAAATACAAAGGATACATAAATCTTTAGGGTAAATAAAATTCTTCTCTTGACCTCACTCAAGGACTTTGGCACGGAACCAAAAACTATAAATTGCTTGCGCCATTGTTGATTTTGGTTGTTTTTGTTGCTGTCTCCGAATTGCCCGCCCATATTTAACTTCAAGGCATCTCTTGAGAGGTATCTTCACGGTAAAGTGGAATTCTTTTTCTACATCAGGCCCTGCGGCTGAACAAAGCACAATCTTACTACTTATAGCCTTTGAAACGGATACACTACAGAAAGGCAAAACAAAAACATCTTCAACACAAGGAAACGGAAATGGGATATAATAATTTGATTTTCTCTTTGGGTACGGTACGGATGCACCCAACACAACTCACTCCACAGAAATAGTAATTATATTTTCGCGCTTATTTATGTTGCTTTTCAGACAGCAGCAGCCAACTCCACCATTAATTTCCCTAGAGCTGTAAAAATATAATTACAATTTTTTTCTTTTTTTATTAATTCATACCGTTCATCCAGACGCATGCTGCTTCTGCTAATGTCACTCCATGCGGACATAGAGCGTGGTCGTTGGAAGAATCGCGATCCTCGCCTTGATGATGGAACATTATTTGCTGATTCTGGTTGGAAGTTAACATTTCGGCAAACCCGGCTTGAGGACGGGGCCGTTGATGAAGTATCGTCAGACATACCTAGTGCACTGTAGCTGACCTCGAACTTATAACTCATTGCGCGGCGTCGTTGTTTTCAAAAACATAACCGCTTTTGTTAATACCGGAAGTTCGTATAAAAAAAAATATTTTGCACGGCCACCCGACGAACGCCGAGTCGCACGGTCACGCGACAACGTATTTCGCTTTCAATATTTATTTTTTTTTTTGCTTTCAATATATTTTATTTTAATCCGATTGACTTTTGATGGCAGTATAAAAGGAAATTACGATTTTTTATATTTTTTTTATTTGCTTATCTGTCCTTTGCAGATTTTCCAGAAATGCAGTGATTTTTCACATGACTGCCTACCGACAGCGACGGTCACATCCAATTAGACCCTAGATGCATTGAAATAAAATAAATATCAAATAGAGCAATCAAATATACAAAAACGTATACAAAGAAAAACACGAGTTAAGTACCAATACATATACACAGCCTCTGTGTATGAATCGGCTTTCTTAAAGGAGAGCGTCTGGAATGTCAATTTATATTCTACTTGTATTTGTTAAAATGTTTTTCGTTGACATTTCCACTTGAATTATGAATATCGATAGGGCAGTGGCGTAGATACAAAAATTATTCAAAAACACATATATTTTAATGCAAAAATTAAAATACAAAATTCTTAAATTTCAGAACATAGTCACCAGCTTTGTAAAAGTATGTATAAATCGTTGATAAATATACAACAACCTTGTTTCTTTAAATGAACTTTTATTTTCACTTAAAGAAACTTATGAACACTTAAAGAATATTTGAAATCGGACAGTGTATTTTTGTGTACCCCATACCATCCTATAATTTGTTAATATCGAATAATATCTAGCTTCAAGTACATTATTATCTTTTAGTTTAAATTTCAATACAAAAAAATGTTTTAAAATTGGATTCCGTTTTTTTTTGTATTTTCCTCGTCCCACCCTGTTGATATTGAAAAGTGTGCAGCAATTAAGACAACTCATGAAAAAAAAACTTTTTTTTGTTTTAACCCAGTTTATTCAGCTATATCATAGAGACTCATCATTGAAAATTTTAATGATTGATCTTGAGACGTTTATACAAGTAAAATCAGTAGTTATTTTGATGTCAAAATAGTTCTTGTCTTTATTATTATTTTTGGTTATATTATTTTAAAAATTGAGCTACCTTCCTATTGATCATTCAAATTTTCAAAATCCTTTTGTGTGGAAAGAGACAAGAACTTCATTTTGGCGTCAAAATAACCACAAATTTTACTTTATAAACGTCTTAAAATACAACAACAACATTTTCAACTATAGCTTTCAATCACAGTACACATATTAAAGGTAATACGAGTATCATTAGAGTTGTGACTTTTTTCAGTTATGCGCATATATCAAAATTTGTGTCAAATGCCAGTATTTGTTGCTGTGTTAACGTGTATTTTCTTCCTCGCGTTCACAGCCTTTTTTTTGTCTGACAATTTTCATTGTAATTGTTTTTATTTTTACGCCTATTAAAATCCTCTCGTTCACAGTCATTTTTTATTTTCGACAGTTTCAATTTTGACAACCTGCGCAAATTAATACCTTAGATTTGTGTACTGTGGCTTTCAATGATAGTTATAACTGGCGTCAGAGGTGCCAATTATAGCTATCATTGAAATTCATCATTGACAAATTTAATGATTGATTTTGAGACATTTAGAAAGCAAAAATTTTTATTATTTCAACAGACAAATAAAGCTTAGAACTTAGTTAATATATCCAGACAAAAAAAAACATTCAAATAGGCCCAACTTTTCACATAAAAGACTTTTCTTATTTCAATGATTGATCATTGAAATTTTGAAAATCATTTTATGTGGAAAGTTGGCTCTATTTGAATTTATTTTACTTAAAATATAAACTAATTAATGATTTTGCTTTCTTAATGTCTCAAAATCAATCATTAAATTTGTCAATGATGAGTTTCAATGATAGCTATAACTGGCGCCTAAGGATATGTAGCTAAATCATGAAAAATATTTAGTCCCAAGTCCATCCATAGCCTTTTTCAATAAAGAAGCTTTTAAACTCCAAAAAAATTTAAATCGCTTATATAGTTTCTGAGATAAGCGCCCAAGAACAAATAAAGCTAGACTTGCGGTTTTATTGATTCAATGTTTTCTATGAATATTTTTCAAGTAAATCATGTTCACAATTCCTTGAATAGATTGTTATACTTAATTTTTTAAATAATATTAATTTTTAATTAATTAATAAATTTAGTTTATCATGTTGCAATTTTAATTTTAAATGTTCTAAAACTGTGTCAAAAACTCTTTAATTTTATGTAATGATGAATTTTTGATTTTGACAAAGGAGATTTCATTGCACTCAATAATTATATTGCATCAACTGACTGGACAACGGCGAATACAAGGGGGGGTCACGGGGTCATGACCCCCCCCGAGAACTCAAAAGATATACGCAAAAAATAATAAGAAAAGCAAAAAATAGTTGCAATCTTAAAATATAAGACAACCTACTCATTATTGGTAAAGATTATTTACCTTCTCCTATCAATATTTATAAGCCATTGCCCGAATAATACTATTGGGGTTTTATTGTCGAAATTAATCAATTTTTGTTTTTGGTTAAGATTTATCAAATAGACGATTTTGACCACTTTTGCATTCAGAACATTTCAGCATTGATTTATTTTGTGATTCAAAATCAATTTGGTAGATATACGTTTTTGGCAGATATACCCTCTTTAATGCTCAAAGTATTTTCAATATTGTTTTTGATCGGTTTAACTTACTTATTTTGTGAGAATTTTGTTCAAAATATCAAGGAAATCATCTTCGATAAAAAAAATAAATGAATGAATGGATAGAAAAAATAACAGACGATATTATACGAATATTACAATGAAAAACAAAATTTGTACTTTAAACCGTATTCCATACACCAGGGCCGTTCCGACTCAAACCCAGTAAAAACTTGTTTCAGTATAGAATTTTGTGCATGTAAGAATACTTATTTTGGTTACTAGTTCATTAAATTTTTAGTTTAGAACTTAGACAAAAAATCAGCAGACTAAAAAGAAAGTCGAGAAAAGGATCGACTTTTATCGAATTTTCGATATTTCTTCCCAATATTTTGTACATAGAAAAAAAGTTGATATAAATTGGTTTTTTAACCTGTCGACATTTTTATTTTTAGTTCGATATTTTTTCTATCGTTAATTTCATTCCAACGCAACGTAACTTAAAATACATCGCTCTGCCTGGAATGTTTGAATGAAATCAACAAAAACTCTAATCATACATTCTTGTCTGACTTTTAAACACGAATTTAACAGTTACTTTTAATTTTGGATTATGTTTAAAAAACATTTTCTTTTGATCGTATCGATCGTATATTCGATTGATGACAATCCAACGCAAGTTAGCGTGCTTTTAAACATTATTCCCTAAACTATGGATTGATCACAATATCGGTCAATCAAAGTCAATTTGTTCGTGAAATGATCGTCGTTTTTTTGACGGAGAAAACGTCATGACAAATAATATGTCCTGTTTGTTGAAAATTTGTTTTCATCAACGCCAGTCAATTTACTTGCCTTTACTTGACGTTTACAAACATGCTCTCTGCCTTTTCAATAATCATCAACTCAATATTTGTACTGCTCAGTTGCACCGTAGATGATGTATTCAAATTCGTGACTTTAGCGAACTTGACTATTGAACACAATACTAACGTAGTAGAATTTGTATTTGCATTTTGCGTATTTTGTATGTTTCAATTATCATGAGAAAACCCATTGAGAAGGTAATTTTAAATTTACACATATTTTAAACATTTTTGAAAGTTCGAAGACCATTTTGCGTCTGCATTCAATTTTTGATCTACGGCCAATACTTCACATGTTCATTTTCAGGCATAAATAAAAACAAATTGTGAAAGCTAAGAATTTTTGTCTTCAATAAAAGAGTGGTTCTAACTACCACAATTTTTGATTGATAAATGAGAAAATTATCCCCTTATCAGATTAAAAAAAAAATTAATGCAAACTGTCGCTCAAAACTGTCTTCAAACGTAAGATATTAAGAAAAATATTAAAAAATATTAATATCAAGTAAAATATTAAGATTAACATCTCCAAAACCTACATATATTTAAGCGTGCACAACAAATCCATACGAAATATTTTTGGTACACAACCTCAAGACCATATTAAAATTCGGGAGTGGATCAAAATTTTGTTTCCAAAACTCAGCTCTACAAAATTTGTGTTTTACACAGAAAATAATTAGGTTATTCATGCAACGTCGTAAGTTTACAAATTGCGTTAAAAGTTTGCATGAACGACCTTTGTTATACATTTGATTAAATGCTAGATAATTCAATCAGAGATAGAGTCACAATGACGTTTAACCAGTTTGGTTTATTTTACGCAACAAAATCCCTTGATACCTTTAACAAAATTGTGTAAATCATTTCCCATACAAAATTTGACAGTTCATTAACCAAAAGATAAATTTATCAAATTTGTAAACTTATCTACGGTTTTGCGAAGTTGCATGCATACCCTTAATATAAAAATTTTTAAGATCTGTCAGCAAATAATAATGCAGTAGACGCTCGATTTAGTAAATCTAAAAAGTTAACTCTAGTGAACACACAAAATTATTTATAAAAACATATATTTTTTACAAAAATGTCCCGAAAGAACTTAAAATTGCTTAAGGACACTGAACAAGTGTTTCTTTTTCTTTTAAACCTCATTGAAAGCTTTGTTTAAATCTTCAACTCCTGAGAAAAAGGAAACAATCTGGAAAGAGTGAACAGGCTGGTTTTATTACTTCACTATATCGAGCGTCTACTATATTTTATTTTAAGATGATTAAAAAGGTAATTGAAAAAAGAAGAAAAAATTACGCCCTTTCTTGGTCTAATAAACGTTTAGTTAATTTAAAAATTGTTAAAAATAAAGCTTTTCCAAAATTCAGAACATCAAATTCTGAAGCTGACAGAAAGATTTGAAGCCAGTTTCGAAAGAAATATGATTTTTTGAACAAATATTTACACCAACAAAATGTACTGAATATTCAAACCCGGATTTCTTCTGATCCAAAGGCCTTTTGGACTTTTTTAAATAATAACAAATGGTCTACTGCTCTTCAGGAAAATATGGACTACAATGGTCAAACATCAAATGATTTACAAACTTCGTATAAAATTTTTTCTCAATTCCTTAAATCGGTATATGTGCATTAAATATTGACCAAATTGAAAACTATTCCATCAGTAATGCTGATATTTCCATGCTCAATCTTTTTTAATGGGGTATACTTTATGGTATCTCAACATTAAAATCCATCTTGAATCCTGGTCCTGATGGAACTCCCTGTTTTGTTCTAAAGCAATGTCTACTCTCTTTAGCTTTGCTACTTTCGATTATTTTTAATCAATCCTTCTCTAGTGGAATATTTTTGAATCATTCGAAATTCTCAAATGTAAGTCCTATTTACAAATCAGGTGCAAACAATTTGGTAGTTAATTATCGTGCAATTTCTGAGATATCTGCAATTCCTAAATTATTTGAGCTTATAGTTAAAGATCATTTGTTTTTTAATATAAAAGAACACATTTGTGTTGAACAGCATGGATTTATGTCAAGTAAATCCACCTCAACAAATCTCATGGTTTTCTGTAGATATCTCACCGATTCCTTTTAATTTGGTTTCCAGGTTGATACTATCTTTAGAGATTTTATAAAAACTTTTGACTCAATTTGTCATAAAATTCTTATAGGTAAGCTTAAAGTTTTTGGTATTCATGGTTAACTGTTGAAATGGATATACAGCTACCTTGATGATAGGACACAATGTATGAAACTAGGAAATTTCGTCTCTAGTGCCAGAAAAGTTTCATCTGGAGTTCCCCAAGGAAGTCACCTTGGGCCACTTCTTTTTAACAAATTCGTTGATGGTATCCCATTTCTTCTTAAAAATGCTTTATGTTTGATATATGCTTACTTAAAAATAAATATACATACAAAATAGAATCGATCATCAAAATCTTCAAAAAGATTTAAATTTTTTATCAGTTTGGTGTGAAAGTTTGATCCAAAGATGTCGTTTTCGTTACATATAGACTATATTATAGCCAGGGCAAATTCAATGCTTGGTTTCGTTAAGTGAAAGTTCTTCATCCCTTATGCCTTAAAATCAATTTACATGGCTTTAACCCGTATTGAAAGAGTTCAAAAAGCATTTACAAGATTTATAGTCAATCAACTGAGGTGGGGAATTGACTTCCCTTCATATCCATCTAGGTGGGCCTTGATTGGACTTGATTCCTTTATGTCCATCAGTTCTTACCTACTTTGAGTTTTATCATCCAGAAAGGAATTTGCGTTTATGTCATTTTTTAAACAATCTAAGGCATAAATACAATTATGGTTGCAATGAATCTTTTTCTAGATGTATTAAACTTTTCAATTTTGTATGTAATGAGCTTTATCTATCAATAAACAGACTGGAATTTAAAATTAAATTACAAAATATTGTAAATTAGCTTTAAGTTATCTATTTATATACTTTTATGTACATAATGTAAATATTGTTATTTCAATTGTTAGTAATCTGTATGAATTATATCCGTAGATGAATGAATAAATAAATAAACAAATAATATATTTCAGAAGGTACTTATTAGGCATTGTCCACGTTTTTACACCGTTTTTTACCTTTAGAATGTATTTAAGTCTCATACCACACTTGACTAAAGACTTGACATATTTAAGTTTTAACACTTTCAAAAATACCCAAAAAAGAAATACATATACTGTTGTTAGTAATTTTGTCTGAGCATTAGCTTCTAAGATATTTAAAAAGTATTGTGTACCAAAACTATCAAAGCAAAAATATTTAAAAAAAAAATGAAATGTACAACTGCATCGCACGTACTTGCTATAGTATGTTCAAATAGGGCTGGCAACGATACTAGAGAAGTATCAGTATCGTTTGGTATTGGAACTGGAAACCAAAACGATACCGAGACGATACCAGTTCCAAAGCATACAAAATAATACTGAGACGATAGCGATAGACGAGATGGAGCGATTTTCTTGAAAAACTATTTTTTTGTAATAATAAAAAAATTGGTTTGCTAGTTTTGAGTATTTAATAATGTAAATCTACAAATCTTATTTCAAAAATACCCATCAATTAATTTTGAAATATTGAATTTTCAAAAAAAATAGATAGAATTTTTTAAGTCAATATTCAATTTGCTTAAATTTAATATTATTGACATTTTAAGGAGCTTTAAAAAAAACGATTAAAATCGGTTGAACCGCCAGTAAAAATATCAAAATATCAAAAAAATCTTTACCTTAACGAAACGTCCCTTATTTTGGCAGACACTTTATGGCAGAATCAAAAAATTTTGATATCTGAATTTGTAGTTAATTACCTAAGTGCTAATTTGTTGCTCAAACCAAAAATTTGTAGCTCGAGTACTTTTCGAGTTATTCAATTTTCCGCTAAAATAAGTCTGAAGTAAGCGATAAAAATCTAAACAAATTAGAATTTACTTTTTTAATTGTAACCTGAATTCGTAGCTAATTGAATATTAAATTGTTGCCCACACCCCTACTATGTCTGTCAACCATAAATGGCGCTATGGAGCTCCCAAAAAAAGTTAAAATTCCGTATTTTGTAAGATTTTCAGATTCCTCCCACTTTATACCGCAATAACTCCTTAAATGTTGAGTTTAGAGCAAAATTGTTCACAATCAATTTTCTAGATAATTTAATTGGCTACTGATTTCATGTAACTACTGTCAAATTTCTCTAAGTCGAACTTTCTATAAATTGAATTTCCCTCTAACAAGAACTTTTCTCCATACTCCCCAAAAGCAATTTTGAATCAATAACTGAACAAGTTCTATTGAATGTTATTAAGTCTTCTACTTGGCTGATTTATTTTAGAACAAACATTTTGAAAATATACAAATTCCATTAAGCTTATTTGGGGAACATGTTATACTAACATAAACCAAAAAAATAAATTTAAATCAATACGACAAAAAGAGATATTTTTTATTTCTATTTCACTATTGTAGGCGAGTTATAAAATATTCATCAACCTTCCACGGGGATTCAGGGATTAAGTCAGCTGGTGTAGGTGTACTATAAAGGTTTTCTCATGAATGGAAAAAAATTTTCATTAAAAACTTTTCTAACATTTTATCCTTTTCTGCTTTGTGTCGGATTAGGAACATGATTTTTTTTTGCGTGTAGATTTCATGATATTTTTTTTTTGATAAAGACTTCTAAGGCTCTTTTTCTCTATATTTAATTCCTAATTTGTTTTTATTCAATGTGATCCCAGAGGGAATTAAAACAAGGATAAAAATAAATTTTGTAAATAAACAAATAAACTGAGTACTTTTGATGCACAAACTGTCCTCTTTTAACGCCACGAGTGCCGCTTATGACATTTACGTCAATCAGCTAACTTAATGAAAACTCAATTTACCACTCACTCACCCAAAAGTGTACATAACATCCATATACAATGCATCAGAAAAGTTTTCCGGTCACTTCCCTGGCCTATATATATATTGTGACACGCCGAACACCCAAGATAGACAACGTAATATTTAACCTCAATAGAAATGCAATGAACTTCAATGCATACATGATGCTTTAATGAATTTAAATGGGATGATGCTCTCGTCCAATATCAATTTAACTTTGAATAGACTTATCATTTTTTATCATTTCACGCCACGGGAGATTTTATTTGAACACAAAAAATAGTTTTATTGAATACCCAATGGAGCCGGCTCTACGCATTGTTTCAAATCCTATACTGACTCTAAAATTTGCTCATGGAAACAAAAAAAGTGTAAGCTCTTAAATGGATTGAGTAGTTTTTGAATGAAATTTATGCTCATGGCTCATGGAATATTAGTACACTATGATATTTTATTCAGTTCATGTAGGAATTGAATTTAATAAGGATTGCGAGAGAAATAGAAGGGTAGAAGGTTGCAGATAAGAGAACTTACCCACAGATCTAAGTTTTTTTTTTCGGAGGAAAACCGAGAAAATTAAATTATCTACGAGATATCCAGGGGCTAATTTGGTTAGTAGTTTTTGTTTGCTTCAAAGAAAATTCTCTCAAGTTTCACTTATATCATTTAATTTTAATCATAGTATTCATAAGTTTTCGTAGGTACTGTTTGTGGCCAACGAGAATGGAAAATAAACAACGAACTCGTTCTCAATGGTATTCTAGGAAGAAGCCCCTATGGACTCATCAGTGGTTATTTCAACGCAAGGCATTCGCATCAGTTTTATCAGGATACCACTATAACTAACGTAGGCAAAGTGCTTTGAGACCCTCTAAATACCAACAGCGACCATCATTCGTTGGTGTTTATTTCACAACCCAAATTATATTTTCCGAGAACATAATCAACATCTGATTTTATTCAACGTATGTACAGTACTCCAACGCTTCCTGGGGTTAATGCTCAGCAAACAAATTTCAATTTCTATTAATTTTTGTTTTGTTTCAAGGTTACTGAAATTTTACAAAATTTTCTGCGAATTAGTTCTGGAATTCATCCATTAATCTGGCAGTGAGTCCATTTGAATCCCTCTATGAAGTTCTAACTATAGGTATTTTGTTTCAATAAAAACATGGGTATACTTATTTAGTTTGAAATGGTGGCCACAATAAGTACCTAAAGGGTGGCAAGGGAAACATCTGTCCACTCCTCTAGGTTCTCGAAAATACAATGTTTACAACATATTTTAGTTTCTTGCAGCGAAATTTCGATAAACACATACTTTTTTTCTATTTGAACCCCTTATTTGACCCCTTCCCTTCAGACTGGAAGATTTTCCACCCCCCTAAAAAACTCTGCGGGCATCTATGCTTCGCAAGGATATATTTCATTCATACGCAATTTGTGCGCCAAAAGCAATAATATTTACCACAGTAAAAGGTGATATCTGGTGCTTCTTTTACAAGTAGGACTCGGAAACTGTTCGTGAAATGGGCTCGCTTAACCCTCCCCATAATGCAAGGGCATCCAAGGCTGTTTTTCCTATTGTACGAGTATTTTATTTTCCTGGGTGAGAATTGTCATTCAGTTTTGACTTCAAAAGCTCGTCTACCAGTTTGATAAGTTCATAAATATTTTGGTACTTCTAGGTACATTGAATTGTTAAAAAAACGAACTATAAGTTATTTGACGTGAATAATAATATATGACTCCACCTTAAAGGTTCGCTTGTAGTTAAACGATACTTTAATAAGAGTATGGTTTCGGTATCATCAAAATAGAAAAATTTAAGTATCGTCTCGGTATCTTTTTCGTATAACTCAGTCTCGTTTGGCCTCGTATAACAAAGTCTCGTCTCGGTATCGCTTGTCTGATTTTAGTCTGGTCTTAATCACAAACAAAAATAAAATTCACGAGTTGGTTACATTTTCTTGATCTTGTAATAGAAAAAAATAGAATAAAATAAAAATCCTATATAAAACTTGCATAATAAATGAAAGACAAATTTGTAACTACAGTTTTTGTCTTAACATTTTTAAGGAGCCTGTTTCACAATGTCTAAGGTTTCGATTATTATCTAAAACATAAATTCTTTGTCAAAATATCATAGCAGGAAAACAATTGTATTGCTGCTTATTAGGTAAAAGTACATACACACAAAATGTCAGTACCGTGACATTTTCGTTCTTTGTACTTTTATCAAATATAATCTATTTTTTATTAAAAATTAACCATTGAATAAAAGTTAAGTCCTTAAAAAAGTTGGAGACTTGTTTGATAAAATTTGGCAAATATTTATCTTGAATCAAATAATCATGAATGAACTTTCCATAACATATAATTGTAACACATCCAATTTGCCAATGTATATATACATATAATAAGGTGGTCCTTAAATTGGACGTCATCTTGGATAGCCCTCATTCGATTCAAAACTTTGAAAAACAATTTCCCTAATTTTTTTCAGATTTTTTTTCACCGCCCTGGTCATCATATTTTCACTTTAAGGTACATACTACCATAGTTAGTAAAGGATTATTTTAATAAAACGCGAAAATAAATCAGAATGTATACATTAGATTCAGACGAGAAAAAAATTGTACTGGAGGGGGGTCTATTTCCCCCCGTTCGCGCGGGAGGAGTAATTTTCTAGAAATTTGGCCAAAAACATAAAAAAAAAATTTTAAAAAAACGGGACCACTTACAATGCCACGCCTTAGGTTTTTTTAAAGCCACAACTCCATTCTCTAATATGCTTTCTAAATAAAGCTTTTATTTTAAATAGTTTGTGAAAAAATAATTTTTATTTTAAAAAATTATAATTTTTAAAAAAAAAAAATAAAAATTATTGAAAAAAGTTTTCAAATATCTTGAGAACATAAAAAGATATAAGCCTTGAAATATATTTATCCTATACACTAGTTCAAAACTGACTGTTTTGTAGGATTTATAAAAAAAATCAATTAATAATTTTCTTAAGTGAAAAAAAGTACATGAAACTACCAAAAATTGTTGAAAACTTTGTTAAGTCTGAATATCTTGAGAACAAACAATGATAATGGCTTCGATCTAATTTGATTTTACTCACTTTAAAACTATACTTACTGATGCTAAGTTTCCCAGTGTGGGTCGTGAGGAAACCACTTGATAACGGTTTTAATTATTGGATTTAAAAAAAGTTAAAAGGGAGGGAATGTCCTTCAAGAAACCAACCGTGCGAAAAGGCTAAGGGCCAGTTTGTTCACATTGGGTTAAATCCGTAACAAGTCTTTCACAGGCTCTGGTTGCTGCATAATTATACAGCTACATAATTTTAAATAAATATTAAATAAATAATATTGTCTGATTAGTGGTTTCAATAATTAACAACTCAAACTATGGATTTATTTACTAAAATTGTGGTAAGGCAGCACATCCGCAGAATTACCGGTCACAATAATCATTGATTAAAAATGATCAGCAGTGAACAAACTGGCTCTAAAAGTTTGAAGTATGTATGTATAGTTATTCCTTTTTTTAAATATTGTAAATCAAATTTTAACTTCAAAAAAACGTCAAAGACAGTTAAAACGGTCATACCAATTATTGGCTTGACTAATGCCAAAAAAAAAATAACAAGCCTTGCCAATCACTGTGAAAAATATATGTGTGAATTTTTCATTTATTTATAATCTGATTTGACAATTTAAAAAAGGGTGTCCCCTTATTTTGGGGAATAATTTCTGGGATCATTTGAAGAAAAAAAATTCTATTAAGAGGCCTCCACCCATAATTTCAAGAAAAACAAGAAATTGGGCATATCGTAACAACGGTTGTGAAGTCCATACAACACGTATTGCAAAAAACTTAAGTGCTTATGAAAGAATGACATTTAAACTAGAAAAACGTCGAGCCACTTTTTTATTTTTTTCACTTTTTTTTTACTTTATTTTAATATTTTGGTAACCTCTTTCGGAAAAATACTCAAAACTGCTTAGCTTCAACAACGGTTCTGAGAAATTGAAGTGGAAAACACATATTATATTTACGTAATTTTAAAGCTAATGAACAGGGCTAGGAAATCGTCGGAGTGGATTTTTAAGTTTGGGCTCTATTTTTGAATAATGATCTCTTGAAAAACATCAAAATTGGTAATTTTCTAATGCATTTTTGAATGTGTAATTATATAAAAACAATAACAAAACTTTCCCTAAATGACAAATATGTTTTCTAAAATTGTTTCAATACAAAAGAAATGCCAAAAAGTAACCAATTATTGCAAAATAGCACAATTTATAAAAGTATTTATTTTCAATCAAAAGTCGTTACTTTATTAAAGTGGCAGTTATTAGTTAACATATTTGCCACAAGATGGCTTTTTTCGAAGATACCTTTTTTATGTTGGAAAATAAACAAATAAAAGTATAACCAATATGAAAGGAGAGTCGGTATTTGTGAGTATGGCTTAGGCAGATGGGTGTAGAAGGAAAAGAAATAAAATGAGAGTGGTTGGTGGCTTATGCTTGATGATATTTGTGTCTGGTTTTGATATTAGTTTTTGGTATTTGGGTATGAATTTGTTTTTTTTTTGCTGGGAATGAATTTTATGAATGGTGGTGGTTTTTTTGTCTTAATTTTTGCTCTACCGCGCGGTTGTGTAGGTACACTTGCAGGTTGTCGATCGTCTCGATCCTTGGAAAGATTTTCTTTTTTCTGTTCTTATTTCTTTTGAGAGTTTTTGTAGGTCATCAAAATACATATGTTTGTATGTACATAGGTATATGTTGGTAGGTTTCAAGGAAAGTTTTTTCTTTGAAGGATTTCTCTGTTTTCACGTATGAGGATCGAGAATACGAGTATATTTCTTTGTTTTGATTGCAATGCTAGACTTGGTGTCGGTTGTTTCTTGTTGTCATTTTTTGCTGAGCGTGCAAAGTGCAAAGAAACATATTTTTACGTTGCTAATAACCTATGTACGGATTTTAATTCTTTAATAATGTTAATAATAAATAAATTTCAGAAATGTTTTTATGTACTTAACTAGGTAACTATTTGTCTAGATTTATTTATATATTTGTAGTTGGGAGAAAGCCAGATTTAGTTGATTTGTTTTTAGATAAGAATTAGCTTTTTGGAGGAAGGTTCCTATAGATATACCTATTTTAGGACAGTAAATTAATGGTATCTACCTACTCACATTTAAACTCGAAGAATTTACTTGTGCTTTTTGAGTAAAAGTTTATTGATCTGTATAGGTATAATTATATATTTAAAGTGAAACTAGGTAACCCGGCAAACGTTGTTCTGCATAAAAATTCGCAACGTAATTTGACATTCAACAGCCAACATCTAATTTCAATTTAGCAGCTTTGTGCCTAAGTTCTGTTACTGTTAATAAAATAGGTAGAGTTTCAATGAAATTTGAAACAACATATCTACATGATTTTTGTTTAATTTTTCAACGTTTCTCAACCAATTTTCTAGACAGTTACAGAAAATAGGCACAGTTTTCTTCCCCCGAGCACACATCAAATACAGTAAAATTAAACTGGGGTAAAAAAATTGTGTCATATAAATCAATTATAAAAATACTAAAATCGCGAGTAAAAAAAGGATAAGTAAAGGAAGGAAGACGAAAAATACCATAAACTTCTATTTGGAAATCGAAATTGGAACTGTAAAATGGTTTTATAATTTTGGTTCATACCCATATATTTTGTTTTAAATCCAATTTTTTTCAAATTTTCGTCTGTAGTACTATTGAAATTCTAAAGGAGCTTTTGTATAAAAGTTTTGATTGAAATCAGCTTAGCTGTTAATGAGAATATTGAAAGTCAAAAAACCATTATATGGCATGTACGGTTAATAAAAGAAACCATTTTTCTATCCAGAAAGTACCTCTTACAAATATAATGATAGGTACACTGATTTTTTTGTCAAAACCGTTGGAGTGGGTTTTGAGAGACTTGAAATTTTCCTTATGGGATGTTTGGCAGGCAGGTAGCGTTATTTTTGGAGATAATAAAATTTCAATTTTCCCTCTAGGGAATAATAAGAAACTTTTAGCTCAAAATTTTAATAAAATCGATTGGTTTAGGCTGTAGGTCGAGGAACAGACAGACAGAATTGTGCCACCCACTTTTTTCATCGGTGTGTCATGTTTAATTATTGTTATCTCAAATTTTTGTATGCATGAGTCCATCACTGGCAATAATACCAACATATACATACATGTAGTAATAAAAATCAACACTCAGTTTTCAATAATTTTTCTTAATAAATGTGAATGTGCACAAGAAAATCTGAACAAAAAGTTTGGTGGTATTTCCTACACATGTATGAAGATCTTTTTTGTTTGCAAAAGTTTGCTTTCACTAGTTTACTTGAACTTTTCAATTTTCTTTGATTTTTTTTTAATAAAACTGAAAGTGCAAAAGCAAATGTAAATAAGGATCTTGATAGATTCTTATAAGGATTTTTGTTCTTCCTTATGTCTTTTCCTTCCTTATGATGATGATGGGTCATTTCGCGACAAAAGTTTTGTTCGGATCGTCAATTATCATTTCGTTTTACCTTTTTACAAAGTTTAAATGAAAATGCAAATTGTACCTATGTATATACCTTCCAAATTAACGATAGATTCAATGTTATGAAAATCTCAACAAAAGGAGGGTACCAAAACTTGTTTTTGTTTTCATAAAAATATTTGCCAATTTTCCCGTATCAGTCCCTTCAGTGATCTTATTCGATAGGCAACCATTTTACCTTTATTTTTAAACATTAACCATAATGATGCGACCATCCGCATACATAAATTTATGTGTAGTATTTTATCCAAGTTATAAAAAGTGTGCATGACAGCGGGTGAATTCTAATAAAAAAAATGTTTATGTATAAAATTTTGTCTTGCTTACACAAATCGACTCTGAACATTTCATCCAGATTTTCAAAGATGTTTTCAATGCATTTCTATAAAAGTGGACGTGGTTGTCGGTGGGTCCCAAAAAACAACCTACGTTTTTTTCTACGCATACAAAATATTTTTGATACCTTTAGTAATCTCTGGTGCCATTTCTGAGAAATCAAGATTTAAAAATCGGGGTGGCAGTGCGCGGATTTCTTTTTCTTAAAAACGATAAAAGTAGTGCGATGCTGTGGGTGGATTTAAAAAGCTAACTTAATTTTTTCCTAACTCATACAAACTAATTTTGATGCCTACAATACTCTTTAGATTCAGTTTATAAAATTCAAGATATATAAAGTGGGCGGATGTTAATAAAAAAAATCTAAAGTTTTTTCTTGCTCACACAATCAACTCTGAAGATTTCATTCAAGTCATTACGGTTATTTTCTCGATATAGAGACATGATAAAAGAGCGAAGCAAGGTTGTGGGGGGATTTCAAAAAATCACCTACCTAGTTAGGTATGTATACCTAGTCACGTATTTTATATGACAGCAAAATAATCAAAACATAAAAGAAACTAGGTAAGTATGTATTTAATACCTATGGTATTTTACTATACCAAATTAGTCGAATTGCGCTACGAACTGCTGCCCCATCCACCGTATTATCCAGATTTGGCCCCGTGGCCCGTACGACTTCTCACTCACAGGGCAGAGATTTCAGTCAAATGAGGAGGTCATCGCCGCCACGGAGGCCTACTTTGCAAACCTCAAGAAAGCGTATTTTTCAGACGTGCTAAAGAAGTTGGAGCATCGCTGGGTCAACATTGAAAAATAAATCGCCACGACTAAGTAGGTACTTATAGGACCACCCTCATATATAAATCCTAGGTACCTAGGCATATGCTTACATATACCTATCAAATTCCTACATAAATTGGCATAGCGCAGCCGACCGACGACGATAGCCCTGAAGTGACTATGTATCTACCACAAAATTGCAGTGAATTAAATTGGATAAAAAACTTAATTAAAAAAAGTTTGTATTTTTTCCTTCCAATAAGTTTTCTTTAGTTTATCAAAATGTCGAGTACCTAACAAAAGCAAAAATACAATATGTTGCCAACTAACTTTGAAATTTCAGTAAAAACAGTAAATCATAATGCATCTACCTGCTATAACAATAACTCTAGATAAATACGATTCAAGGTCAACATCACCAATTTTCCATTTATGTAGTGAAAATATATTTTTCGTTTTTCAAATGTTCCACGATCTCGCTAGGAATGAAAAAATAACAACCCAATATTTCATACCTAAAACACAACGTAAACGTAGAACGTACATGCCAATAAATAAACACATATCACATACAGATACAGAAGGCAATGCAAACTAAAAAAACAAGCAAGCAAAAAAAAGAAGCTTGTGTGTGTATATTACCTACTCTTATAACTCTGTGTATCGTTTGCCTTTTTCCTTCTCTCATGCAGAGTGGCTTTTTTGCTTTTATTTTTATTCGAAGTTCCGATCTTCGAATCTGAGTTCGACATTTTGGGCAGAGGCCTCTTAAGAGGTGCAATTTCTGAATTGACTTTAAGTGGAAATAAAATTATTTAAAATAAAAAAAATATTCAATGATGAGCCATAATTTTTTGAAGCATAACTTTTATATCAAGGATCAAATGAATGGTTTTTGGGGTATTAAATTTCAAAGTCAGGATATTTGAAAAAAAAAAATTACGTAAACTGTTCTGACCGTGATTGTCCACTTACTGTCATTGGCCCACCTATCCCCAAAGGCAATCAAAACACAATAAAACCTGTTTCCAATAAGATTTCATTTTTGAAAATTTTGTTGGCAGAGGATCATCACCCATAAGTAAAGGTAAAAGGTGTCAATTTCTGTCATATTTTTATGTGCAAATATTCATAATTTTTTGTTTTGTTTGAGTAAGTCTCATCTCACAACGATATCAACGTTGATTCAATCATATTGGAATGTCTGGTTATAACTTTATCATTTTACTTAGGGTATAAATATCTTTCCCTGTGCAATTTAAATATTTACTGTTAACAAACCTCTTACAACTCAACATTATTTGACACAATATTTTAAAGGCACAATCGATGTATGTAGATACTTTTCGGTGTTTCTTTTTTATGTAGCAATCAAAATTAAATGCACGACTGGTTCGCACGTACATAAAAATACATTCCATCTTGATTTTGTAAATACAATAATATTTTTGAGGGGGAAATAGTATAAATAAAAGTCAAAAGTACACTTTATATTTCCAATTGAAATTTCTTATTTTTTTTTTTTATTAAAATTAGATTATGAAAATTTGGTGCAAAAGTTTTAACAGTACAACATTTTTCTCTCAGATAAGTCTGCCATATAATAAAATTAAATTTCTTCAGAGGAACTTAGAACTAAAAATTCTTTGTAGTTGACTTATTTCTATGGGAAAATGGTGAGCAACCAGAAGAGTTGAAAAGTACCAGTTTTCATAAGTACATAACTACGCAAGTATAAAGAAAACTTTAGAAGCTTGAAGTGTTCAAACTTTTTGAAAGAGGAAAGAGGAAAATGTCTACCTACTTAAAAAGTAAGTTACATTTAATTAATTTTTTTGAAGTAATCCCGAATTCCAAAATACGTTAAGATTTTCATAAGCCAAACTCGGATTATATATCGGGTTTTTCAATAAGAGCGCTACAAAAGTTTTTTTTTAAATAAAACAAAAACGGTTTTGGATATCAATGAAATTCTTTATTCCTGTCAAAGTACGTTCGATGCCATTATGTATGGAACTCGATTCCTTTTGCATGACCACCACGGGCACGCTTGCAGACGCCGAACCCAATTTTCGACGGTTTTCAAGCATAAATCGGCCGTTACTGCTACAATTTCACGTTCCATATTCGTACGAAGTTCATCAATCGTCGCTGGCTTGTTGGCATAGACCATAAACTAGACGTAGCCCCACAGAAAATAGTCTCACAGCGTCAAATCGCACGACCGAGGTGGGCAAGCAACTGGACCATTTCGTGAGATAACACGTGCTCCAAACTTGGTTTCCAATAAATTGATTGTGACATTCGCTGTGTGGCTTGTGGCGCCGTCTTGTTGGAATTACATGTCCTCCAAGTCCATATCATCCAACTGGGGCCCAAAATATTCGGTTATCATTGAACGGTAGCGATCCCCATTCACAGTAACGTGCCAGTCTTGATCATCACGGAAGAAGTACGGCCCAATGACGTCGCCGGCCCATAAACCACACCAAACCGTAATTTTTTCGGGATGCAATGATGACTCATGGAGTAGGTGTGGATTGCTGCCTGACCAATACTGCATATTTTGCTTATGGACGAAGCCATTCAGCCAGAAATGAGCTTCATCGCTGAAGATGATTTTTCGATGAAAATCCGATTCATTTTCAAGTTGTTGCTCAGCCCAATTCACGAACATACGATGTTCAAGCGGCTTCAGTTCTTTCGTCAATTTAATCTTGTAAGGATGTAGGCCAAGATCTTTTCGCAAAATTTGCCACAACGACGTCACAGAGATGCCCAACGCTTGAGAACGACGTGTGAGAGACACATTTGGGCTTTCTGCAACTGAAGCCTCAGCGGCAGCAATGTTCTCGACACTACGGGTACTTCTTTGTCTCCCTGGCACGGGAACATTTTGAGTTGTGCCTGTGGATTAAAATTTTTAGACTTGACGCTCAATTGTTGATCTGCTAGGCCTAGGACGATTATGACGACCATAAATTGGACGTAGCGCTCTTAACTTTCCATCATGAAATGGCAAACCTTACTGAGGAGAAATGTCAAAAGAAATATGGCGTCGTTTGCTGTCCCTGTTGCTCTACTTTTGTAGCGTCCTTGTTGAAAAACCCTTTATAATTCAAAACTGGAAACTATTACTCAAATTCCAATTACACGAACCATCACAACATCCAAATTCTTCTTATCCTATACAAAAAGGAAATTTTTGTTTTATTTCTTTTGGCGGAAATCCTCTTTTTCCTTCGGAGTTACATAAAAAATTGGAATAAATTACTAACATGCAACTTTTTATCCTTTTGTTTATGGCTAACACCTACTTTTTCTCATAATATTATCTATGACTCTTTTCGTATGCATGCAAGAAACTCATCTGGGTAAATAGAGACAAAATATATGAGTAAATACAAATAGAAAAACTTCGCTAATGGCGATATAGTGTTGTGTACGCACGAATTCAAATATTGTTGTTGGAGAGACTCTATATAGTATGTACGTATGACCTTAGAATACTTCATTGTCAGCAATGTTATATGTTAACTTTCTTTTAGGACTATTAACGTCAATCACCATTTATTTTTCTCTTCAAAAAAAAAAGTAAATGATACGAAATAAAACTGTCATTTTAGCTTAGTGGGTTTAAAATTTAATGTGACTTGATGAAATAGGATCTGTGCTGTTTTTTTTTTTCAAGGATAATAAGACTTTAAGATGGAACGTTGACAGGTAAAAATTCCTGTCCGTTTTGCTTGCGAACAAAATTTGAAATGATACCCAACTTTCATTCTTTTAAGCCTCGGAAATTTTCCAAGGTTAGCTTTCATGATGCTGTGTGGAGGAAGTATAAAATATATCTTGGGAATAAATGTCATCCAAATGGAAAAGTTAAAAGGACTCGACGATTCCACCAGACCGAAATTCACACCGAGCAGTGATTTTCTTGGGAAGCATTTGTTGCTTGTATTTTTCGACTTGTGATTTGTCACTGAAAAATTTACATTTAATTTCACAGATGTTCCCTTAACAACATGGTGAACTGGTGACTGTAACCTTACAAATATTTCACATCCATATTTGAAGAAAGTTAAGCAAACAAAAAAAATTGAAAAGTTTTAAAAATATTATTTAATCTTTTCTATCTAATATTCCTTATAATTATTTATAACTTCACGATACGACTCAACATACAATTGTAAATTAGCTAGAAATGTATTTATCAAATATGCATACCTAGTGTATACCATCATATACGTACATTTATGTACAACATTAAGAAGACAATCAAATGAAAACTAACAAAACTTTTTACATAATGATTAAAGTTTTGATTCCTAACAAGTTTTTGTTATTAAAATAAAATAGAAGGTATGTTATACAAGTATATTAAAAAAAAAGCTAATATTAATATAAAAAAAAAGAAACTTTAAGGGTAAAGGCAGATTTTGAGGGTGAGACACAAGAAACTCACTCAAATTCACATGTTTACTGTAAACAATATGTTCATTATTTGAAATCTTTATTACAAAGAAAAGCAAATAGCACAAAACTTAACATTGACCTACAAAATTCATTTAAAATTTTTTATAAAGGGTGATTCTGTTTCTTTTCCCAGCAAACTTTTGAAAATAAAAAAAAATTAAATTATTATTTTTTACTTAACACTTTTGATAAAAAATAAAAACTTTTCTGAATATAACATTTAAGAAAAAAGAAATAATTTCCGAATGAAGTTTCAAATCAATAAATCCTGATTTTTCTGGTATATATTTTATAATTACAAACATAATATCTACAATAAATCAATTTGTCAGACCCAAATCTATGGGGGGGGCAGACCGGGGTTTGTGCCCTGGGTGGCAGCCTCGAGGGGCGCCAAATCCATGTGCCTGTAAGAATTGGAAATTGCTGACATTTAATGAAACTAAATAAAATGAAATGAGATATGGCAGTGGAATTTTTCAAATTGTATTTCTCAGTCAGCCTGTAGCACTTTTTTCTACTATTTCACCATTTTAAATAAAAAACTTACTACACTTAGTCACGTAACAATACAAAAGACCTAGCAGAAGCCAGTTTGTAGCTGCAGGTACATTTATACCGAGTTTTACTAAATAAAAGTAAAATATTATTTAATTTCTCATTTTAATCGAATTTTACTACACAAATTAAAAAGACAAATGAAGATACCATAAACGCCGTTCATTCTTTCAAGATTGTTCACTTCTTGGAGCGGGAGTTTCAAAAGGCTTTTTTTTAAATGAATTTGGTCTAAAATGCACATTTTTTCGATATGAATGTTTTAAAATTTATTTAATTGTTTAAATAGCTTTCAATCAGGCTTAAAAAAGAAAAACAAGTTTCAAGCAATGTTAAATACTTTCGAGACATTTTAATAAAAAATCTATTTTTAAAATTATGTGTGTTCACTATTTTGAGACTCACTTAATCGAGCGTCTACTGTTTTTTTATTTACTAATTTCTCTGCACAATCTTGAATTTGGATTTATTTTTGGTTTGAAGATTTTTCGTTCCTTTTAACAAACCGGGACAGATTGAAGAAACTTAAGAATTGCAGGCATGTGTGTGTAAAATATTGTGGAGCAAAAATGTATGGAGGTTTTTTAAATTTGTTTTTTCGAAATTCAATAGCAACCAAATTGTGCCTCAAGAAGTGCAGATAATAGGTAAAAAATATTTTTTTTAATGGTGACGTTTCAATTAATCATACACTGGTCGGCAAAATTATTTAAAAATATATAATCTCACCATTTTGATTATGTCTTTACCTAATCAATGAAAAAAAAAATCTGAAAAAAATGCATTATGATGGCATGATAATGAAATAAAAAAAAAACTTTAAAAAGTAAAAAACAATATTATAGTTTTCAAATTTAAAATTATATTTCAAAAAAGTAAGAGGACACAATAGTACACTGGCAAAATTGAAAAGGCTTATAAACACCCATTAGCTTTTTGATACAGAAGAACGAAAACGTTTCTCAACGTATTTTTGGACGTCAAACTCAAATCTGTCACTCTTTTTTCACTATCAGCTCCAGTTTTTGAGATATTTTTTGAAAATGACCAAAAATAGCAATTTTTCGCTGTTTTGACATTTTTAACCAAGCATATCGTGAAAACCAGAGCTGGTGGCTGAAAAAAGACGATGGATTTGAGTTTGGCGTCCAAAACTATGCTGAAAAAAAGCTAACTAGTATTTACAAGCCTGTATAGTTCCAAAAAAAAATACTTTTATCATAAATATTTGAAATACAGCTATTAATTTCAAAACTCCAAAATTGAATTTCGTTTTATAATTTTTTTTAAACCTTACTATCGTACCAAAATAAATAAAATATTTAAAAAAAAACTAATTTTAAAAATTGGATGTGATTCGATTGTTTTTAATGAAATGGGTTATAGGCATGTTTTATGAATTTTGTTCAAAATTTGGCAGTGTGGGGACTACCTCCAATCATCCGATTAGACAAACAATATTTTGTGTCTTTTTTTTTGACGCCCAATAGCACTTTTTTGAAGCTATTGCATAACCGATATCTAAAAAATGGAATTTCGCTCCACTCTAGTGTAGAAGGCCATAGCCGGACAATGACCTTGTGTATCTAGCTGTTTATGGAATTTTGATTTCAAACGCAAAATTTCCGACTTTTAACTGAAACAATTCAAATTTTGTGTAGCAAACTTTTGTCCGTTAAAATGTTGCTAGTTTTTGCCAAAAAACAGGGAATCCGAATTCACCAATAGGAAAGCAAAAAGCATATGGACTTATGGTGTTCGAATCTCATTTTAAGCTGACTTGGAAATAATCACCCCACTATACTATTTTATGCTATGTAAGCTTAGTACTAAATTAAGAAAGTTTTAACCACAATTCGTAACTAAAGCAGATATTGAGAACGTTCAAATTGAATTCTAAAACGGAATATATGATTTACGAACCACTGTGATCCCCCTTAGGCAACGGCCTTGTGTGTGTATTATCTTTACTAAGAATTGCTTATTTTGTGTAGTATAACATCTAAAGTGCAAATTCATAAAAGTTTTTTCTCCCGGTTACAAAAAATCCAATAAATTACCTATGCCGTTTTTTTCATTGATTTCCAAAACTAAAGGGGCGCCAATTTGTATAGGAAAGCTAAGGAAAATATGTTTTCGTTTCCTAGTTATCTAAGAAGGCCTTGTGAATTTACACACAAACAAACGAGTTAACTGGCATAAGCGAAAATGAAATAACTCTCACTTAATTTACTGGTGGAGTTGCTCAGATTTGAACTAGTTACTTATAAAAAAATTCTCAGTGATCCAATTCGCATCCCTTGACAAAAAGCAGAAGTAAGTTCTTTAAATTTTTAAGTTATGTAAAAGTATGTTGCAATTTAGCTCCTTAATAGCAGGGATTTAGTTGAAAATAAACTAAGTTCTGATTTTAGTGGGATATAGTTCATTAAGAGTTAACACTTTTGGGAATCGAAAAACATCGAATAATGTGAAATAAAATTTAAGAAAACTTTAAATTTAAGCAAAATTAAAATATAAAAATCAAATTAAAAAATTCACTACACCAAAGTGCACAGATTACAATAGTATGTCAAAGATTTTTAAAGACACAAATTGTTAATTTATTCCTTGAATTTTTTTAAATAATTTATATACAAATGTTTTTTAATTAATTTATTTTAGGGTAGGTAAGGAGTAAAGTTAAGTGGATAACTTTTTCAAACCAATTTCAAACTTCAAATTTGAAAAAAACTTGCTACTTGCTCTTTTGTTCAAGAACTAAAAACTTTTAAAATATAAAAGTAATTACCAAAAACTATAAAATATAAGAAAAAAATAAAATCGTTCCTTTAATTTTTAAACAACTAGTTAAAAAACTTAGAGCTCCAAAACAAGTATGCCATTTGATTACTTGAAAAAATATAAAATCTAGTTTCAAAAAAATTCAAATATTGGATGTTCAAAAAAAAATTTAATATTTTTTCCAAAATCCGAAATTTATTTTTTTCAAAATTTTGATGTGAAATATTATCAACATTTTTAAAAGACCTTTTTTATAAAAATGTTGACTCAAATCATTTGGATTGTTAACGAGAAAATCGATGATTAAAAAAACCGTTATATGGCAGGTATCGTTAATAACGGTTTTCGGTCATTTTGTTCTTATCATAATATACAACATATCTACAATAAGACGCTGATTTTTTTATCAAAATTGTTAGAGCCATTTTTTAGATAAATCAGCTTTTCATTTACGGTTGGAGGGCAAGTACCGTTATCTTAGGTGCTAAACAAAAAATTTCAATTTCCCCTCTGGAGATTTACAAAAAAACTTTATGTTCAAAATTTGAAGGACATTTCTTCAGTGGTTTACCGAACTTCCGCTACAGGCCAGGCGGTTTCAGACGCAAGAATGCTTATTCTCGACGATTGAAGACCATAATATTTCAGGCAGAGACCCTCATGGATCGGGAACCGGATAAGTAAGTAAAGAAGTAGCTTGTTTCCACGTGCATATCATGGCGACAAGAGATAGAGAAAATATTAACAAAGTTGTGAATTGGTCTGTCCTACCCTACGTGCACTTGTGTTAAAGAAAAGCTAAGTATGTGGGACACTGAACCTAGTAGCTGTGCAGACATTCCGAGGCGTGGTTTGGAGCCCACTACAAAATCGATGACAATATCGAGTGATTCGAGTGTGTTTGAAAAATTTTCTGTAGGAGGTGCTAATTAAGGTAGGTTGAAAATTGAAATTTAGTAGGTGAGTTTTTATAAGACTAAATTTAATAAAAATTTAAAAAAATATGTCTTGGAGTACCAAGAACGCAAAGCTTTAAAATGCGTTTGAAAAAAGCATATGAAATTCTTAAATCATTTCTTAGGACAAATTTTGTTATACAAATCTATAGTATTTACGTATGTGAATATAAAAATAAAATTAAAACAAAATTGTCAATCCATTTTTAAGATATCGAATATTAAAAAAAAAAAAAATACTGTTGAAACTTTTCTTAAAGTCAAAAAATTTCTCTTTTAGAAATTTTATATATGAAACATATTTGAAATTTTATTCTATAAAAAATAATCTAAATCTGTTTAGCCGATAGTGAGAAAATTCAAAATAAAAAACCTTCTATAAGAAAATGTTTATAATTATTTTTAGTAGATCACACTAATTTACATAAGCATACAGAAAAAGTTTTATAAAATCCTAGGAGCTGGTTTTGAGAACAAAATATTTTCCCTAACTATTTTCATTTTTATTTACCTAAAGGTCTCCTAAATAAAATCAATTTCAAAGTCTCCCGTCTCCTAGAGGGCAGAAAATAATAGATAAATTTTGAAACAACAATTTTCAAAGGTTCTACTTGACTTATTAGTCCGAGAGCCTATTGACCATTGATTAGAAATTTTTTATAGCTAACTAATTTCTAAAACCAATTGACCTTATTGACCAATTCTTGACCAACTATATGCTGGCATACTTTTTTTATTTTGAATATCCAACATATAGATTTTCAAAATCCCAGAGCCCAAACAATTAAATAAAATCTCAAAATAAGAAAACAAAAAATTTCATGCTATTTTTTTTGTAAGGCTATTTTTAATTTTAGAGTAATTTTGTCTAGATTGTGCTATAGCCGGAGATTGACATTTTCAAAATTTAACTATCAAATACTTATTGAAACACCCTATTTTTCTATTAGTGTTCACACACTATACTACTTTAGGCTAAAGCTCATCAAAAATTCTACATTTCACACAGTTAATATGAAAATAGCTATTCTACGAGTATGTTTACAAACAACCCACTCAAGCACAATCGTATATAATAACAGAATGGTAAACGATGGACGGCAACGTCGACGCACAAGGACGAGGAAGAAAGAAGAGAAAAACAACTTTGATCTCTGCAAATATAAGCTCTGGTATTTGACAAATGAAATGACAACATGGATCTAATCATGTGGCAGAAGAATAAAAAGCCAGCTTTGCTTAGTTGTGCGTGTGCAAATACCCCAGTGATGTGCATAGTTAATGGAGGAGTAAATGACACGCAAAAAGCCACTAAAATGTGGCAAAAGTCATTCCATTGACATGATGGTGACCTAATAATATAATTTGTAAATGGCTGTGCTAACGGAAAACAAAGTTCAACTACAAAAACTGTTGGTTGGTTTCAGCCCCGGATCTACGATTTTTCCGAAACGGGGCAAAAGCATGAATTCGGCATCTCCCAAGTTTTTGAGATTAATAAAATAAGTGGTACTTGGTTGAATTTTTTTTAACCGGGAGATAAAAAGATTTTAATGATTTGCAGTCTTTATAATACAAAAACAACAATGCCGTAGCCAGAGGGGGATTACAGGGTTTAATCTTCCAGCTCAAAAAATGTATATATTAGCGGTTCAGTATAAGAAATTTGTACTCAAATTTCTGCGATGGTTACTAATTGTGTTTAAAACTTTCAGAATTTACTACTAACTTCACGTTTTACAATTTTTAATGAATATGATAAGGAACCTCTACCCTGATGATTTATTAAGTCAGCTTTAAAAGAGATTCGAAAATCATAAGTAAGACTTTCTTCCTTGTGCATTCTGATTTCCTCAGTTTTTTTTTTGCCAAAAATTAATAAATAAAAGAAATTATTTTGAATAGCTTAAAAACACTTTTTTAATAAGTTATTCACTTAAATGCATTTCGGAAGTTATGTTTCTATCTTCATAAATTTGATTTGATACAAAAAATTTTTTGTTGTGTCTTAATTAATGCTTAAGAAGGCAAAATTTTGTTTTAACATACACTCCAGAAAGAACTGTTTTGATCAGTGAAACGCCTAAAAACATACCTTAGAAATGTTTCCGTCTAAGAAAGACTTACAGGATTAGGGTAAATGTCAATTTATCGAAAAATTGAAATTAACACAGAGGAAGTTATCGATATACCTACATATTTGCTGCAGGCCAGAAGATCAAATGGTGAAACTTTTTTGTAACAAAGTTTAATAATCCCCCATCTTAAAATAAAGTCATGTCTGGCTACGGCCTTGTACACACACATGGCTGCAATCCAAGAGTTCCTTCAATCTTTCCAGATTTTTCAAAAGGAATTCCAATTCGAAAAATCAGAAAATAAACAAAAATTGAAGATGTTGCACAGAAATTACAACAAAAAATTTTTTTTTATGAAAACATGCACCTACATAAATATGTCCTTTAATTTTTGTATTAAATTTACCTAAAATGAGAATTTATTTTCTCATTTTAATAATATTTTACTGATATTTTTCAAAAATTGGTACAAATGTTAGCGTACACCTTAAACTGACTTCTCCAAGGACTTTTGTATATCTGGTCTCATGGAGAAACATGATAGGTCCATTCTAAAATTTTTACATCGAGCTTCATAGAGCTTAAACGGGAGAACCGAATTTCTTCAAATTTGAAAAACATAAATAAAAATATAAGGGTGTTCATGCAACGATGTAAGCTTTTCGACGTAGTAACTTTTTTTAGTTCACGATGCACGTTTCATGAACACCCCTTTAAAACTGCTTGCGTAAACATCGTAAGCGGTTTGTTTAGTGTCAAATAAAAAGAGACTTTCGTCCAACTTTGTTTTCCATTTTTATGATTTTTCTTTTAATTGAATCTTTCCTCAGCCGCGTTGATTGAAACATTTCTCGTGTTGATGTTTTAATTTTATTCTTTTTCATTTAGAATGGTTTAAAAGTTTACCACGTTTACCATTTTTATTTATGATACAAATTCATGTAGGAAAGTTTACTATTTGTTGGAAAAGATTTCTGATACAAATGTTGACGAATGTTCGTTAACGATGTAGTAAACTTTCCGACAATTACGATGTTTACAATAGTTTTCCAACGTTGCATATGAATACCCTTAATGATTTTGTTCATTCCTTTGAAGAAAATCGGTAAACTAGTTTAGGCTCTAGCTCAATGTAAAGTGAATGTAAAGACGCAAATTTTAAAATGGAGCTATGATGTTTCTCCAAACTCCAAAGATATTTATGTCGTTTTCGATTGTATATTTGGAGTACTCCTTTTTCACTTCTACTACCCCAATTTTCCATAAGGCATAGAAATGGAACGGAACACAATACCCAGCGAAAACGGCATTACATTCGTGACTGAGTGTTGGTTGTTTGAAATATTTTGTAATTTAAATGATAAAATAATAGAAAAACTGCTAAACGCTGACTGATAATGCAATTAGAAATTCTGTTGCAGCGTTTCATTCCATTTCATTAAGTGTCGGCAATTCTCAATTTTATTTCGCACATGGCTGTGGCGCCCTTGGAGGCTAAAGCCTGGGGCAGAGGCCCCGGTTTGCTCCCCCCCCCCCCCATACATCAGGGGCTGGTTGGTTTAGTTATTTGAATTGCAAGATGACCCCAATTGGTGCGACTTGTGAATGCATTTTCCCAAATAAATGTACCTATGCAATGTTTTAAACATGAGTTAGTTTACATTAAATAAGCAAAAAAACCATACATATATTTGAATCTATACTTGTATCTAAAAATCATTACAATTTTAATTGAGATTTTCCGAAATTAAATTAAAAATACTAACACAATTAAAATACAACTAAAATAAAATAGATTTATTTTCCTGAGCAAAACCACAAAAACCTACTTACTGGGAGTATTTGCATAGACTATATGGTATGTTAATTAAGTGTTAAGCTACAACGAATATTGGGTCGAGTTAAACTTTAATATCTACTAAAAAATTAAACAATTAAAAATTACGAATACATAACTTGACATAACCTATTTTGCAAGTAGAAATTAAATAACACAAATATATAAAGTACTTTATTATTTCTAAAACTGAACTAGGTTAAATAATAAAAGTAGGGGGCATATATAGCAAACTGGAATATCGCAATAAACTACACTGTGTTCCCCAAGATGAAACCAAGGTAGGTACAAGGAGAGGTAAAAAAGAGTTTGTACCTGGCAGAACAATCTTCAGTGCGAAGCTATTAAATAACAAATAAAAATTACTAGCAATTTTAATTCTATTGGACATATGACATGATTTATCTGTACGTGACAAGCCATGAACAAAATTTCTTACATTTCTTTCTTGATATTTTTTTCTCCTAAATATACCGTCTTTGGCTCATTATCATAATTTGGTTCTAAAACATTTATAATTGATGCTTAATAGTTTCTAAAAAATTTAAGCATTAAGATAGTAACCTAGAATACTCGACCTGTCTGTACGTGACAACTCTTTTTATTTATTTATTTTTCAAGTTTTGAATGAAAAACATGAATTTTGATTTCAATCTTTTTTTAACGAAGCTTCATTTTCAATTTTCCAAAAACAAAACAAACAAATTTTTTTGAATAACAAATACATATTTTCAAAACTACGTGGTCGGTCCTTATAAAACTCAGTATTTAAGGGTTTCTTTACACGCTTTAAAATATTTTAAGAATAAAAAATACCGGAACCTTCTATACAAATTTTAAAAAATCGTTAAGAAAATATTTTTTTTTCCTTAAAAATGGCTCCTCCGATTTTTTTTTTTTTAACTTTTTATATATGCTCAAATGAGTGCAATATACTACCAACAATTACAAAAAATAACAAAAACCTAATTATTGGTATAGAACGTATATTTTAATTTTGAGTTTTCTTATTATCAGCTCAACAGATTTGGATTTATTTTTTATTATACAAATTTCAAATATTTTTTGAAAACATTTTTTTTTAAGTTTTGATATCTCAAAAACGGGCTGAACATTTTTTTCTAAACATTATTAAGTAAAAACTAACAATTTGCAATCTTCCTCAAAAATGTTTTAAGATTATTTTTCCTAACGATTTAAAATTTCTTTTAAACAATAATATTCAATCAAGTATGAAGATGGAGTTATTTGTTTTTTATCTCAAACTCTAAAAGAAGTCATTTTATTTTTAGGTACAAAAAAAAGATATGACGTATACAAACAAATCAACCTCAGTTTTTTTTAAATCTTATTGTTACTTTTAACTATGACAGTTGGCGAAAAAAAAGTTATTCAATATATCTTAAAAATAATTAAATAACCTACAAATTTTTTTATACAACCTTTTTGCTGGGGCCAAAAATACAAAAGTTACGTACGAAACAAAAAAATAACGGTTAAAAACAAGATTGTGGCCCTATGACAAAATGGAATTTGGGATATTATTGATTCATAAATATAGAAAACGTCATTGTTTATTTACAGAAATACGCCAGCATTATCGCGAAAAAAATTGTGAGGAATGTATGGGGCGGCATGCTGCCCCCCTGCAACCCCCCTGCTTGGGCTTATAATAGGGTTTGTGGTGAGTGCGAGGTTGGGTGTATGCAAAGTTTTTTTGCATTAAAGGAATCTAGATTTAAAAAAACTATATGTTACAAAAAAATACCTCCTAAGAACGAATCAAAGAAGAAGAAGTGAAGTTGATTCTCATACAAAGTGGGCAAAAACTCCACTTTCCAAGTGGAGATCTTTCTCACTAAAAAGTGCAATAAATTCCCTCTCTAGGTGAGAAGAAATTGGACTTTGAAAAGTGGAACAGGTTCTCACTTATGATGAAATAAACTCCCATGTGGAGTAGATGCCCGTGGAATTGTTTCCCTGCACCGTCTCCAATACGCCTTTTTCTTAAAAATAATAGCCAACCTCAAACTTCTTCGACCACCACTAGATATACTAGGGTGGTCCTTAAATTGGATATATTCTTGGGTAGCCCTCATTCGATTAATAACATTGAAAAACAATTTCTCTAATTTTTTTCGGATTCTTATTTCACTCCCGTGGTCACCATATTTTCACTTAAGGGCACTAACAAAAATCTGAATGTATAGATCGGACTCAAACGAGAAAAAATTGTATCGAAGAGAGTCTATTTCCCTCCATTCAGGCAGGAGGGGTCTAGAAATTTGCCTCAAAAAATTTTTTTCAAAAAAACGGGAAAACTTATAATGCCACGCTAAAAAAAACTTATTTGGTGGCGCAACAGCTCGTGGAGAACCAAGGCCTAATGACTTAGAACTCTCAACCATTCCGAAAATAATATTTTTACTGTAAATAGTTTTTGAAAAAAATGTTTTTCAAATTTAAAGATTTTTAAAAAGACTAAAATTATTTTTTTAAAAACTGTTTAAAATATAAACTTTGTTTAGGAAGCATATTATAGAATGGAATTCTGGCCCTTTGTGTTGTGTACGTAAGCCCGTTTTTTTAAATAATTTTTTTCAGCTTTGATCCAAATTTTTAGAAAATTACTCCTCCCGCCAAAAGGTAGGAAAATAGATCTGCTCCACTACCATTTTGCTGTCGTCTTAATCTTATCTATCCCCTCAGATTATTTTTTTTTGGCGTTTTATATAGCGTAACCATAAAGTGATAATAGGGGGGTGAAATAAAAATCTGAAAAAATTAAGAACATTTTTTTCCATCTCGAAATTTAAAAAAAAAAAAAAAAAACAATATAAGGATCACCAGGTACTTGTTCTTTTATTTTTATTTTTCGAATTTTTAAAGATGACCATTTGGAAAAACTCAACTATCTAATGTGACTACTTAAAGTATACTCTTGATACTTTTTAAAAAGTTAAAAAATTCAAAAATGAAAAAGGCAATACAAATTTAAAAAAATATATGATAAAGCAGAAAAAGAACAGATCAAATTTGAAAACAAATCTATTGTTAGGGGCAGTTTTCTTTTGGACAAATGGTTTTCTCAAAAACTATAAGTGGTCGAAAAAGTTAAAGGGTTTATATGAAGTGATAATATAAATGGTCATCCATTACAAAATAAAATTGGACACTTCTGCGATCATATTTTCTCTTTTATTTTTACGAGAAGTGATTGAAGAGAAAAGAGAACGCTGCACTGTGAATCCAGAATTTTGAGTTCCATAATCGGCATATCGGCATGCCTAACGTTGTTGCTAGGAGAGATTGGGGTTAAGAGCCAATTATAACATTTTTTAAAGTGTAGGTTGACGTTTACTCTGCCATTTATGTTTCAATTATTTGATATTTGCGTACGTTCTTTTCATTAATAATCAAAATAAATGCACTGAATGATGAAATAAAATGAAGAGCTGGCCATTCTGCTAAAAACACGCCAAGACCAAAAAATGATTGTTCTTGCTATTGCTACTCATTTGAAGCGGGTAACATTGTTGATCAGCACTTCCTCATTCAATAAACCTTATTAGTCAACGATATTGAATAACATAATGTGTCCGCATTGCTTGACTGTGCCCTAAGTGTTGAAGTGATTTTGAAGTTGGTCATTGATAATTGATAAATACTGAAATTCGGCATTTTAAAAGTCAGTTTGTCAATATGTGATTGTTTGAATTTTGTATAATTTTTGTTTTATATCTTTTGGAGAACATGGAATAGGGTATGTCACTTAGAATGGTGGAAAGAAATATATTTTAAATTTTAGAATTAATAACTACCAAAAGTTGAATTATAATCGTACCTATATACGTGTAGGTACAAATTAATAAATTTTAAAATTTTCGAAAAATTTGTTTTTAGTTCTTTTGTAGCTTATTTCTCATAAATGGTTACAGTTAGTCTGAGCTAATTAAACTAATTAAGATCATTTTAAATAGTATTTTTAAAATTTAATAGAAAAAAATGTAAATGAGTATAAACTTGAATTGAACAAACTAAATCACTCAAAGTTATATTTTCAAACAATTTATAAGGGTGATAGATATTACTTTTTTTTTAAATTCAATTTGCCTAATCCAAGGTACCTAAGTATTTATTTTGGGTCCTTAAAAAAGAAAATGACAATATTCATACATAATAATCATATCCAAGAAAACATACAAAACAACTTTTTTTTTTATATATTTAAGGGTGTGCATCACGAAATTCGTAGTTTTTTTTCCAAAAATTTCTTCCGGAGTCGAAAAGTTATATTTCTCCTTTTCTATTAAGAATTGTAGAAATATTTTTATTTTCTCTTGGCAGAGTCTCCAGTCTAAAAATTAATGCTTACAAGAAAAACATTGAATAGATTTCCCAGCTCAACCCACATCTTTGTTTGAATCATTTATCAAAACTCCAACATAAGTTTACCCTTACCCAGCTTGTACTTAATGTCTCAAGTGTATAATTAATTCTATTCCTCACATTAAACATTAACTCTTTAAATAACCTAAAAAAACAATATGGGAAACCCAATTATCTTCATAACTCGTTAATATTTTCTACTTCACTCTCTTTTGATTCATATATTGTTCACAGTTAATGATTTTTTGACGAAAAAAAAAACAGATTGTTTGAAAGTCTATTTTGGTTCACCATCAGAAACCAATGAAAATAACCAGTAATGCCTTCAAAGATAATAAGAATTGTATATTGATGGACATACCACATTTTCTTTCAACCAAAATTAATAATATAATAAAATCTACTTAATATAATCGATCGAGTAAATCAGAACAAACCAAAAAAAAAGGTTGCGTATACACCCCAGTGTCTCACAAATTCCTATTAGAAGTGTGTGGGTGCCTTGTTAATGCCTGTGGGTCTTAATGTTTGTTATGTACCGTCTTGTGCGCTCCAGGAGTATTTTTTTGTATAAATTGGATATATAAAATGGTTGGTTCATAAATTTCGGTCATGGTCAGTAAACCGAAACAAACATAATATATGTACGTAAATAATAAATTAAAGCTGTTTGGATAGCGTATAATAAATTAAATAAAAAAACACTATAAAATCATCATCAGTGGCCACAAGGCAAATTCAAATTGAGTATACGGAAAATATATACATGGGAAAAAGGAAAATTAATGATTTTATGAGTGAACATAAGGAATATATAGCACATGCGACCACCATTTTTAATCTTGTTATCCTTTTGTAAGAATATCAAAATGTGTAGTATGAAAATTCATTAAAATGAATTTGAATGATATAGTTTTTCCTATTAATAACGTGAAGTAGGCGCTAAGTTGCTGAACGATTATTATCAAACCCGTGAATTACCCTCAAATACAATCATAATTATCGTATGAAAAACAGGACTGTCGTTTTTTTACTGCAGCAGTGTTTTTTCAAAAACAAAGGATACTCACGTGCATAAACTACTCACTTTGTTGTGTCAAAATAAGTATATTAAGCTACTTCTAATATGAAAATTTCCCAATGTGCATGTGGAACTTACTAGACAATGAAGCTATTCAATTTTGAGTTCACGATTTCACTAATGGTTAAGTTTAAATGCGAAAATGACTAGAGGAATAGTGTGAAGATATAACCATCTAATGTAATGATACAAATAGAAATAGATTGCAATTCCAGAAAGTTCTCTTGGATATTCCATATTAAGGTTCTTAAAGTTGTAACCAATTGAAGCGATAGCTGAATACAAATTTTAGAAATGAAGCGTTTTAAAAATTTGGTTATCAGAAAAGTTTTAAATAATCTAAATTCAGAGTTTCGTGTCCTACAGTTAAAGTGTGTATAATATGTATTTAGCAATGCTTAATTAAACTTGATGTCTGGATAAGAAATCATGCTGGGAAAATTAAATTACAATCTTTCGTGCACACAAGGAATTTTTTTTAACAAGAACTTCTCTTCTGTCTGGACTTTTTTTTTTTTAATTCATATTGTCAAGAAATAGTAACGTGACTAAAATGAAAACCATTGAGAAGTTAATTAATGAAGTGTTTTCAAAAACCTTCAAGAAGGTTCCCAACTGTAATTAATTTTTTTGGAATTCTTGAATACATACATAAACACAGCTTTTTGTTATGAAATTAAATATGAAAGTAAGAAAATGTTTAATCAACCATCGTATGGCAATTAAATTTGTGAAAGTCAAGGGACCTGAAATCCAAAAGAAGTCTATATGTACATAATTTTTTTATTTTACTATTTTGTGTAAATATCTAGAGAAAAAAATGAATTTTTGGTCTCCATAGTGGTACCACTAACTAGAGATGAGTTAAGTCGGGATTTTTAACCACGATTAACCCGTGACCGTGATTTGCAATTCACCGTGAGTTTAACCTTTCCTGTGATTGTGGCTTGTGGATTTAAAAAAACATATTAGAAAATTAGAATAAGTTATTGTCTTACTTGCACGCTTAGTTATTGAAAAAAAAATGCCTGATAAGCATGAATCCTTATGAATAAAAAGTGGAAAATAGACTGCTTTTACAAAGATTTATCTTGTTTTTACACTGAAAATAAATTTATCTACATTTTTTTGAAACGAACAATTTCAGCTAATTATAAAATTTTGGTTCTCAGAAAACGTAGGTGTGGAAGTGGGTGGATTTCTAAAAATGTTGGATGTAGGTTACCTATGCTTAAAGGTTTATACAGCCTGCTGAAAAAGTGTGAGCCGTCTGGAAAAATTCAAAATTATTTTTTTTTAAATCTTGCATACTATGCTTAAGGCTCTTTTCAGTTTACTAACATAATTTCGGCTCTCTAGAAAAGCAAATTAGGGAAAAAACTCAAACATATATCAGAAAAGGAAAAATCGAAAAACGTATATGTTTTGCCCTAAGTTCTAGGCAACTTATTAACAAAACCTGAGGTCTTCTAGGCAACGATTAAGAAGAAAACTAAAATTTAAAAAAAAAGTGACAGTGGTGGGTTATGTGTTGTTTTTTAGGTTCAAGACAAGTTATTAACAAAATTTCGGGTCTTTGGGACAACAAACTGAGGAGAAAATTCATAGATAAGAAAAGAAGGCGTTGCAGTGGACAGATTTCCAAAAATATTTGTGTTGTTTTAAAGGCTCTAGACTGTTTATTTACAAAATTTGTGCTCTTTAGAACAATTTTTAAAAGGAGAAAACTCAAATATAATAAAAGAAGTCGTGGCAGTGGGAGGATTTCCAAAAGTTAATATGTTGTGCTTTACGCTCAAGAAGACAACTTATTTACAAAATTTTAGCAACAAATTAACGAAAAATCCCAAATATAAGAACGTGGGCGTGGCAGTGGGAGGATATAAAAAAATTGCACTTGACTTGTTGGTCAAATTTAGAATCTCTACTTTGAAAATCTTCCGAATCGGGAAAACAAAATCTATCAAAATAAATATAAACCCAAAAAAATGTGAAGAAAATCATGGCATCGTTCTCATTTTTCATACTTTCGTCTTGATCTGTGAGATTCTTATTTCTCTTGTGATTTTATTCTGGTCGTGATTTTGTTCACAGAATACAATGAATCACAGCCACATTTCTTTGCGTGATTTGTAAATTGTGAATCCTTTTCAATTGGATTTTAGCACTGTGGTTGTGAATATTTGATTTTTCACACAATGTAAAATAACACAGGCAGCATAATCAAATTACATTTAATGCACTCACAATTTGTTGGTAAATTGCTCACAGGTCGTGATTGTGAATTTATAATCACAAGTTGGAAATCTTAGGTCATGATTTTTTGCTTTTCTCTGCCAACCACCACCATCATGAATCTTGATTGAACTACACACTTGTCAAAGGGAACAAGATTTTCTTTCATTTTTCTTGAGTGTTTATTGAAGAGCTGTGTTTCTGTGATGTCATATTGATATAAATATAAAGAGTATTCTTATTAGGTATTGTAACTGCGCAACTATAAGAAATGGTACGGGGCAAACATTTTTAATTATTTTTTTTTTGTGTTATCCTCTTGGAAATTTTGTATTTCAGTCCATCAAATATATATTACTTAGCTAGTTTGTTTATTTAGCTTCAATTCTTTGTGGTTGTTCAGTTTAGCTTTGCATGAGATATCTGATTTTCGATGAAATAAGTTTCTCTTTCAAGACCAATATCTCAGAAAATAATAACGACATAAAATATTTTAGAATATTTGTAAAAACTTGAATAAATTGACTTATATAATATAATAAAATCATTAATACAGGAGATTTTTTTTCAACGTTCACTGTTGTGTATTAAAAAAAAACTAAAAACCGAATTTTTACTATATTCTGGTAAATATTTGCTTTACAACTATTGAATACATGACTAATTTTGGTATGCGGACTTGCAGATTAATATACTCTGCATATTTTTTAAATTATCAGTTTGATTTATTTAGACGTTTTTTCTTATGAAATTTTCAAATTTTAAAAATTAATTATAAATAAGAAGAAATTGTGTTGTTTTGTCACAGTACTCCGTTGTTGAGGGCCCATTAGTAACTTCAAGCCCTACCTCAATCGATGTTATTATATTCAAAGAAAAATATGCAAAAAGGGCACTCTATTCAACACGAATCTGTTATATATCGTTGAAAATGTTATTGTGAGTACCTACTACATCATTTCATTATATGGGCATTTAGCTAAGCCATGGGTTTGCGAGATATATGGCTTCAAAACACCGCAGAGAACAACAATGAAAATCGTCATTTGAAACTTGGCAACTCTGGACGTCAGAAACACCATTAACTCAGCCAGGTGGAATGACAAGTTGAACGCACTCGAGAACACTTTTTACATACCAGTCTTTTGGAGATCGTGAAGGACTATTTCATGAACCAGGAGCTGATCTACAGGACCATAGAAGTCCAACGAAGAACGTAAATCACCTCGATCTTGGGCCCCAACATCTGAAACTTCTTAGATGGTAGATGAAAAACACTTTCCTAGTAGGATATGCAGATGACATAAACGCCTGATAACAGCAAGCGACACCGAATGAGGACAATGGAAGCTTAAGCAAATTATATAACGTGTTATCTTCTGGATGGATAAACAAGGTTTCAGCTTTTCTACAAAAAAAAAAACGTAGTAGTCCTTTTCACAAAGAAGAAAATCCCGACTCTTATCAATTTCTAAATTGGCACATAAGTGATAAAAAGCAAGGATGCCATGAAGTATAAAGGTGAGCCCATCAAAACTATCAAACTCACTTTCTGGCACCAGATTAAGGACTCGCTGGAACGAGTGTCGAAAATGACTGCATTGAGTAGGTTGATGGTGAACTTAGGTGATCAGCTAGCAAGCAAAGGCTTTTGATGTCGCCAACGCATGATATTCTCCTTTTCGGGAAAGAGATTTGGGAGGATGCACTTCGACAGGAAAAGTACAGAAAACAGATAGCAGCTGTGCAGAGACGCCAAGTTCTACAATGCCTGAACCAGCTGACCCGAGTGACTTTAACTGTCCTTCTAAATGCCGAAAGGAAGAGCATCTATGACAAAAAGATGGAAGATGAAGATGAAACGGTAACCGAAGAAGCTAAGGGGCTGTGTGTGATAAAAGCGTTGGAACTTGGAAAACAGATGACTATGGACAGCTAACCTAACCAGGAACGTGACTGAGTGGAATTACCGGTGAATTGAATTACTGTGGTAAGTTAAACTACTACCCTGAGTGAAACCACAACGTTACACAATAACTCACTGGACACGGATGCTTCAATGCCTTGTCTGCCAGTATGGAAACTCCCCGCAAGACTAACATGCACCATTCTTTATATTCACCTGCATTAGATGGGAAGCCCATAGAGGAGAAGTGTAAAGAAATATCGGTACAATCCCTCTATGCATCGTAAAGATGATGGCCAGTGATCAGATATTTTTTTTAAAAAAGAAAGAAAAGAGGAGAAGAGCAGTCCCGCAAGACAACGTGAGCCAACTCAAAGGGTGTATGATTACTACCCCATCAGATTATGAGAACAGCGGTCCCGGAGTGGAGCAGAAATGGTCCAGAAATCGAAAGGTAGAGGAGTTTTAATACATAAACCTTGTATGAAGGGGACTTAGACACACGGAAATGGTCAGTTCCAAAAAGCCTCCTTATGGTGCATACAGCATTTCTCCTCTGCATCTCACCCCCCACCCTAACAGGAAAAAAATATTTAGTGTAATCCTTTCTACGATGTATAAGATCACATTCATTAAAACAAAAAACCAGATCAAAACTTTTTAATAAAAACCGACGATTAATTTCAACTAGTAAATATAATGAATTTGCTTCGTCAAAATTGACTTTATTTAATTTGTTTATATTTTAAGCCAAATTCTATTCATCATCAGCAATTCACTATTCTGTTGAACAAAGAATATGTTATCAAAACAAAATTATATAAGAAACATTATCTAAAGACAATTTTAAATTGTTGTTTAAATACAATTGTTTTGTAGAATAGTGAAAAACATTAAATAAAATGGAACAGTTCATCAGTTAGTCGTTAATATGGTTGCGGCTTAAAGCGTAAGAAACTTAGGAAGATTTTTCAGGCTATTTAAATTTGATATGTCTGCAATAATTAATTCAACACAACATTTTTAATTACATTAACCGAGTCAAATGTAAAAATAATACTAAATCAAATGGAAGAGTTGCATCGTTTTAAACACCAACATCATAGTCCGTCAAAACTTTCATTCAGGAATTTGTTAACAAAAATACATAAAACTAACTACCCACACACTGATACATTTAATTTAATTTAATTTAATTTAATTAATTCAATTGATTTTTTTAATTTAATCTGTTGCAATTTTTCTAGCTGCTTGTAATGTTAATGTCCTATAATTTTTTTGTTTTATTTAACCACGTTTAACGCATGGTTTCTGAGTCAGGACTCGTATCTTTGTAATCGATCCCTTGGGTTACATTTTCCTATTTTTTTCGTTGTAATAAATGACTCAGGATTATCAATTTTGTTTTGCTTTCTCTTTGAAATTTCCTTAAGCTTTATTATTTTCTTTACAATTGTTTATAAAAGAAAATAAATAATGAAGCGATAAAAGCCATAAAAAAAAGTAAAATTATTATATCCCTTTTAAACTTAATAATTCATTTCTTTGTTTATTTAAATTTTATGGAAAAAAAACTAAAAATTATTATTCTAATTATATATTCTACAAGTTGCACAACGGAAAACCCTTGAAAAAAAGTTCTCAAGACCATCACTCTTTCTATAGAAGTCCATCCAGCAAATATTAAAAAAGCAATCAACTTTTGTTTTCCAGGCATTTCTTGTCTTCTTTCTTAATTTACTTTTTCACTGCTTTTTATACAAAAGAAAAGGGATTCAATCAACGATTACCTTCAACAATAAAAAAAACTTTAAGAAATTAAAAAAAGGTTGACGAAAACCATTTTTATGATGTTTTTAACTTTTGTCCTTGTTATTTGTGAGCAAAAATAATTTTGTTAATGTGCGGTAAGAAAAAAAAAGAAACCCCATAGGAGATGGAAAGGTAAATACTAGATATAAAGGGTGTTATAGTATTTCATTTCTAAACTCCAAGGGCGAGATGATTTTTATCAAATTCAAGGCTACTCCTTTTAGAGTGAAGTAATAATTGCTCTTTTTAATTTTGTCAATTTTGGTACCAAAAGTAGATATTTTAGTAGAGTGAATAGTGGTTTTACATTTTAAAATATTAACCACAATTTTCATGCGTACTTAAAAAGTTAATTAGAAGTTATTCACTTTAAACAAATAAATAATTAAAAATTATTTTATATTTTTAACTAAGTCAATAACAAATTGGGTGATATGAATAAAACGGAGCACGTACTTAGAGCAGGTGCTCCATGAGAATCAGAGGAGGTGCTCAGTAAAAAAGTAGCTGCTCTCGTTTCGTATGAATACAATTATAAAATCGAGAGCACCTCCTCGTTCGAACATAGCAGCTGCTCTCAAACCTCAAACAAAATGATATTGTTTTTGACAATTTGATGATTTATAAAATAATAATAATTTAAGAAATGAATATTCTTCTGTTTTACCCTGCATTTGTTTGTGAAACATGAAAAGATGTTATTTGACTTGTCCAAAACATCGTTCTATAATAACACATTCTCGTCTTCTCGCATTAAACACTTATTGAATGCATTTTTTCAAATGTAAGTATCTGAATTTTGATTAGGACTTTTGGAGTAAGCATAACGGCACAACATACCTACATATGTACATATGTACATACACGCATATGTATGTGCATGCATATGAGGATGTGCATTTATGATATGTTTGATTCCATTACATGATTTTAATCATATATACATATACGAGTATGTATGCATGTACATAATGTACGTATGAGAATTTCTCCAGATTCGTGACCGATCCTGGCCAAGAAAGGCCAGAATTGCATTTCACCTGAATATTAATGCTTTAGTATTCGAAACCTTCTCTGTTGATGTATTCATCTATTTGAAAAAAACATCGTTTGGCTACATTAACGTATACTAGGTTCCATGAAGCGCACCTAATGCTGAATAAAAAAGGTATTTTTCTTGCCATTCTGAAGTTGTAAGGAATTTTATCGAATTGAATCGTTTTTTGGCTACTGCCGCAATTTTAAATGAAAAAGTTAACAAAATTACCGTGGGCTGATATATTCCAATGTCTACCCCAGGTTCACTTTCACCTATGTAGTGAAAAAATTGACTCATTTTTTCAAAATTTGTTAGCACCAACATCATAATCCATCCTTAATAATTACAACCGAGAAGAATTCACATTTTATGGGCTTAATTTCCTTTTTCTCTTATAAACTTTTACCTTGCGATTAAAAATTGGTATTAGCTCAGCCATTTATGAAGAAAAAGTTACTTAAAGCTATTTATTTCAACGTTGAGCAACCAACTGATCTAACTTACAAATGAGGAGCAGGATCTCCTCTCGATAAAGCACGTGCTTTGGTTTATTCATACCTAACAATGGAGCAGGTGCTTACCCTGAGAAGGTTCTCATCAAACATGAAGATACTCAGTAGTTGAGCACCTTCTCTATTGTTTTATTCATACCTTATGAAGCACCTGCTTTGAAAAGTTGAGTTTTGAGCAGGTGCTCTGTTTTATTCATATCACCCAATATTTTATGTATTTTTTTTCAATTATTTCTTCGAAAAAACCAAAATGCTTAACGTATTCTTTCGTATAAAATTTGTTTAGTGGCTTAACCAATATTTTTGGTAAGTTTTAATAAATTGAAAAACATATTTAAATAAGTTTTAAGAAATCCAAGAAAAGAGTCGATGAAGTTGCTTGAAAGCGTGTATCGAGACATTTATTAAAAGTCCAGCCGTGTGGTAGTTTGGTAATTTTAATAGGAAAGTTGTGGAGGAGTTTTGAAAACTTGCGTTCCTTAAAGATTTTTGAGTTTTCACACAGCAACCTCATATCTTTGATTTTCGTTCTACCATTTTAAAAAAACTTTCTAACTTCAAAGTGTTCTCTTACATTTTTGCTTTTCCACTGAATTGTTAAGGAAAACCATTCCATTCGATTCCATTTTTTTTTTTTTTTTGTGAATATTTCTTTCATAAGCTCCAATTCATTCTGTTCTCGTAAAACATTTTTCCAATTAAACCGTATTATACAAGCATCAATCTCTTAATGTCAATGCTATTTCCTTTTCCGCTCCGGTTTTTTTCATTGCAAAAATAAAAATTATGCAAATTCATGATATTGGTTCTTAATCTTTGTATACGATGTATACATAAAAATAAATCCTATTTAACGGCTGTAAATCCCTTCTTCAAAAAGGTTGTAAAACATTTTATTGTTAATTTATTTTTCTTGCAATAAAAATTGCTTGCAAAGAATATATCTAGGATATAAATTTAATTGAGTGCTTTTTGAAATGGACAGCGCACATAATTCCCAATTAAGTAAAAGTTTTAAATTCTAATAATTTTAAACTCCATTTTTGAAAATAGAATTGAAATTGTTAGAAAAAAATCATTTGGTATTTCATTTTTTAAAGTTATTATTGGGAATGATTTGTATGAAAAGATTTTTCCATAGCATTCCATAGAATTTATATATAAATTATTTATAGCATCAGAAAATATTTCCAACTAACTTAATTTACGGGCTAAGGAAAGAGTTAAGTGTCAATAAATAATATACGCTACTAGATCGCACGTGCTTACTCTCATGCACTTTCAGACAGGATTTCGCTGATTTAAAATAAACGTATATCAATACAATGACATTGCAACATATGTAGAAAAAGTAAGAATTTTTCAACAAAATAATAGCAATCGTATTTAATTGGAAAGTATTATAGCTATCACAGTCAAATTTCACCCGGTAAACAACGTAAAAATGTCGATATACGAATATAGTAAGACCTGCAACATAGTGGTTTTATTATTGTCTGATGCCAAGAGAAATTTTACTCTGTCTTTAATTATGAATAATTTTTCTATTAATTTTTGCTAAAAATACTTCAACTTAAAACAATTGTTTTTGGTTCCATGTAAAATATTTATATTGATTTTTCACGATAAACAATTAATACCTAGAAATGTTGTTCATTGAAATAACAACTAAACTTTTATCATATTTGCAAAAAAAAAAGTTTAAAAAAAAGTTTATTCTCGATCAGAACTTCATGGGAGTGTTAATTTAAGAACTTATTAAATTTTAATTTATGCAAATATCAACTGGCTTAACAGCAGAAAAATTTAAATGAATTTTACCTGAGCTGATTGAATGAATTAGAATCATACTAACGACCTCAATTTAAAATTGAAGAAAAACTAACACACCAAACAAAATTATTAATTTATAAACCAAATTGTGAAGTTAAAATCTTTCACTGCCCCAAAGGGTGTACTTCTATGTGGTAAGGTTATATATTATAAGATTAAAACCATAACCAGATTTTTTAAGGAATTCAAAAACACCAAAAAGCTTTCAACCAAACAGCTAGTGTTAGTTCACTATATTTATATTGTAACGAAGCGTTACACTATAGATGCCCGATGACGAATTAAGTGATTATTTAATTCTTTCTCATAATTCCACCAAGTAAGCAACAGAAAACACTCAACATCGGTGAGCCTTGATGACGATTTAAATGTTTCGTTAAAATTATTCTATTCATCGTCCTGTTAGTTCACAGTTCACACATCGGGAAGTCAATTGTCAACTTATGGATATGGAGAGTTTGTCTTCTTCTTTATTCGTCGCCGTGTACCAATTAAGAGTACTATAAACATAGAAATGTTATGTAGGAATATACTAAAGGGGCACGTAGTGTGCCAATTAGGAATTTCTAGTTTTTTTTATTCAAAAGTTTTTATTTTAACGATCCACAATTCACTTCCTTTTGAAGTGTTTGTGTAAGTGTAGTGTATCGTGGACAGAGGTTTCCTCACTTCCTTCTTTATTTCTCTAATTTTTTCGTTAGAGGCTAGAATCAGTGATGTCAGACTTTGGAAGGAGGTTATCCCACGGTTATACCCTAAATATCCCTTTCATCCCTTGCCAAAATATAAAAATCCCACATTTACCCCTCGAAATATTAAATAAAAAAAGTTTATTTCATTAGTTGTTGATGTTCCTGAACATATAAGACGTCAAGAGTCAACCACAGCTCTTCAAACCTATTCAATAAAAAACTTTTTACCATTGGCCAGCAAATCAGATAAGCCGTACCATCGGGGAACCTTTAACAGCATAATTTTAATGACTAGGGTTGAATTTGACGAGTGGAAGGCAACGGCAGCAACACCAGGCTGGTGAAAAAGCAACAAATTTTAAAACCCTACAAATTTTGAGATTTATTAAACTATTTTTAAATTTATATAAAGTACATAAGTGTTTATTTGACAAGAAATATTTTGCCTTTTCATTTGGAAACCTTTTTGTACATGCATTGAGTCGCCACCATTTACAACATTAGTCATTCAGTCTTTTTATTTGGAAAGAATACAAGTTACATTGATTTCAAACTATTCAAGTGAAAAAAAATAAATGCTCAATGCTACTACTTATCCTAAATAAAATAAATATAAAAAAGAAAATGAATGCTTTCAGATATTTTGAATGACTTTTTTTTAAACATGAAAATATTTTATTTGATCGAATGTTGAATAATTTTTAATTCTTACTGAAACTGGTAAATAAATTGACCAAAAAGAAAAATCCCTTTTTTTTTGTACTATGAGCTTATTTTAAATTAAAAAATCCCACAAAAAGGGATATATCTCACAGAGCTCACTATCGCGAAGTTCTCACTGTTTGTTTCTCTAGCTTGTTGCTATAGACAGAAGTAGATCTTAAGCAGCGGCCAAACTATGTCGATCAACAATTGTTGGTTAACATTGTCGATCATTGTAGTAGTGTGACGTCTCAGTGTTGACTGCCATTTTCGTTAAACTATTTTATATTTTTATTTCAATAATTTGTGTCCAATGTTTTGTATCAAGAATCAAGATAAATTCGGTGACTAATGGAATTAAATGAGCAGCTGGCAATTGTGTAGATAAACACGCCCATTCTTAAAAATTATGTTGAACAACTTAGTTGATTGCTTTCCATTTGCATTCGGGTCAACAAATATTGATTTGCATTGTCGATCAATACGTCTACACTTATGTCATTTTCCATTGGTTTCACTCAAGAAGACACTCATTCTAAAACCAATAGAACAGTGCTTGTTACTTCTACTCAATTATTAAGTTTTGTACCTGTATTGGTAAATCATTAAATAGATACTTTTTGAATGTATTAGTACTTCTCGAGTGGAGTCAAGAAGAGAATTTCTCTTCCCAAAAAGAAGAAGAAGAGGAATTTTTCGCCAATGGAATGGTTTTAGAAGACTTCCGGATGCTTTGGAAGCCTTCTGGATGTCCAATGGAAAATGACATTAATCAACACCGTTGATCAACGATGTTAATCTACACAGTTCAACATAATGTGGACGTGGCTATATAGGATGTCTGCTACTTTTTCCCTTGTTTCACTCCTTTTGCAATTTGGGCAGGGTCAACCCCTCGAGGGCAGCCCACCGTTTATTCGTCTGTTCCTTTTTGTGGCAGAGGCATACGCCAATATCAACGCTTATTCCTGCGCTCATATTGCTTTTGAGTGTGACCTAGTCAGAGTTCACTATCGCGAGTGACTCGTCGCTTGTTCCTTTAACTTGTTGCTATAGGCAGAAGTAGATCACATTGGATATCTGCTGTTTTCTCCCTTGTTCCACTCCTTCTGATTGTAACTTGAACAGAGTCGACTCCAACGTAGGAAGCTCATTGTTTAATACTCTAGAGTTGTTTAAGAAGCAGGAGATGCCACTCTATTTACTTATCCCACGCCCTCACTTCTTCTAAGTGTTACTTGGACAGAACTCGCCATAGCGTGCGGCTTACCGTTTACTCTTCTGGATATGTAGTGATAAGTTGCTTATAGGTATGAAATAACATTTTATATTATTTTAAGATCATAATTTGTTACGAAAAAGAATTAGAAGAATTGAACAAAAGTTACACCTTTCAACTAATCGGAGTTGAGTACTCCTTTTCTACTCCTTTTTCACTCCAACTACTCAAATTTGTTCATATACCATAGGAATGGAACAGAACACAAAACCAATCAAAAACGATATAAGAAATCATCACATTATATATCTAGACTGTTTTTCGGTTGTGGTTATTAAAGCTTATATTAACATACATATTTCTTCATGTTTGGTTTAAATTTAGAGCTTTTCAATGCCAAACCCTGTCCTATCTTTTATCCCTACATTAATTTTCTTAAAGAAATATAAATAAAAGTTTGATTAGTTTTCTTTTTAAGGCAAAATATTACTACCTTGGTATTTAATCTATAAAAAACAACTCAATAAAATCAACTTCCTTTCCTTAATCAACTTTATTCCCTTTGATCAAAATTTCAGTCATAAACAATTATTTTGGAGGAAATCACATAAATAACATAACACAAAAAAGATATAAAAAAAACTTTTATTCCACTCGATTGATATGTCAAAGGGATATTTTGTTCCAGATTAAGATATGAAAAGTCCTTGCCAGCTGTGAAATTTCTTATGTTTGCATGTTCTCTGATAGTTGGTTTCTTAAAATATGGGTCAGACTTTTGGCAAAAAAAAAACATTTGAGCAGTTTAATTGAAAATGACAACTACCATGAAAACGAATGAAATGTGTCACGAATGGTCAGTGGGCTTTATTTTGCTTACCATCACTGACCGCCCACCGTGTAGCCGTGTTTTATTCATTTTACTCCTAACAAAATTCCCATTTCAGTTTGAAGGTTAAATTTTCTTTGTAGCAAAAACAAAACATAAACAACGAATAACAAATTTTATGTTCCAACAGAAACTACGTTCGTAGATTAAAGTTCTTTAAATTGAAGAATAGACTTAAAGAACTTGAGTACGTAAAAATGTTAGGTATGTGTGAAAAACTTATGGGAGTTATTTATTAGTGCTTGGGCTGGCATGTCATATAATGTAGTTGATTTCATCGAATTTTCTTTCAACACGCAGAATGAATCGATTGACAAAAAAATATGAAAAGTAGCTCAATTTAATAAAACTGTATGTGTACCTATATAAAATATATTTTGGCTGGCACTTATCTTACAAACATTACACTGCATTTCAAATTGAAAAGGAGAAAAAAATGAGCAATATAAATCAAAAATACACACGTATTTACAACTTGAAATGCTTGAAATTAAATTGCTCGATGGCGATTTATTTTTCGATGCATTTTTCACTCAATCTTTTAATCTTTTTACATTTTTATTTAATCAATGCAACCATGTCTATAACTAATTACGATGGTTATTCTTGGTAGTTTCAATGAATTATGATCAAATTGCGGTTGACTTTTTGTGATAGAAATTAATTGAACTGCATCATTTCAAATTACCATAATTGCCATTATTATCTTTGTAAAAATCTTTTCTATATTATTTCTCATGCATAATGGGATTTATCGATTGACTTCCATTAGCTTATTAAAGTTTAAAGTTCTAATGATATAACGCGCAGAGAATTTCACACAACTGCAGGAGTAGAAGTTTCTAAAGTAAATTTTGTTAAACAGATTATTATTTATGGGAAGCACTTTATTAAAATATTAGTAATTGATAGATGTGGGGGATTAGGATAATGTCTGTTGAGCCCAAAGCTATTAATTCCTATCCTGGAAAGCCAATTTGGAGAGATCTGCTATCTATTTATCAGGGTCCTCTTTTAAGGACCACACTTCAAATTGTACTTTTCACATTTAAATTTTATCTTTTCAAATTAAATTCTAGGCAATTTGCATAGAATTATATCATTGAATTTATATCTTATATGGAGTGCTGAATTTTGGTTCAAAACCTTATTTCTATGTATAGGTACTTATATGTAGTGAGGTAATGTCGTTTTCGATTGGACGTTCGGAGTTATTATATTGCACTCCATTTGACGGTCGAAAGTCCAAGCAAATAAAAGTAGCTAATAAACAAAAATTGTACGAGTAGTACCTCGTGGCATAATGGTTAGTGCGTAGGACTGTCATGCCAAAGGTCTGGGTTCGATTCCCAGCCGCTGCCACATAAAAACAGAAACGTTTTTTTCGCGAGGTACTGCCTCTTGCGAGGAACTGACAAATCCTTCAAGAGTATACTTGTCACGAATAAGTGCTTCTCATCTAGCCGTTCGGACTCGGCAAAAAATTGTAGGTCCCCTCCATAGATAAACAATATAAAGATGGTAATCCTCGGCTGTCAAACTGATTTGCCTACAAGCTCCGACCGTGGTGAATGTCATAAAGTTGCACTAGTAACCTTTAACACACTAACACTAATGCAACTTACTGATTTTCACCACAAATCGTCGGTTTTTTTTTTTAATTTGTCAGTTATTTTAAAAATCTCATGAGCCCCAATGGACATGTTCATAAAGTATAAAAACAGGTGAAGTGAATTTTTAAGTGCTCACTTCCCTTTACATAATTTTATTTTAAAATTGCATTGGCTACCTTAATTCAAAACGTTCTAAGATAATAAAAAAAACATATTGATAGTAATAAATAATTGAATAAATAAATGTATGTTCATTGAACCATAGTGGGAGAAAATTTGTTTGTGAAATATGAAATTTCATAGAAGATACATATGTTAGCATTTTTACATCGAACTCAAAACGCGGTTTTCGCGAAAATATCGGCTTTGGAAAAAAACTTAATCGAAAACACAAGTTTTCACATAAATTTTTTTGAGCTTCAGGCTTTCGTGGAAGAAAAATTTTAATGTCAAACAAAAACGTATAGTGTAATGTTAGGTGTGAATGGTTTTTGAGTTTTTGAAAAGTTTTCGCCAAAAACTGGTTTTGGGGTTTGTTGTGAAAATCCTATTATTAATTATTATTATTATAAAATATTATAATTTGTATTTCTTGCTGGAATATTTCCACAGATTTATGATCTCCGCAGAAACGAACTATCAAAATTAGTGTGGATAATAATAGCTACGTTTTTTGCATGTCCATATGGACTTTGGGGGAAAAAACGACATCGAGACATTTCAACATTTGCCTTGGTCTGCCACTCTATGTAACCATCAAACATGTGACATTTAATTGTTGTTTGTTCAATGTTAATTTTTGTTTACTTATTTTAAGCACAAAGTGATATCCTTTGATTATTAACTTTGCGAAACTACGAAATTTCGATTTGGTTTGAATTTAATAAAATAAAATTTAAGATTTTTTTTTTCACTCATACATTGAACAAAAAAAAGACTGGAAAACTATGCACCAAGCACCAAATTTTTTTAGTTCGCTTCCACCATTTTGTTTTTGCATACACGTCCACTTACGAAAAAGCGGTCGGTGAGCACTCTCCCGTCTGACGGGAGAAGTTAACGAAAACTAAACGAAGAGTACCACTTCGCGCGTATGGATTACTTGTTTTCGCCCGGTTTCCACGACCACTACGTTGACTTCCGCCTATTCTAGTTCTACCTTAATTCTGAATTAATATTATTGTTGTTGTATTTGACTAGTAAATTGCTTTGTTTTGTTGTCGTTTTTTTTTTGCGCAGACAGAATTATTTTGAGTTACAAAAAACACAACTAATACAATCATAATGAATTTTATTTTTACTTAATTATGTAACTCGTTTAAAAAAATTGCACACTCTATCAAAATATGTTCAAATTTTACCAAATCAAATTTACCAATTCACCAAATCGGCGAATTAAAATTGGATTAACTAAGGGTAAATGATGGTTGAGTTCAAGTAAGTGATAGTGAATCAGGGCCAGTTTGTTCACATTAGGTTAAATTTAAAGTAAGTTAGTCACAGAATCTGGTTAAATGCATCTAACTTACCAATATTGGCCAGTTAGCGCTTATATAATTAGCAACTCAATTTAATTGGAACGGCAAACCATTCGGCTACAATGCGTTTTAAAAAAATTATATTGATGGTGCAGTCGTACCTTTCAATAATATTCCATTAAAAAAAGTGTGTTTGCACCCTCAAAACAAGAATTTTTAGAACACATCCCCTGAGGTGAATTCAGAAATGTCACGAGGTTTTTTTTTTGTTGAATTCATTGAAAAGTCGCTGCCGGAAATGTTTGATACAATTAAAAATATGACTCAAATTTTCTATCAAAATTATTTGTTGTTACTATTTAATAAAAACGAAAACATTTAGAACAAATATAAAACAATTAATAAAACAACGATGCAGAGTGGCAGACGCATTAAAAAAAAAAAAATAGGTATATCAAAAGAGTTTGGAAAAAAATTAGTCTGTCAAGACAAATCAAATTCACCGCGTTAAGTTGTTGTTGCAATTCACATCTATTCATCGACACGGAGTCAGATTACAAAAACAACAATGTAAACAAATGGGTTTTGGAGGGTGAAACGTACGAAAGTTTCCCATCTTTACATTGTTGTGTCTATGATCCCCTCCATTCCTGCCAAAAATACGCACACAGGAATGGTTGAGAGTTGTAAGTCACTAGGCCTCGATTCTTCACGAGCTGTTGTGCCACCAAATTTATTTATCTATTTATTTTTATTATAATAAAAAGAATCAATAAAAGTAACCAATGTAACCAGAGAACGAAACCAATAAAACTAGTCCAATGAACTTTCAGTGGAGGAAAACTCTGCAGATTTTTGGTTAAGGATACACCTTATGTCTCTTTAAAAGTTGAATTTCTTTGGTGTATAAGTGCATAATTGTGATAAAATCAAATAAATATTATAAAAATAAGACTAAAATTGATCCTGTTGGAACGAAATTTATAAAAAAAAAATAAAAAACCTTTGACCTGGCCAAAAAAGTATTATTCTACAATCTCATCTCTTTTCAATGAAATATTGCTTATGTGCGTGAAGTGAGCATGAAATTTACTAAAATGTCTATATACGAGTAACTTTCAAAAGATTAATACGCGATAATATTAACATTTTAATCGAGTTTTTGTATAAATTTTTTTATTGAAATCAGAAGAGCCCTTAGAAAAAAATCAAAGAAACCGCTATATGACATCTGGTTCCAACCATTAATAACAGTTTTTTGGTATTTTTTTTTTTTTTCTAACCAGAAAGTACTCCATAGGTACTTACAATAATATACTGGTTCATTTATTTAAATCATTGGAGTCGTTTTTGAGATAAATAAGCTTTTCCTTAACAAGCATAGCAAGTACCGTTACCTTTGGAGCTATAAAATAAATTTAAATTTCCCCTCTTTTAAACTAAACAAAATTCTAGTTCAAAATTTGAAGAAATTTGAAAATTAATCTGTTTTTTTTTAAGCTCTTGGTCAAGTTACACACAGACGGACACAATCGTGCCACTCATCTTTTTCGTGTTCTTTATTATCGTATGTCGTATTTGATTGTTATCTCGAATTCCGTTCTGCCTGAAACCCAAACTTGCCTTATAGAAGCCATGTTTTTGTATCGCAAGTAAGAACTTAGCATAGTTACAACTTTGATGGGGAAAAATAAACCTTGTTTAGCGTGAAGTAAGCACCACCATTTTCGATTTTCAAAAAAAATGTTCTACTTGTGGTTGTGCTGCTTTGTGCCCTTAACATTTAAAAAAATCGCGAACTTGGAAGTTTTGCGAATAAAATTTTTATCAAAATTTCGTAGTTTCCTAAAAATTTAAGTTCTGATTTTTTGTGCTCAGTGTCTTGTGCCGACAAAATTAAAAAAAAAATCTATTGATTGCTAGGTAGTTTTAGGCCAAATGTAAATTTATGAATTTTTTAATTTCTTGAGTTCTGATAAGTACTTTTTCGTGTTCAGCTTGTCTACTATAGTTAAATAATACTCGTTATTTTCTTAATATTTACGGCACAAGCCAGCACAAATTGAAATAATATAGCACAACCTCTTTTTTTTGGAAAATCGAAAATGGCGGTGCTAATTCCACCCTTCGAAAAGTCGTTTTCGTCGTAAAGTTGCAAATATGTGAATTTGAGCACAAAACAGCACAACTTTAATTTTTACAAAATTGAAAAAATTTCATGCAAAAATTTTTCAAATTTTTAAGTTTGTCACAATACAGCAAAACTTTTTTTAAAATTGAAAATGGTGGTGCAACAACACACACATATGTTGGTTCATTGTTTGCGGGCTTCGGTTGCATCGGTGCACAGCGTTCCGTTTGATAATTTTGGCCACAAAAATTATTTCCCACGCTTATTCCTAATACAAATTAATGAAATTTGGTACACCTTACAACTTAATGATTTGGAAATGTTGAGTTCAGTGGCACTGCCTCTTTTTTCTTATTTCAAACAACAGATTCACAATTTCGAAATCTATAAAAAAAGTATTGTCTAAGTCAGGAACTGAATCAAGTTAAAGTCTGAGATGTCCTTAAATAAGTGCCCGAATGTATACTTGCATAAAAAAATGGCTCCAATACTGATTTGTACAAAATTTAAAGAGATACGTACATACATACATAGTTCAAATAGTTAGAAATTGTCCCGAGGGATTGGAACTAAATTCAGTGGCTCTTGAAAAAAAATGATTGTAAGCTTGCTGGCTCGCCGTGATTTCGCTCGGGTAGACAAAAACAAATTAACAAAATAAAACTTTAAAAAGAATATATGTACGTATTATGCATTAGGTAGTACCTCGTGGCATGATGGTTAGTGCGTAGGACTGTCATGCCAAAGGTCTGGGTTCGATTCCCGGCCACTGCCACCTAAAAACAGAAATGTTTTTTCCTAGGTACTGCCTCTTGTGAGGAACTGACAAATCCTCCAAGAGTATACTTGTCATGAAAAAGTACTTCTCACCTAGTCGTTCAGACTCGGCAAAAAATTTTAGGTCCCCTCCATTCCTACCAACAACAGGCACACTGGAATGGTTGAGAGTTGTTAGTCATTAGGTTCTCCATGAGCTGTTGTGCAACTAAATTTATTTATTTTTATTTTAATTATGCTTTAGGCGGAACCCTTTATCCCAATATGTCTTTCACCGTTTCTGTCAGCTGACCCAACAGACATTGTGCTTAACTATAAATATTGTACATATATAGTCAATGGAATACAAAAAATATATATTTTGGAATTTTAAAAAACAAAAACTTTATTGCAATACTTTTAGATACACAACATTTTTAGTTCTGTCGTTCGGGATCATAGGAATGCGTGGAATCCGAACGTCTTCGCCTTTGAACTTCCCTATAAAAATTGTTGCTTCGATAACATTGTTCATTAATTTCTTCACGGAAAGCCGAGTCTTATTACAAAGACGTGGCTGGTTTATGTTCCGAAACACAATGATTACCGGTCCGATTTTTAATTTCAGATTATGAGGTGGCCATCCGGGAAATGCCAGTGAATTCTAGAATTCTAATGGACAGTTGACAACATCATTTTGGTTAGTAACGGAATTAACCGATTTGTATGTCATTAATTCGCCAGCTGTTTTATTTTGAATCTGAAATTTCATTTGTTCAAATAAACCTTTATTGCACCCAATATAACACGTTCACTCAACAAAACATGAATCTGTAGTTTTGATAAATGTTTAAAAAAACCTTCTTGATGAGTTCGGTCTTTAATTCAATAAAGTGACAAATATGTAATGGTTCTATGACTATGAGTCACTAAGAATTTTACCATTACCATTATCCAGCAATTGTTTGGAAAAAAGTATTCCAGATTGGTCGTTCAAATATGTATATTATAGTGGTCCTTATATCGGTTTTTAAATTTTGTTGAGTAAGATTGATCTTTCACAGTGGCATTATCACGAAATAAAAGTGGTGATCACAAATCTATTTTGCAAATTTACAAATTGTGCAATTGAGAAATGTTTGGATCAAATTGCGATTTGATATTCGCAATTTTTGTTTTCTCTCGATAGAATAATAGATACTTAAGAGAGTTGATTTACGATTTTTGAGTATCAATATCTTCATTTTGTTCAGTTTCGCAAATTGCAAACAAATAGTTGTAAATTACAAAATCCCAAGCTAACGTATAAATCGGCATTCATTTTTCGTAATTTGCAGCTCATTTTTGGTGATCTGGTCCAAAAATTCTTTCCGTGCAGAATTGCGAGTTCTGCGAACTAGTTTTGAAGGTCTAGTTAGAGGAATTTTTAAAAACCAAAACTCAACTGAAAGTAAGAAAATATTGAAATTGAAATTGAAAAACTTACCGAAAATCGATATTTATTTAAACTTTTAATGAAAGACATGATTGCTATAAGACAACCGTGAAGAGGAAACAGTTCTCAAAAAAACTGACTGAAGAAATTATAAACTTCAAACATTTTCCGATTGAATCATATTTTTTTTTTAAATTTTATTTTGTGAAACCAAAATTTAATAATTGATTGATTTGTTTTCAATCTCAATTGACTTGTTTTTAGTATAACAAGTACCCAGAGTTCGTTTCTACACCTTTATTTTGCAAACCGAAAAACCCAATTTGACCAAACTTCACAAAAACATTTCTTAACAAATACAAAAGATTACTTCAAAAGACTTATCCAAATTGGTCAAGCAGTTATTTAGTTATTTCGTGACAAAGGCAAATAAGGATTCATTTTAATGTATATACATACATACATATATTATTTTTAGACCTAATCTGATCGAATCTAAAAGAACTGAAATTTGACAGTTTTACAGCTGGAAACTGCCAATCAAATATTAGACTAACAACTCAAAAACTCCAAGAAAATTAAATCTAATGTAAGGTTATACTTTTTTATAATGTTGAGATTCTTTCTAGTCGCAATTCAATTCCAACATCAGGCAAATAATTCTGATAGTTGACAGTCGATATTTTTTTGTATCCTTAGATTTTTCGAGTTTTTGAATATTTGACCTAAAATTTGATTGGCAACTTCCAGACGCCAAAATTGCAAATATTTTTTTTTTTGATTTGATCACTTAGGTATACAAATAATTTCCAATACAAATACACGTAATTTTAAAAACTAGCACTAGATTTAGTTCTAATTCCTTTGGAGCATTGTTCATCACTTTGGATTACCTTCCTTAAGTTTTGTACATATACGTATTGGAGTCATTTTTGTATGAATGTACACATTTAGGCACATATTTTAGGACATTTCAAACATAAACTTGGCTCAATTCCTGACGTATTATTTTTTTTTAAATTTGAATTTTTTTACCTTAATTTTTTTTTTTTTGTATTTATTTTCCCGTGGGTAGGTGCAAAACCTGCATAAGGCTCTATCTGGACCAAAAAACGCGTGCTCATAGAAGTGTGAGATTCTTACTCCACTAAAACCACCTCCACTTCCCGATTGCAATAAAGTTGAAACTTATCTAGCAATTTATTTTTAACGAAGTTAAGTAACGTGTTGCAGGTTACTTTTCGGTGAAAGTTCCTGCTTAATCCGCGATTTTAAAGCGGTTTTCTGTTTACCGCATTTTGAAACCCATGTTTGAAGTAGAAAAAAATATGCCGTGCCACTGGATTCAACATCCTTAAATCATAAAGTGTACTTAATTTCATTAATTTTTATCTAGAATTTGGGTGACAAATTTCTTTTATCGTCGAAATTCAACACTGTGCGGTGGTGCAGCGGCAGGCCCGTAGCTACGGTAAGGCATCTGGGGGCAATGCCCTACCTTAAAATACCAATGGCCTTCCTTAAAAATACCATAGACTATCGGTACAATTTTCCTAATTATTAATTAATTAATTAATAATTATTTAATAAAAGAAGCAATTTTAAGGAAATGGCTTATGTTAGAGAGCTTTCGTGGATAACGTTTCTCACGGAATTTCTCCCATCTTCTAAAATTGGAAATACCAACAATTTTTCAATGTTCCTTGCAGGTTCAATCTTTGTCAATTAAAATGATAACCCAGTTGCTATGGAATATTCATTTTCGATGCCAATAAATTCCAAGAGAAAGTGTGACCATAATTCACGTTCTCAGTTTTCGGCGATGGGAAAAATTCAGTGCGAAATTTAACTCATGATAGTCCACATATTGATTTCATGTCACAAAATTTTCTACTTTTAAACTGAAATCTAATATTACGATAATGGAATTAACAAAAAATTTCATCATGATGTCCACCACACAGTGGTTCAAGTTGTTTAGAGAGGTGGTCTTAAAAATTATAAAATCTGAAGAAGTCAACTGATTCAGATACAATTTTCAGGCATAATCAAAGAATAACAAGAATAAAGAAACTTTCTGCCCACTAATTAAAAAAAAACATTTAATCGTCATAACTTGATATAAATCAGGGGTTGTCCCTTAAAAAGTTTTAGATAATGTATTTGTAGGAATTATTTTACACAAAACTTTTTTCCACGCTAAATTTTGAGGGTGTTTTGGATAAAATTTCTGAAAATTTTGAAAAAAAAAACCTCGAATAAAATTTGTAGGTAATGTTTTTTTTTGTTAAACTTAGTCATACAAAATTTTTTACCACACCCACTTCTTAGAGATTAATTAGAGCGAAGAAGTGCTTACTTAAGCTTATGAAATTAAATACTCTTATTCAAAAGCGATAGTTAAGGGCGTTAAGGAAGTCATAAACTGAGTATTTTATGGCCCCTTAAATATTGTATTATGATGGTGGATTGAAAATACTACTAATACTTAAATTGAGGTCCAAAAATAACATTCATATAGGTTTTTCATTAATTTAACGGAAGGATTTAAAATCCCTAAAAAAAAGTCATTCCATGGCATACACTTTTTTTAGTTGAAAATGCAAAATGCACTGATTTTAAAAATTCACACAAGAAAATTCCAATAATCATAATTTTGTTTCTTAAAATAAATTTTTTTTTTAATGTAAGTACGAGTATGCCAAGCCCAATAGTGGGAAAAAGTCAAACAAAAAAATCGGTTAACTAAAAATAATTATCTCTTAAGTATGCTAATTATTCCTTGCTTCCTTGTTACTGAATTTTTGTGTAGGTAAATAAATTTTTTTACTAAACCTATATTATTTTTGCCAGATAAGCCTAGCAAAATTTTGATGATGTGCTTTAGTTGAACCATCTTGTATTTTAGATCAATAAATAATTCAAATTTTCATATGACCTGATCTGGAACCTTAGCTCTTCTGCTTATCTAAAAATCATTTTTATTAAAAAATCTATTCAAATTTGAAAGTTCGTTTATTTTCTTGCCATCAACAAATAACCAGCAACGCACTTCAAAATTTGTCATTTAAGCAAAATTCCAATTCACGATACTATCACCATCAAATATTATAACCTTTATTTGTATTTAAGCTGTCTTTATTGCTCTTCAAAAATAAATGCTTTCATTTTAATTTAGATTTCAAGATATTGTATAAGGGATAAAAAACGTAACGCAGTCTCTTATTGTGGCCTCACTATCATCATCATCATCATCCGACAAAAGATTTCAAAATCATTCAGTTCTGACTGTAATTTATTCCATCTACTATTGCATCTACGATAAGATACGATGCGATGGTTTAATGACAGTCTTTATTGTTTGGCTGCGGGTTTTGCAAAGGTTAATACACAACGAAATGTGTTTTTCACCACAAAATAAAATCTCAGATAAAATGAATCCTATTAAATTGTGTCGTAAAAGGCCACAAGGACTTCTTTGTCTTTATATGGATGCAATAAAAGATTAATATTGAATAAGCTCTCCCAAAGTTGAATGATGCTTTCAAAATTAATCGATTTTTATACACTGCTCTGGAAAACGAGATTTACTTAACTATCATAAAATGAGATAATTTTATCAAGTTGCCAGGAAGTGATTGCATAGATCCTCTCTGTAAGATATCGAAATTTCATACAAAAAAGCTTAAAGCTGTGTGCTTCTTTAAGCCCAAATGGGATTGGATGTTTATGTTCGAGGTTTTCCCACAGGTGCGTGGGTGGTCGTTACTTAGTTGTTTATAAAAGTCATACATATGTCAATTTTAGAAATCATAACAAAGGACATATAGAAGTACAGGACATATTGATGATGCCAACCCAGGCATTCCACTTATTCCTTTTTCCTAAGAAATAATTTCCATTGGTTGGCAATAAACATGCATTGTCTTACAAAACCTTATAACAGTTCTTATTGGGAACAAATAATTATCAATGAAGATATTTTTGTTTAGTTGTATTCAATTCACTCGCACGAATCTTATACTAAAATCAATTCATATGGAATTTCAGAACACAGATCTTATTCTTTTGTTCACCCTTGCCCACTGAATCTTCTTAATCTTAACCTAAAATTTTTCAGATATTCTAAACCAGTCACGTAGCATTAAATAGTCAATCCCATTGCTTAAGATTTTCTTTCCCGATTTCCCTATATCTTTGAAAAGTTAACAAAAGATTTTTCTTTAATCATCAAAATGAAAAAAAAAAAACAAAGAAGAAAAAATACATAAAGATTTTTCTTAAACAAATTCTCATGATAACGAGTCTAATGCAAAAAGTTCTCAATATTGATTTATCAAATTAGTTCATGAAAATGTGATCCCAAACAATGGGAAATCCAAGTTGATTTAATTTTTGTGTACGTTTTGTTTGTACATATCTTCGATAAAAGAGATAAAACTCAATAAATCCTTCGTTAAAGAATGCCCTAAGGAAATGAAAAGTCGGTGCAAAAGTCTGAAGTTCTATACGGTTACTTTAGCTAAGGTTTTCTTTTTTTTTTTTTTTATATTTGATATTTTTATACGAACATGGGATAAGTTAGAAATTTTGCACGTGGGTAGAAAGCGAAAGTCATGAAAAATAGATATTAGTGTATACGAGTACCTTACCTATGTATAAGTTATTTCTATTCGTCATGGCTGAATGGATTTGCTTTTACTCAAACCAACAATCTGCAGCAAGGCTTTCAATTTCAATCCATTAAAGTATAATGTCGGAAAGTAGGTATATATTTTTTTAAAAACAGCAGAAAGGATGTGAATCAGAAGTGATTTGTAGATAAAATGTAACACAAGCTTAGTCGTTTGAAGTAGGTATTGGTGGAAGAAGTTTGTGATGCAATACAATGTTTTGTTTATCTTAAATCAAATCATAATAATTTATTGTGAAAAAAACAGAACATACCGTTTTATCATCTCATTGTTCGCTTTTGCATTTCTGGATTTGCCTTACTACTGGTTCACTGTGACGTATGCGCAATTTTTCTGTATACATTTTTTTATATGTGATGTAAATTTTCTTACTTTGTTTCATATACCTACGTTTGTTGCTGTCAAACATATTACACTTATATAAATATATTTTTATTATTACTAGAACGTCCAGTACTCGAAATTCGAGTGCAAATAATTATATTGTCTAATTGAATCCAAAAAAAATATATTGTAATTAACATTGAACTCTAGAAAACTTTATTTTTCGAAATACCACTGGAATAACCATGTTATAAATTAATTAAAATTTGAGGTTTCCATACAAATTATCGATGGCTAGTTATTTGTGCATACGTCCTTGATTGCGTATCTTCTCATCGCAAAATTTAAGAAAATAATACTGATTGCAGGTCCAAGCCTACCACACCCCCATGTAATCCAACATAAAGTAAAAACTACAAGAATAAATCCATCGTTAAGAGGTAGTCTTGAGCACGGTAAAAAACCGAGCTACTTATTATTATTTTCTTCAGCCCTGAACGCTGCTTTCCTTCATTCCAATAATATTTCCAGTTAGTGCTGGAAAATTGATTGGTTGGTTGGAAAAAATCGAAGCATCACATTTAGGTTACGACAAATAAAAACAAATAAATAAATACTCGGTCTCGCTCTCACTTGCACTTAATACGCAATTTCCCTTTATTCTTTTTTTTATTTTTTATGATGCAACTATTTAATACATTTTTTCAATCTGCACTTTTGTGCAAAAAAAGCTTTCAAACAATATATAATTTGTATGCCTTTGGCTTTTGTAGACCGCGCAAATTGAACCACAAAATTCGTTGTTGCCGTTTTATTATATATTTTTTAAATTTATTAATTACAAAATAGAAGAAAACACATATTTTTTCAATGACAAAGAACTTTTTCAATAATTTTTTTTTGTTATTATTATAGCAGCAAATTCAAGGACTTTTTGACATTAATAATAGGGCTTATAAATTGAAGTTGCAGCAACACTGGCTCTAGCTCTTGTACAATTTTTAAAATTCATCATGTAAGTTTTTAAGAGAATATGAACTGTTTATGCAGTAATTTTTTAACCCAGCACTGTGTATTTCAAAACAAATCTACGATTTATATATAAGTGGAATATTTGATGATACTATCAACACCATAAAAGTAAGTTGGGTTTGAAAAAAAAACCTACATAGAACGAGAGAGTAAGTTGGGTCAAAACAAGAAAAAGTTATTCAAGTGGGGGTCTATTATACTTGAAGCAGACGACACATGACTAAATGAGCTATAAAAACAAAAATATTCTTTTTCAAAGACTTGGAAAATATCTCTTTGAAGCTCAATAAAAACATGGAACTAGATGAAAATAATAATCTTGTGTGATTTTTAACACTAAAGAAGAAAAATATAACAAAGACTGAAACCTAAGGCGCACCACGAACACAAAGCTACATAATCAACAGCAAATTAAATACCTCAGTACTGCCATGTTGTGCAGTTGTTAATAATGTGGTTTTCAGCTCATGTTCCTACTAACTAATACGCTTTTGAACGTCCGTCGAGGTAAAACTTTGCCTTGAAATTATTTCCCAGCAGAAGTCAAATTGTTATAATTATTAATACATAAATGACCTTATACGAATTACTCCAACTTATAAGTGCTTCAGAGCGGGAACCGTAAGTCACATAAGAAATTTTTTTTTTCAATTTATTTTTCCTGTGGGTAAGTGCAAAACCAGCACAAGGACCAGAAAACGTGAGGTCATACATAGGTGTGTGAGATTCGTACTTCTTACACTAAGACCACCGATTGCAACTAAGTTGAAACTTATCTAGCAATTTATTTTTAACGATGCTAAGTAACATGTTACTTTCCGGTATTAAAGCCGTTTTCTGTTTACGGTCGTCACAAGTTGGAAAGTTTTGTTCCTTGCAGACTGTGTACTAAATTCGACTCATCAAGAAAGTTAATAATCGTAGATTTAGCGTGTTCAAATAATCCATTTCTATGTTTTACAGTGCAACTTTTTATCTCATCCCCAAATGACCTATAAGCAATTTATTTTCAAACTTTTGTAAGTTATTTAAGTTTGTATCGCAATTACAGCCCCAGAGTTGTATACCATAAATCCAAACAGGTTCAAGAACCTGCCAGAATAAAATCAGCTTATTTAACTTACCTATTTATGAAAACGGTTAGAACAAAAAATATAGATGGTTGAGCGAATTCTACTTTTTTACTTGCGATCAGGGTTGCCAGGTCAAAAAGCACTTATGTAGCCCAAATGCGAAATTCTTATAGCCCAAAATCGCTGCCCTAAATGAAGCCCAAAAACTAGCCCAAACTCTGTTGAATAATCTAGGTTTTTTATACATTCAACGTTCTTCTTGTTTTTTTGTAATAACTTCTAAGGATAATTCCTTAAAATCTGGGAGAATTTAAATAAAGGGTGGTTAAATTTTAAGGGCCGATGTTGAATAAGAACGACACCTTAACGTCAAGATTTTTTCTGCATTTCATTTGACATTTCTTAATTTCACACTGATTCAATTTGAACCATGAAAGGATACACAATCGAACAACGCGTTAAAGTTATTCAGGTTTATCACGAAAATGGTTCAAAACAAAATGCGTATCGTGCACTTCGTCATTTTTTCGGCAATTTAATCGTCCAAAGTTGCGTACAATCGGAGAAAAGCAGAATTGCCACATTTGGACGAATCATAATCCAAGAGTGACTGTCGAAAAACCAACGCACCCACAAAGAGTGACTTTTAGGTGCGGTTTATGGGCTAGCGGCATCATCGGGGCGTATTTTTTTCCAAAATGAGGCTGGTCAAGCAGTTACTGTGAATAGTGTTCGCTATAGTCGGATGATAACAAACTTTGTATGTCCCGAATAAAGATATGGATGAGGATGATATGTTCTTTTAACAGGACGGTGCCACTTGCTACACAGCTAACGAAACAATGGCTCCTTTAAGCGACAAATTCGATGGCCGTGTTATCTCATGTGGTGGCGATGTTAATTGGCCGCCAAGATCATGTGATTTGATAAATTTTTTTTCTTTCTTTGGGGTTATTTGAAAGAAAAGTTGTACGTCGATAAGCCAGCAACTGTTCAAGAGCTAAAGGATGAGAAAATTCGGCACATTAACGGCATAGAACCTCAATTATTCCTCAGCGTCATCGAAAACCATCGGACGGAGGTGTGCGGCGAGGTCGCGGCGGCTATTTGGCCAATATTTTGTTCCAGAAATAATTGAACTATACCAATAAAATCAACATCAGCCCTTAAAATTTAACCACCCTTTATATAGCTGGAGTTCACAAGTTTTTTTTTTTTAATAATAGGTAATATCAAATTGGGCTTCTTGTCGCAAATTTAGGAAAAAGGTACCACATTTTATGACAAATTGCCCAATCTGAAAACCCTACTTGCTATAAAGAGCAAGTTTTGGTTTCGTGCAAAAAAAATATTCGAGATAGCAATCAAACATAAAACAACGATAATAGGGAACTCGAAAAAAGTGTGTGGCACAATTCTGTATGTCTCTCTGTCTGGCTGTGCCTCGATCTTTAGCCTAAGCCATTGAAACGATTTTTTTTCAAATTTTAAACTTGAATTTTTTTTTGTTACTCTTCAAACGGGAAATTGAAATTAATTGCGTTGCTGATGCAAAACGAAAAATACCATGCAAAAATGACAAAACGAAATCATAAACGAAAAATTTAGTCTTACTTTTCGTTCTGCAGTGCGCTGTTCGATGAACGAAATTGATAACACTGAGAAAGTTAACTTCTTTTCGCTTTCAAAACATTTTTTTGATATGACAGGTTTGACTTATCTAAATTCAAATCTGGTTTCAGAAAAAATTCTACCACGTCCAGTTTGTTTTTATTGATTTTTGAAAAATACATACATATATGAATGATTTGAAGAAAAGAGCTTTCTGATATAAGGTTGTCCTGGTAAGAAAATAAAAACTATTTTGCCTATTCAACTCAAATTTGGAGGACTTATTCCACAAAATATAATTTTTACTATGATACCAAATTTGTTTACTAACATTAAAGCGATGTTTCAAAAAAAACAAGAAACTTCAAAATTGAGTAATTTAAAAAAAAAAAAACATCTTATTTGGAAGAAAGTGGAACTTCTTTTTTTAATATATGAAGAGAATATTTTGATCAGAGAATAAAAAAAAGAAACATTTAAACGTAAAAAAAAAACAAAAATAAATTGTAAATTACTTTATTTCACTGATAGTACAGTCAAACCAGGTTTTGACATCACAAAATTGTATTACAGGCTGGACTTTTCATATTATTATTCCTCAAAGTCCAAATTTTAACGGACAAAACTGGCGTGTTTCCCCTCCCAATAAGCCACAAATTTTTCTAAAATGTATTTATTTCAATTGGCTCAGGGAGAAAAAAATGTGCATACAAGAAATATTTATTAAAAGCCAACAATTATAAACAATTGTTGCCAAAGATCCGACCTTTTGCAGTTGGACCTTTTAAAGATACAAAGTGGCTAGGTTTCAAACATTAGTTTTTAAAATTTTTCTTTTTAACGAAATATTTTTGGAAGCAAATTAATTTTAAAAATGATTAAAAATGACCTAGTTACAGTTCTTTAAAATCTCATTTATAGTTTTGCAAAAACATATTTAGTGGTGAAGAAATTCAACTTCAAATGTACCTAAAAAACGGGTTCCTGACATGTTTATGTTGAATTATCTTAAGAACATTACTTGCCAGACAAAGTTTAACTTCGGATTCAGCATACCAAAATCCATAAGAAAAGAATAGTTTGGTTCAAAGGAGTTTTCCGTTGCAAACCAGTCTTATTATTACATATTTTTTGGAAGAGTCTAAACTCTTTTTTCGCACACAATTAATTACCCAGGCCATATATTGTCAGCGGAAAAATGACATTTGTGTTTTTTCGTGTTTATTTTTGTTGTTTCTTTCATTACAACCAGCTTGGCAGCCAGTGTTTTATTTGCATTTGTTTTCATTTTTTGAATTGGTGTAACTGTCAATGAATATTTTTTCGCTGCGTTTTCGTAAGCATTTCGTTGTCTTGTTGTAGACCGACTAAAAATGGTCCATGGTACTGGCCAGACAACCTTTACGGAAAAGCTTATTCATCTCAAAAACGGCTCCAAAAATGTTGATACAAAATCAGTGAATTCCTGTAGGTATAGTGTACTTTTTGTTTGTACCAACAACTATTATTAAAGGTACCTGCTATATAACGGTTTTCTCGATTTTCGACTTTCTCATTTATGGCTTACACGATTTCAATCAAAATTTTTGGGCAAAAGCTCCTTTAAAATGTTAATAACATTGCATATTTTTGGGGACTTTTAGAAGGTAATACCTGGGGTCACCCTTTCCACAAAAAATAATAACCCAGAGAGCATGGTTTATTGCATTTATACTTCCTTCGTTGATTGGGCTACTTATAAATTAAGGAAATGAGATTTTCTTAACTCAATCTAAGTATATAAGCACGCATTCGATAATGATGACTGATGAGCCGAACTTAAATTGAATGTGCCTTCTTTTATACTTAAGAAACTTATTTCACTCCAATCACCTGGCGAATGATAAAGTGCATCCTTGTGATGTATGACATCAATGCTTTCAACACTCCTACAACAGTTTCTTTTAAATGATGTTGTCATTTGCTTCATAAGCTTTCATATATATAAAATAAAGTTTTTTTTTGTATCCGATGGAAATCTTCAAAAGACACTCGGTAAGAATCGTTACCGAATAGTGTGGGACTCTTACAGCACTAAAACCACCGGTGTATCAGGACCAATCTATGAAACATCGACAAATGATTTTTATTTCTTAATTTATAAATCGCATTGTGGGAAGTTTAAGTTATAACACTTTCCCATAGCTTTTAGACCGTCAGCTCATGAGGTTTGGTTCTTCTTAATCTCCGAACGTTGTCTCGTACATTTAAGACACTCTCCATTTCGGAGTTGGTATGACTTCGTAGTCGCTGATTGTGTGATGCAGCGTGTTTTTTAACCAGCTCTGTAACCATTTCAATTTGAAGGTCACGATGTAGACCGCTATTTCTTATATACAAAGGGGCTTTTATTATTCCGCGAAGGACCTTGCTTTGGAATTTTTGGATGGGTTCAGCATTTGTTTTCTTTGTACAGACCCATAGTTGGATGCCATATGTCCAAACGGGTTTCAGTACTTGCTTATATAACATTAGCTTGTTCTGGATAGATAGGTCAGAGTTTTTCCTAGTAACCAGTACATTTTTCTGTACTTCAACTTTAGTTCCTCTCTTTTCTTTTTGATGTGCTCTTTCCATTTAAGCTTTGCATCCAAAATCATTCCAAGGTATTTGGCAGTATTGGAGTAAGATACTGCTGTACTGTTTATAAGAATTGGAACATTGTTTATTTTTTTGTTTGTAAAGTTTATATGCGTCGATTTTTTTTCATTTAGTTTGATTCGCCATTTTTGCGTCCAATAACTTACTTTATCGACTGCATTTTGCAGTTTTTGTGTAGCCTTCGTAACGGATTTATCTGGCACCAATATTGCAGTATCATCAGCAAAGGTGGCCATGATAGCGTTGATGTCCACTGGAATATCCCTTGTATATAACAGATACAGGGTTGGTCCTAGGACACTTCCTTGTGGTACACCGGCTTCAATTTTCTTTAGTTCCGAGTAATTTTGGTCGTACCGTACTCTAAAGAGTCGGTTCGTAACGTAGGATTTCAGTATTTCGTAATACTGCCTGGGAAGATCCCTTTGCAGTTTGTACTCAAGTCCCAAGTGCCAAACCTTGTCAAAGGCTTGAGCAACATCTAAGAATATAGCCGAGCATACTTGTTTTTCTTCAAGTGCTTTTTCCACAACATCCGTAATCCGATGCACTTGGTCTATCGTGGAATGTTTATTTCTAAATCCAAACTGATGGCTCGGAATTAGTCTTCTTTCTTCTATTATTCTGCTTAGTCTTTTCAGAAGCAGTTTTTCGAAAACTTTTGCCATGATTGGTATAAGCGATATAGGTCTGTAAGATGTTACGTCTGTTGGTGGCTTACCTTGTTTAGGTATAACAATGACTTCTGCAATTTTCCAATGATGTGGCACATATCTTTGTTTAAGGCATGCATTTATTATAAATTGGAGTTTTTTGAAGGCTATAGAAGGCATTTCTTTCAAAACCTGAGCAGTTATTAAATCGTACCCTGGTGATTGGGCTAATTATAAATTTAGGAAATGAAATTTTCTTAGCTCAATCTAAGTATATAAACACGCATTCGATAATGATGACTGATGAGCCAAACTTAAATTGGATTTGCCTTCTTTTATACTTAAGAAACTTATTTCACTCCAATCACCTGGCGAATGATAAAGTGCATCCTTGTGATGTATCACATCAATGCTTTCAATACTCCTACAACAGTTTCTTTTAAATGATGTTGTCTTTTGCTTTCATATATATAACATAAAGTAAAGACACTTTCTATACTTACATTTAGAATTCCGTAAGAGTAAGGTACATACGAACAAATATGTGAGAGAAAATAATATCAGTGAAATCCTATTCAACTTTAAATTGAAAAAGTCCTTTGGCAAGGGAAGGATTACTTGAGCATGGGGGAATGGGGAGTGTTTTTCTGTCGACCTTGTTTTCTTTTTTTACACTACTTTCAAGCTTTTATTAACTGGGTCATTTTGCTATAGTATAGCAGAGTAGACACGTTAATTTGAAACTGTTCATCTTGAAGAATATAATATCTGCTGAAGGGCTTTTGTGATACCCCATTTTGTACAACACAATACCTACTGACGGGCGGTTAACAAGAACAGTAACACGTCACTAATTTAAATGAAACAGAATTTATTTCAGTTAAATGAACATTTTGTTTGGAATTAAAAAACAAAAAATGTTCGCTTGAAACCTTCTTTGTTTGTGAAAAATGCCATTTGTAGTAAGTTTTTTGTTACCACATGAAAAAGATTAAAATTAAATTTCTCAATGTTTGGTAAAAAACCCTGATGAGAATAGTTTAGATTAGTTTTGTTGTGTAAAGTGCTTAGTTTTATTGAGGAATTTAACTTTTTGATATAATTTTGGTTTATGTGAAAACTTTAAACATTTAAGTTAGTTTGCCTGTACTTAAAGCGTACAAACTAGGAAGGTAATTTTCTGTTTCTGCTTGTGGTGTTAACAAAAATGAACAATTCCGTACTTCATTTCCGTTTGAAACTAAAAGTCAACCAGTACAAGATAGATAGTGAAATAGTTTTATTAAATAGTAGAATTCTGGTTTGAAAATGACTTTCTTTAAGTGTGGACGATTTTGGTTTAAACTAATTGCTAAATTTGATTAATGTCTATCCAGGGACCATTCTTGGTTGCACTGCTTTATTTTTTAAGAAATCATTTACGAGAACTATTGGCCTTGAAAAACAAAACGTTTTTTATTATAAAATATAATTTTCAACAAGAACTTCAGAATAAAAGTTTTCATACAAAAACGAAGTAAAGACGAAAAAATTAGAGTTTTCTCCAAATAGGGTCGCAAGTTTTTGAAATGTTTTCAGTAAAAACGAAAATAACAAAGTTCAATACTACAAAGGTCAAGTGCATGCACATTTATTATCTTTCTATCGGAAGCTCCAACCACCCACGGTGCTTTCACCATTTTATATTCAATTAATGTTTCAATCTTTTGAAAAACAAAAACAGGATACCAAAGAACATCCATAAAGTTCAATACCCAAGCTCTGCACAATTGTATTCCATCATGTGCACGTTCCAACACACAAAAGATCCCAACGATTGCCGGAATAATTAATTAACCACTTAAGTGAACCCACCCCCTGATTCTTTTGGTGCGAAGGACTCGCTATAGCACTCAGCTTATTGATGAGATGATAAGTTATAGTTTTTGATCAACAAGATGAAATATTTTGTAATCCAACCCAAGGGCGGTGCGTGGTTGGTACAAGTTAATTTAATTAACCCTCGTTTCATGTTGTAAGATAAGTTTTATTTGTGCATATATTTCATTGTATTTTGTTTTTATCTTATAGTGCAGGAAATGGTAATTGACTTTTGTTATGTTGGTAATAACAACTATCATGGCTGCTTGTGCAATTACTCTTTCTTACATAGGTATGTATGTAGTAGCTTTATGTACCTACCTACTCACCGAATTATATGAACGTGAAGGTTTTTCAAATAAAGTGTTTTAAAATCTGTTCGAAAGCAGAATACTTAAATGAAGTATTGAATTCATGTTAATATTCCAACGTCAAAAATGGCAGATGTGAATATAAGGAAAATCAATATGTTCCATTTGCCCTTACAAAAAAAAAAAAAACTTGTGTCTGCATATTTAATATTGAATTTAATTCTCGATATATGGCCTTGAAGAAGAAACAACAAACATAACTATAGTCATATCACATACCTTAATTTTTTTTTGTAGTAGGTACCTTTTAAATTTTTCAAAAATAAATATTAAATTTTGTTTGGATACAAACCTTTTTAAAATAAAATAAAAAAGTGCCTTGGAAAGAAAAAAAAACACTCTCATGCTAATGCTTTACTATTAATATTTTTTTTATTTGGACAAAGACTAGCTCTTTTGACAATTATTGTTTTTAGTCAAGTATTTAAACGACGCGAACAGAAATATTGGGGGATTTTTCTATAAAACGTGTAGTCCTAAGCAAAGAAGAATTTTGGTTAAGTTAATTTCTTATTTATTGATGTTTTAAATTTTGTTCAATATTTATAATGAAAAAAAAATGTTAAAAAAAAAAGAAAATTCCCTAAAAATAACAAACAATTTTGAAGTGGACCCAAAAGTTTTTAAATAATGTACCAACCTCAAAAATTAAAACAAAAATAACCTTACACTGAGAAAAAAATTGAACTCATTCATATTTAAATCAAACTCAAACACATATGATTTAGCATAGAATCGATTTCTTTTTAGTTTAAATAGAATCGTATTAATTCATCTTTGAAACGGTTCAAACATGATTTTGTTCAAATTAATTATGCTTTCTTTTTAACATAAACTTATTTCTATTTGTTTTAATTAACTTCATTTGATGTTGTTTGAAACTGAATCATATTAATCTTTTTAAATATTTTCGTGTTTTGGATCAAATATGCTTTCTGTTAAAATCAAGTGATTTCAATATTAGTTTTTTTTCAAGTAGATTCTAGCTCCTTTTAAATAAATACAAATATTTTCTATTTTTAATGATGGTAACGCATTTCCTATAAAACAAACAGCATACATGCATACATTCATTACGTCGGTGCAAAGTTAAAACCCACTTACTAACAACTTACACTTTTGAAAAAAAATCAGATTGAAACATACTTTTTGCCACTGAAAAGTCACTTTTTTCTTCACTTTTTAAATAAAGTTCTCGAGCGTACTTTTCAATGTTTTATAAAATCGGGCAAAATGATACTTTGTAGATTTAAAAAAATACATTTCATTCCCATTTGCTTTGAAAATTTTTTTCCACACTTAGCGAGTTTTACTTTTGGACCGACGGTATTACGGTGGCACTAATTTTGGAAATAGCTATTTGAATATCTTTTCCCACCGATGGAAGAGACGGACTTATTTGCAAATATCTTAGACGCTAAATGCCTTTATTATTTTGAGTTCAATTTAAATTGATTCGAGTTTAAATTTGACATTTCTGTTCAATCTCTTTCTTTTCTTAATATTTTAAGTGCATTCATATTTGAAACAAACTCGTGCATGTTGATTTTATGTTAAAAATTTGTGAGTAAGTATAATAATTTAACAAGTCTTTCAAAAATCAAACTCAAATGGGCTTGAACTCACGTAAAAAATGCGTGTAGCCTCCAATGTAGTAATTAAACAAGAATGTATTTGATTTTAACAGATTCAACCAAAAATAATATAATTTTTGAATCTATTTGAACTAATTCAAACATATAGTGAAACATTCTGTTCAAATAAGTCATAGTTCAGTTTTCTCAGTGTAAGGATTTTTGTTTCTAAACTAATAAATTACCGCAATGTACCATAGGTAAACACCATCCCTAGCCTAGTCTTCCTCCTTTTAACGATGATGTGTTGAACAATCATTAATTTTGAGATTTTTCATTCATTACACAATTTAGTTTTGGTTAATTTTTATATTTGGTGGGGGCAAAACCCTCATTTATTCGGCTTAATACAAGCTAATTCTTAATCTAACTTAAAACTAAGAACTTAAGCTAACGTTAGGCAGGGGGAGGGCGATTCAGAAGACGGAGTTTTAGGGATGGAGTACTAAGGTGAAAGTCAAAGGAGTTCATGTTCAGATTAACATTTCGCAGCATTCGAGAGATAGGTTCGTTTGAGCCATAGGAGGTCCTGTGTGTTGGAAGATAAAAAAGACGAGGATTTCGAGAACGAGGGTTAATGTTAAAGGAGATAGAGTTATAGAGTGAAATGCAGTCAATGGAACCAGAAAATAATCGATGAATGAAGAGAGTGTCTGATATTTCTCTACGTTCTTTCAAAGAATTCAAGTTGATTAGTTTAAGGCGGTCTAGATAGGGAGGCAGGATCAGGGGATTGGTCCATTCAAGGCCTCGAAGAGCAAAGCGAAGGAAGCGACGCTAGACGCTCTCGATTCTGGAAATGTGTATAAGTTGATAAGGGGACCAAACTTGAGAAGCGTATTCGAGAAGTGGGCGAACAAATGATATGTATAGGGATCGAGTCACATAAGGGTTAGAGAATTCCTTTGACCATCTTTTGACGAAGCCGAGGGCTGAATTTGGCTTGAGAATAATATCATCTATATGGGAGAGAAAATTAAGTTCCGGGTCAAATATTATGCCAAGATCACGAATAAATTCAACGGTGGGTATGGGTTGATCATGAAGGAGGTAAAGGCGGGGAGGAGATTTAATACGCTTACGCGTAAAAGTGATTGATTGGCATTTGGCAACGTTGAGCTCCAAGCAATTTTTAAGACACCAAATTGAAAAACTGTCAAGGTCCTGTTGAATAAAGGAAGAGTCATGTGTCGACGAAATAACCTTGAAAAACTTGGTACTATCAGCATACAGTGAAATACAAGAGTGTTTGATGACCTTTTGAATATCGTTAATAGCAAGAATGAACAAAAGAGGACCTAAGTGGCTGCCTTGGGGAACACCGGAGGTAGCTAGGAAAGAGCAAGAGGTGGCGGTTCTAAAACGAACGCTATAATAACGATTATCTAGGTAAGAGGAGATCCATTTTAAAAAAGAAAGTTCGAAGCCGAGAGAGGACAATTTGAAAAGTATTAGCTTATGGGAGATTTTATCAAAGGCCTTACTAAAATCGGTTGATATAACATCGACTTCGTAACCTTTTTCCATGGCTGATAGCGTGAAAGACACAAATTCAACAAGGTTAGTGGTTGTAGATCTGCATTTGAGAAAGCCATGTTGTCTGGGGGAGATGAGAGATTTGCAGTGGAAGCTAAGCGTTTCATACAAAATACCTTCAAAGAGTTTGGGTATGTGAGAAAGCTAGGCAATTGGACGATAATTGTTAACATCACCCTTCGAACCTTTTTTGTGTATTGGGATAATGAAAGATGATTTCCATATCTGAGGAAATTCACCAAGATTTAGGGAAAGGCTTAAAAGTTTTGAGAGAGGAAGCGAAAGGGTGGAAATTATACAAACATTTTTACTGTGTGACTTTTTTATTTTGGTCTTTAACATGAGCCCGAATATACTTTCCTAGTGGTTTTTGATGTGCGAGTCTGATGGTGGCATAGACAGAAAAAATTATTTAAAATTTTGAGATAACCTTGGCAAAATTAATTCATAAAATTTTAATGTTGGCATCGATGCAGAATTGCACCCTGTTATTGTCTTTAGCATTCTTAAAGCTCCTCAAAATCGTTGCATTGGCATTATTGTTTATAGACGCATTTAAAATAGGGTTGAGAAGGGGAAGGTGGAAGTTTTTGTTATGGTATCTACAATCTACGATCATAACACATGATTTAAGGGTTCTTTTCAAGGCTGAATCATTATCAATGGCCAGTAGGAAAACTTGCCTACCCCTCCCAATCAAGATACATCAATGTAATGCAGCTTAAATCCCAATTTATATTTTGTTGCTACTTTTTGAATGATTTTGCCCCCTCTGACCAACATTCTTCGTATTCCCTTAATCTAACGACATCAGATTCAAAATTATACGACTTCGCTATGAAAGTTATAATCCTTGCTTGGATTGATGACTTTTTTTAGCAGGTAAACTGGGAAAATATTACAGAAATCAGTTTGAAAGCAATTGTTTGTCAATGAAACTTGGAATAAGCGCTTCCCTTTTCTATAGAATGAAGCTTCTCCTCCAAAAAAAACAACACCATTTCACCACAAATTTTGTTCGATAGTTAAAATCTGATAAAACGGATAAGCTTTCACCTTCCCCTCCGCACTCCATCTTTTAATGCTTCTATATATTAAAATAGTCCAGTTGATAGGGGTCATAATAGGTGGGTTACCTTACAAATGTCGGGCTGTTCTAAATATGTATTTTATATGTAATACGCCCCAAACGTTAATCACCAAAATTTTGGTGCAGAATATTGGCTCTGGACTTTTGGCACCTCATATATGGGAAATTTGAAAAAAAAAATGCAATCTAATTTGTCAGTAATTGGTCAAAAAAGGCCAACTAGTTCCATAAATTGGAGAGCCCCAGATAACTTGTAATCAAGTCTTAAAGTTTCTTAAGGTAACTCAAGGTTACGCATAATTAATGGGAAATTAACAAAAAAAGTATAACATCCGAAAGATCTCTAGATCATGATAAAAGGTGAACTATTTTCAGTAATTGGTCAGCCATATTTTTTTTCTATGAATTTTCAAAATTCGTTTTTCAACCATACATATTTTTTAAGAATTTTTAATGAATTAAAAAATAAAACTGAAGGCGTAGCGATTTTTTGCACCTCATTTATGGGAAATTGGCGAAAATTGATTACCATCTGAATGGTCTCTAGATCTACTATATGAAAGGTCAGCTAATTTCAGTAATTGATCAGCTACAGATTATTTTCACGATTTTTCAAAGTTTTTTTTTTAGGGTAACGAAGAATTTATAAAAATTCATAAAAAGAAATCTATGGTTGACCAATTACTGAAAATTGCTGATCTTTTTTGACCGTGAGGTCTTACTTTTAAATGGCATACTTCTTTTAAATAACCCAAATGAGGTGCCGAAAGTTTTTCTCGTGAGACGAGTTTTGAAAATTCATAGAAAAAATATATGGCTGACTAATTACTGAAAATATTTGACCTTTTACCACGATCTGGATTTCTTTCGAAGGTTTCAAAAATCGTGCGTAATCCAAATCGTGTGTAACATTGAGTGACCTTGAGAAAATTTAAGACTTGATTTCAAGTTATCTGGGGCTGACTAATTTCTAGGACTAGTTTACCTTTTCTGACCAATTACTAACCAATAAGATGGCATTTTCTTTTTTCAAATTTTCCATATATGAGCTGCCAAAGGTCCAGAGTCCAGATATCGTTATGTCTACCAAAGTTTTTTTGACTTTTCTTGATGGTGGTGAAAAGAGGAAATGAAACAAAAACGTTTTGTTGTTGTTCATTCAAAAATATTCAAAATAAATTCATGTATTCTCCGCAGCATTCATTACATTTCCTGAGTTAACTCATTAGCTAATTTTGATTCAACTCAGATAACCCTAAACAGTAAAACTGAACCCAAAAGAGTGTGAAGTTCAAGGTCAGGTAGCTTTAACTCCATCCTATAAACTTGGTCGTTAAACACACACAGGTTTGTGTTCATTGGAAACAAAAATGTTCATTTTACGTTCAAGGGTTTTTATTATTGAATATTTATTAAGGGGCCAAAGAATGCTTAAAAGCGATAATGCTTTTAAATACACCCTTGTAGTCACACTGCTCTCCACTTGCTCAAATAAAATTAAGTGGAGGTTTCAAATCTTTAATAAGACGTACAAACAGAGAGAGATACATATAGTCATTCAAATTTAGGATTTCAAATAATTTTTCGCAAATTTTGTAGGTACCTACTACATAACAAATTTCACATTCCTTGAACCTAGTACCAAGTCTTATATTAATCAGGCCAGTCGTTAATTTTATAGTTCTGGAAGTATTTAAAAAAAATGGAAAATTTAACTGTGGAAAAACTTATTCTTTAAATATTATTTATAAGGTCTTGACAGCTAAATTTTCTTAAAGTTCGCAAATGCTGTACAAATATTGGTATGCAATATTATTTATACTTATTGAAAGTTTTTGTTTAAAAAACATATTTAAAATCTTTGTAAATTTTAGAAAAATGAGATTTTCTTCAAAGGTTTTTTAATATTTGTATGGAAGCACCGTTATTTCTGCAAAAAAAGAAAATTCTAAACAGCTAAAAAAAACTTCAAACTTCAAGCTTAAGAAAATGCACGACTGGAATACACGGTACTTGCTCTTATGTTAAAGTTGCTTGGAACTTAAGAACTTTTAAAATATGCAAGTAATTATAGAAAAAATATTAAAACAAATTATTTTTTTTTTAGCCCGCTAAATAACTTAGAGCTCAAGTATGCCATTAATCTGATTACTTGAAAAAATATGAATATATTCAGAAAAAAAAATATAATCGTTGGAGTGGTTTTATTAAAAACTAAATTTTTTAAATATTAAATTTAGTAACATTAAAAAAATGGTATGTACATTTTGAGTACTTATTAATATACATTTTCAAACCTACAAATAAAAAATCATCAATTCGTTTTGGAAATATTGAATTTTCAAAAAAAAAAAATAGTTTTTTTAAAAATCCAAAATTTAGTTTTTTTAATTTTGATATGACATATTGACATAATAAAGGAGCTATTGTATAAAAATTTTGACTGAAATCGCCTTCACCGTTAATGAATAAATCAAAACCAAAAAACGTTTACGTGGGAGGTACCGTTAGCAGCGATTTTTTGTATTTTTTACCAATATATATACTATACTACCTAAACAGTAGTACACTGATTTTTTCTCAAAATCGTTATATTCCTTTTTGAGATAAATAAGCTCTTTCTTGACGGTTGTATGGCAAGTACCGTTATTTTTGAAGCTAAAAAAATCAATTTCCCCTCTGGAGAATCACAAAAAACCCTTACGTTCAAAACATTAGGAAAATCCCCCTCGATTTTTTTTTTTTTTTTTTTTTGCACAAATCTAAAACTTACATTATAGTTCCTATATTGCAAGTTAAGATTGGGTAGGTCATTTTCAAAACAATGAGCTATCAAAAGTGCTTTTTTTTAAATCCTTTTTTTGGAAATTTTGGTTAATTAGACTTTTTGGGAGTTTCTGCTTTAAAAAAATGATTTTCGAGAAAATCAAAAAATGGTTGTTTGAGAAGTATCATTAATAATATTTTCTTGAGAAAAATAGTAGCCTTCATTAAAATCAATTTATTAAATTGAAAAGTTGTGAAATCAGTTTTGAAAAAAGTAATATTTTGTAAAATTAAAAAAAAAAGTTGTGTAGGTACCTACCGTTAATTTTGGTTGTTGAAAAACTAGTAAGACGACTGACGAGAATCACCAAAACCCACTAGGTTTGTACCTACTAACCATAAGTAAGAAAATTGATGCAATTTAGGCTGTTATTGAACAGACCAAAAGTCAGACCCAATAGGAAACCAACTTTTCTACCTAATCATCTTAATGACTAGTTTGATCAAAATCTCAAGTTCATTTTTTTTTTCGAATACATAACTTGCCATAGTTTCCATATAAATCAACTAAAAATATCTGTTTGATAGCAACACCAATCTTTATGACAATTAACAACGACCCCAAACGAGGGAACTTTCTTAAAATTTAAACATAATTTTCTTAAAATCCTCCTCAGTATTATTTCAAATTTGAAGAAATTCCATTCATCCACTTATTTCCAACTAAAAACGAAAATCAATTGAAAATTAGTCAAACCTTGAATAAAATACAAAGTACCTGTGCAAGTATACATATCTGCAAAGTTCACTAAACTCGAATGCCTACCAGGTGTATTTTCTTAGATTCATTATTAAAAGCTGTAAATCTGATAAAACTTTTTTTCTCTAAGTGGGAGTAGGTAACTTACCTACAGACGAAATTGACATATCAATCCCATTTCTAGGACAAAAACACCTTCGTATACAAAATCGTTATCGAAACATTAAATCCAAACAAATGCTACAAAAACCAAATCAACATTTTTGCGTAGGTATCTTGATTTTGACGTGACCTGTTAAATATTTTGCCAACTTGGTGTAAATATTTGTTGATTTTTTTTTTTCTCGTTTGTCCTATTTAAGTCCTTTTTCTGGTTTTGTTTAAACGTACAACTTTCTATTACATAATAAAGGGCATGGGGAGGATTAGCATGCGTGCTTTGTCTTTTCGTTGGCTATTTTTTATGAAAAAGAAAACAAAATTTCATCAAATAAAGGTTTTTTGGTTGTAAATTTTTGGCAATCCTTAAAAAACATTCCATGGCTTTATTAAATCCTTTGATTAATTCAAACACATCAATTTTTTTATTTGTTGTTTTGTTTTGATTTGGAAATTTAACATTATACTAATTTTTGTTTTTTATTTTTAGATGCCAACACACATTGTACCACAAAAGAAAAGTAGGTATGTCATAAACAGACATTCTTTGTTCTTTGTTTCCACTCCTCCTTTAAGAAATATTCTCGTGTTTTTCTGTTGAAACCTACATTCGTTGATATAAAATTAAAAAAAAAAAGAAGAAAAATACTCACAAAAATACATTTGTTATCCTTTAATCCATTTTCAAATGTTTTGGAGGTACGTATCCAGAAATATAATCCTAGAACACTTTTTTCACTTTTAAAAAGTTTCTCAAACATACATCAACACTCTTTGTAATAATTCATTTTTTTTTCTTACATGATTCTCGCATTTCATGTGAAATCCTTCGAGAATATTACGAGTAAAAGAGATGGGAAGAGACCCAAATTCTAATCAGACAAAGAACGGCCTTGTTTATTTTTTTTTTCTTCTTCACATCACCACTGGTTTACCAAATAAATTACCAACAAAGAACATCGATTTAAGTAATTCTTTGTTTTACATCAAGGACAAATGCACTTTCCCATTTTATTGGACACAAATTTGATTTGCGATAACGCAAAGAATTTTCAATCAAATCATTTCACTTGTCACCATGCGTTTTCGAAGATTTTTTAAACACGATTTTTTTTATAAGAACCATTTCAAGAGTTGAAGTGTATGTCATGCGATCAAAATCATTCAATAACGAAATCGAATGAAGCACACAAAAAAGACACTCACAAGGATGACCGAATAGAGCGTTTTCTAACCATCAACTGTGTGTCATGAAGACAGAAGCAATTTTTTCGACCAACAAAACGCCTCTAAGAACAAAAAATATAGAATGGAGTTTGCAGATGGAGCTTTTCCTCTACCCCGTAAACCATCCGACTGTATCCTTTTCACTAGACTAACGAATAAAAAAGAATGTTATTTCTCTCCTTCGGTCCTCTTCTGCACACACAATCCTATATAACTCTATGCCACAACACCCATACACGAAAATATTCTATTTTTCCCATCTGCCATGCCATTACCATACTACCATTTATAGTATTATGTCCTTTTGAAAATTATGCAAATGTTTATATCCGAAGGATGCCACATCATGTGCTACTGTTTCCGTTGGTTGTGACTTGTGACAGTTAGTTCATCCTGATCCTGATGCGGTTAATGATTTTTTTGTTGAGGGTGGGGGCAAAACAAAGAAGAAGACATCAAACACCTGTCACCACTCATACACACGCATAGATTACAAATGCTCTCCCATTCACACGCCTAACCTTTATTATCCTTTCTATTCAATGATGATGATAGCCAAAAACTGAGCGAACCTGAAAGTACGTTTAAAGCTTTTACATTTATTATGTTAAGTTCTGTTCGTATATCCTTCTTCATTTGCTGCTATATGTAAACAAAATTGTGATTTTCATTGCGAAATTTCACTTTTTATTCCCGTTTATCACGTTTTCCTTTTTCCTTGATTACGTAATGGGGAAAATATAGAGCAAAAACAACACCACCCTGAGAGCGAGAGTCAAAGGATATAGGTATGTTGTATATTCATCCCATCCACCGAAAATCGTCATCTAGCACATGGTGCTTGTAGAAATGAGGTGCTTTGAACTAGTAACCTAAAAACATTGAAATGCGTTAAGGCATATAGCTGATGGTGTTTTTGGCGGGAAAACGTTTTGTAAGAAGAAGCTTTTACACTCTCGCTATGTATCTTATAAAAAGGAAACTACGCCTATATACATAACTTGTGCGTACTATATTTGTCATTGCTGTTACATTCGGAAGGACTTTTGCTTCTATGTGAGTGTGTTATCTCTGTACAATAATGTTAACGATTAATGTTTGAATGTTTTTTTGAATACTGAGGAGCTTATTTAACACTGTTAACTGTAGTTTATGTTCGTACCAAAGCTGCAAACTTTTGCAATTGAAGGAGATTCTTCTTAAGAGATGTGCTGACATCTGTTAGAATATGGTTTTGCCTAATAGCAGACGACTTTTGAAGGCAAAACGCATATGTGAGAGAGAGGGTCATACCTATTAATTTTTTTTTATTTTGTTTTTAAACTATTTTATTTTCGTTTTTCTTCTTGACTTTGAGAAAAAAAAAACAAACACAATTTTGGCACTGCAGATCCTTCAGTAATCTATAGAAAAAATCCAACAATTAACCAGCTCCGGGATTTAACACCCACGTGTGTAGGATTTTCAAACAAAGCGCTATAAATTTCGTCCAATGTATTTATCAGTTTAACGCCAATTTCAAACAAATCGAGTTCATATGGTCACTTAGTTTTATTTTCTTTATCGGAGCTCCGCCGCACCAGTGCTGAGGAGTGAGAAGCTTCGATACCTGTTAATCTACCAAAATATTTTAAGCTTCTGTTTGAGTACCACCAGGAGGCGTAGTACCTGGTGATGTATTAAATCGTTCTTACCTGTTGTTTTTAAGTGCTGCTAAGGGCTTAATACCTTTCGATCCCTTCCCTAACTTATGACATTATAATAATAGGATTTAATTAAGGGCCGAGTTAACAGTTTTCAGATTTTCCCATAACAGATAAAAAGACTTAAATCCAAAACTCGAATAGTCAGAAATCGGGTAAGCCAATATAAGATAGCAAGACTAGAATTCAGAAACGCACATCATCAGAACCGTATACACTAGCAACAATGAATAATTCGAATTACCTGAAGTAGCAGTGAACCATAGACATACAATGTAATGATAACATCTTATCCAATAAATTCAAATCTAGTCATGGCAAAATTTCTATTTTACAAAAATTTCATGTTGAAATAACATGATATCTTCTTAAGCTAGCTGCAATATAATAAAAAATGCATAAAAGTTTGATCTGTATTTGTTTTACTTATTGGTCAACCATCAGGCAGTTAAGATGGGTAGTGTGGGTGAAGATTTGTTGACGGAGTAAAATACTCACTCGAGATTTCACGGTGTTTTTTAAACAAAGGTAACCATTACATATTATGCATTTACCTACATACTTCATGTATAATTAATAGTTTGCGAAAAGAAAGTCTTAACTTTCTACTTTCTACTTAACTTTCTTAAGTTCAACTAAAAATTAGAACTTAAATTTTCGAGGTGCTTAAAATCTCTAATGAGCTACTCAATCTTTTTGTTCTTGTATGATGAATTGGATGTATCTCTACTATGCATTTTTTTTTTCAATATCCAACATATATGATGCTTATTTAAGTAGCTCTATCAACCGAAATTTGTTGTAATAATATTTACTTAATAGATTTAATATTTTACCATTTAAAACAAATCAGAAATATTTAATCCAATAATCCATGTTGATCGTTTTGAATAAATGTTGTTAATGCAGTAAATGCTTACCTGAAACAGAGAGAAAAAATATTTGAATTAAAAGAAATAAATAAAATATTTTCATTTTTAATTAAAACTGAAATTATATGAAGGATTTAATTGAACACACAGAGTTCATATAATGAATAGAGTAAGTGAGGTTTTTATTGACCATCAACTTATTTTTGCAAGTAAAATAAAGAAAACTTAAATTACAGATATTTATTTTTAAAATTAGACTGCACATTTTTTTTATTATTTATACACATCCAAAAATAAATAAAAAACACAAAAAATACAAAAAAAAATAGTGATTAAATCCAAAAATATCACTTTGAAAAAGTTGTAATTAAAATGGACCTTAAGATATAAAAACAGTATGGAAGATAAATCAGTAGCGTAGCTACCACGGTATTAGCAGTGGCGGATCTAGGATTTAGCTGTGGGGGGGGGGGACATTTTTTTTTTTTTCAATTCTCTCAATCGTAATTGAGGTGATTTTTCGACTCAACAAGCCAACAAAATTTTTCATAATGCATAAATATACCTAGATTAATGTAAAAATGTATGACTGGAAATAGAGAAGTGGTAATTGGTACACCAAAAAAAAATTGATAAAACAACTGTAAACTTAACATTTTTGGATGATAAAAGTCGTCCAACATTAAAAATGTCACAATTGATATGCCAACCATATCGTTTTGACATTTCTGTAATGTTTAATTTAAAAGTTCAAATTATCAAAATAATATTAAAATATCTACACCAATTTGATAATTTTAATGTAATATTTACAAATAAAATTTAAAATTGATATGATTTTTTAACATAACAAAATGTTAATTTAACATTTTAAATGTTAAATTGATATTTTCAAATATCAAATTTATACGAGAAAATTTATATTTTTTAATGTTGTTTTAACATTATAAATATCGAATTGATATTTTCTAATTAGTATTTATTATTATCAATCTAATATTTTACTTCTTGCTTTCTAGACTGTGCAAGCATCCTGTATTTCTCGCATCGAAAAAATTGGCTTAGAAACGTGTATTTTAGTTCAATTTTCATCTTTTCTGGAACAATTTTATCGATGCTAGAGTTACAGAACCTTTGCACAGCTTAGAAGGCAAGAAGTAAAATGTTAAATTTATAATAATAAGTACCAATTACAAAATACCAATTTGATATTTATAATGTTAAAACAAAATTAAAAATTAAAAAATGTTCTCATATAAATATAATATCTAAAAATATCAATTTAACATTTAAAATGTTTAATTAACATTTTGTTATGTTAAAAAATCATATCAATTAGAAATTGTATTTGTTAATATTATGTATACTTACGTAATTTTCATTCATTTTATAACATAATACCAAAATTAAACACACAATATTTAATTATATCTTATTGTTCAATCAAAATGTTTCTACATATGTTCGTACAGCTTTTAATGATTCGAAAACATTTTGAGACTTACTATTTCTTGTTATATTATTTAATTTATTTTTGGTTTTACTCTTCACTATATTGTATGACAAACTGCACTGAAGGATATTCCAGAGGTACTAACTCTACAACTACAATGGTTAGGTCCGTTCAACAAACAGAAATTGACATTTTAAAATATTTAATATCTTGTGTATCAACTTGATATTAAAAAAACTTCAATCTAATAATTTCATTTTTCATTTTGATATTATGAACTGGTAGGAAAATGTAAAAGGAAATTTCAATTTTTTGACATTATATTATGTAATTAACCTTAAAAATGTTGAGGTGATGTTTTTAGTACCATAAATAGGTGAGTTCGAGTCAATTTTTGATAAAATGATATGATATGTGATTTGCAATGAATAAAATATCAAAACGATATGCGTTTTTTTCTCAGTCTCATTCTTTATGAATAACCCGCTTGAACCTCTATTCGCATATAATGTCAAGAAAGCCACACTGTACAAAATAGTTGTAAGAACTTTTTTTAAAAGACTCAAATATATTTCTTTTAATTCTGAATGTTTTTTGTAGGATTAATACTTCTAAGTTTAACGCAGATCATGCTGAATTTAGCTCCCACATTTTTCTCCAAACACCATCAAAAATGCTTGCTATTTACATATTTTAACATAATATTTGTAGAGAAAATTTAAAATAAAGCAGCTAAAGGTTTTTTTCAATAAAAATTTTATCAAACATCAAACAAATTGTTTTCGATGTATCAAGTAAATCTTTTAAAACAAAATTGGATTTTCCCTTTGACTGTGAAAAATTGTTTATTGTAAAATATGTCTTGACTTCAATTTTTATTTTACCAAAGTAAAGTTCTCCTAAGTCTCATAAGAAAATAAGCTGTTACAAATTTATTAACTTGAGAATAATACGGCAAATAATTATGTACTAATTATGTGCTGAGTGATGTACGACACTAAAAACGATTTTTTTTCTGGAGGTTCATACCACTCGGCTAAAATACTTGACAAAATTTTGGTAAGAATTTTGTTTTGGAGCAAAATTTTAGTTTAAAATGCGATTTTTAAGGAAAAAAAGCAAGCTGAAGTAAATTAGCTGTAGATTAGATTACGAAACACTGATTTTATAATAAACTTAATTATTTGATGCGGTTGCTTGAAAACATTTCATGCAAACTATCGATTCCTAAATTAATTTGGCACCGGAAACACAGTTTTTATTTTTCTTGTAAGCTCTAAACGATTTCTGGGCTTAGCTCAGTAGCAAACTTTTATTGAAAATTTTACCTGAAAGAGAATTTTCATTTTGCTACTGAATATTTACTTATATCTGAATTCCGGTTTTTCAATTACTGAAAAAAGTATAAAATGAATCGCAAGGTTCATGGTTCGCTCTCAGATGATGACAAAAGTATTTTTCAATTAATACGAGCGAAATTAGGACTAAGCAACACTGAAGGAGTCTAATGATCGAGGTGCCACTCGTGAAATAGCTATAACTCCGCTGTATTGAAAATATCAGACGTTATCCTTTACCTCTTCATTTGTAATTTCTTCACATGTAATTTAAATTACAGGGTAATACAAAGCATAAAGAGCCTAGCTGCGGAGACTATTGGCTCAATATTGCTAAATAACATCGTTTGTTTCGCACAATTCTTGAACAAAACCATAACATTTTTTCGACTACATTATTTTTTCGTTCAATTCCCTAGAGCCTAGGGTCTAGAAAAAACACATTTTACACGAAACTGCCAGAAGAGAATGGAGGACAAAGCTAAAATAGATGTCAAAAATGCTGCAGTAAAAAATAAAATTTTTTCAACTCTGCAGCATTTTTGAAATGTATTCCAGCTCCGTCATGCATTCTATTCAGGTGGTAAGTTGTTTTCCGACACCATTTTCTTATTCGGTTTCTTTGAAGCTTGGGAAAAAACAGGTTTCATGTAAAGTTAATAAGCCCCAACCTTGATTGCCTTAAGATCTTAGGAAAAAAGCAGCCAACATGTTAATTTTTCAGCCCATTCTCATTTAAATATCAAATTCCCTTGAAACTTGAATAAAATTTTTTAGGCTTAAAATACTAAGCCCAACTTAAATTTTCCGCCTTTTTTTAGGAGCTTGGAATAAATAGAGCCTACGCACATTAAATTTGTTTTGTTTTCTGATTTCCTCGGGGCTTTAGAAAAATATACTTTCATTCAAATTTGTCACCTCCAAACTTGTATTTATTGAACCTACAACTTCGTAAGGGCTTGGTAAAACACAACTAACATATATACATATTTTAGCCCCGATCTTCAATAAAAACTGATCTATAATGCATTTTGCTATTGAAATAATTTAACGAATTGGTTGTAGCCCCCTACAACCAATTCGTTAAAACAAATTCAGCCTCTATAGCCCGTCCGCCCCTGGATCCGCCACTGGGTATCAGCCGTATCAATGATACGGAGCTTTTGATTAATGGAGGCCCAAGATGAATACGACATATTTACAATATCAATTACATATTTTTAATGAACATATATTACCAATTTATTTTGTATATGTCTTTCCGATATTTTTCATACCATAGTAATCTTTCTACAGGGTGGCGCACCAATTGTGCTACAATAAGAAATTCAAATAACTTTTTTTTTAATCGATGTATTTCATTTATTTTTTTTTATTGGTTAGAAAATTAAATTTTATTTTAAATAGTTAGTTGTTTTTAAAGATTATAGACCGCAAATGACCTCCACGCTCTCCCACGCATATGCGGCACCTGATCAAAAAATTATTCATTGCGGCCTGAAGAGTTGAAGTTGGGATCGCCTCAATTATTGTCGTTATGGACTGCTTTAATTCAGTTAAATTCCTGGGCTTCGTTTTATACACCTCTTGCTTGACATAACCCCATAAAAAGAAGTCTGGTGCAGTCAGGTCAGGTGACCTTGGGGGCCAGCGAAGAGTGGAGTTCCTAGAAATTAATTTGCTTGCGAATTTTTTGTTTAGCTCCGCCATAATTGGTCTGGCTATATGTGCAGTTGCTCCATCTTGCTGAAACCAAACGCTGTTGAATGGTATACGTCTTCAGCGCAGTTCTGTGTAAAAAAAACTCCTTCAACATCTTTAAATAACGGTCCCCATTGACAGTAACGGTTACACCGTTTTCTTCAAAGAAGTACGGCCCGACAATACACCTTGATGAAACTGCGCACCACACAGTGACTCGTTCTGGGTGCAGTTCCGTCTCATGGAGCATTTCTGGATTAGACTCATTCCATATACGGCAATTTTGCTTGTTTACATTGCCGTTAAGATCAAAATGGGCCTCATCAGACATGAACAAACAATTGATCAATGTGTTGTCTTCTTCGGCCATTGATATCATTTTTTGGCAAAATTCCAGGCGAACAGGCAAATCCTGAGGGTTTAACTTGCTAGTAATTTGGACTTTGTACGGAAACAAGTTTAAATCGTCATGAAGTATCCGTTGTAATGACCGTCTACTAACTCCAATTTGCCCCGATAAGTTTCGGGTCGAAACGCTCGGATTGGCCTGTATTGCAGATGCTACTGCTGCGATTGTATCCTGAAACCGAACATTGGCATCTCGATGGTACGGCCTTCGTGCGATGCTTTCAGATTCGGCAAACATGTTTACAAACCTCATAATGGTCCATCTACTCGGGGGATTACCGCCAAACTCCCGCCTAAATTCCCTTTAGACGGAAATGACGGACTGCAAAGCATGGTACTATTGCACTATCCAAATTCTTTTCTCTGTATCCCAAGCATCCATTTTTATAAATCTAAATAGTAACCTACAAAATAAAAAAAAAAATAAGCCGATTACGCACACAGAAAAAAAGTTATTACGTTTTATTTTTGTAGCACGATTCGTGCGCCACCCTGTATCTTATTGGAACATGTGCGAGGAACCTAGGAAAATAAGACAAAATAACGGCAAAACTTGGAAAAAATTCTTACAAAACTGAATTTTGATAGAGATCTTTGTTTCAACGTTTTAAGCATTTAATAAAAAGTACCCTAATGTTGGGTATAAACACTTTATTTAAACATCAAATTTTGCATACACCGAACATTGCACACACCCGGAAAATAGTGAGCCCAAGTAGGGGTGTTGCAGGGCAGCATGCCCCAGATACATATCTCATTTTTAAAACGCAGCCATAATGCTGGCAATAATGAAAGGAAATTATTAATATCTCAAAAAAGTAGTATCAGTAATTTTCAATTTTCTCAAAAGACTAGAAGACAATAAAGCATTGTGTTCGAATCAGAATTAATTGAGTACCTATTAATCACAGATAAAAAATTTAGTTTTCTATTTCAAAATTTTGAGAAAAATTGATCCAAACGCAAAACGTTATGCATTGCTGTTGTTTTTTAAAATTTCTTTTTCCATTTAAGTCGTTTTTTTCGAATACTACCCCAACCTCCTAAATGGGGTGAGATAGACCCCTTTCTTTAGAAAAATAATGGTATTTGGCCCTTCTACAAAAATCCGCTATGAATTTTTGTTATCGTACTCGTGCCAAAAAATATTACATACTAAAATTTTAAAACAAGTTTTTGAGTTTTTAAAAACAGTTTCAAATTTTTTTAGAAAATTTGATATCTAAAAACAAACTAAAAATTATTTTTTTAAAACCGCTAAAACGATTTTACATTTCTGCTGTCCATAAAATCATATTCAATCTAGAATTAAGATGGCGTTCTTTTTTTTCATCTCAAACTCTCAAAGAAGTTATTTTAGCTATTTTAAATATCGTATTTCATGTTTTCAAACATTTTTTTCTCATAATTTCCATATGTTTACATATAATTTTCTTATACTCTCATCGTCTTGAACATAAGAGCAGGTACATGCGACCCAGCCGTGCATTTTATTTATTTTTGCATACAAGGTGATTCACTAAAGTCTGCCGAAAAATATAGACCAAATGAAAGTTGGAAATAGACAAGAAAAAAATCGTTATAAATTGGGTAATATTACGCCCCACTTGGACAGGAGGGGAAACTTTATTAAAAAGTTATATTAAATAGAAAAAAATTATGTAGAAATAACAGCAATACTCAGTATTGTTTTGAAGCTTTTTGGAACGCCAGGCACCTATTCTTATGATTTCTTTTCAAAATAAGTTTCAAATAAAAAAATTAAAAATTTAATTTGTTCTTCAAAATGTAGAGTTGAAACAATTTTCTCCCAAGATTGTTTATTAAATATGCGCAAGCTTACGTTAATACTCATTATATTTATTAATGAAAGAGTACAAATGAATGTATATGGATAACAAAGTTATGTCTAATAAGTGTTGTACCAGACGATGTGTTATCGTTGACGACCAAGAACCAACTGAACTATATAGACTGTATAAACGCCTCACTGCTTGGCTGCATACACAACACTGTTCTTCACACAAACTTACTTGGAGAGTAAACCATAAAAATGTACTTTTTGGACAACAAAAAAGCTACAAAACAATACTGTAAGTGTCGCCATTGTTTTTCATTTATATTTTCTATTTAATGTTATTTTTTTTAATAAAATTGCCCCTCCTTCCCAAGCAGGGGAAATAGTTCCCCCTTCCCGTGGGATTTTCTTCTTATCTATTTCCACCCTACATGCCCTTAACTTTTGGCCGATTTTACGCAAAAAACTTAGTACAGTATTAGTATTCAAAACAAAATAAAATGCACCACTGGGTCGCAGGTACTTCTACCATTATACATATGTAAAGACTTGTAATAATTAGGAGAGACAAATGCTTCAAAGCAAGAAATACGATATTTGAATAAGCTAAAATAAACTTTTTTGAGAGTTCTTAATGAAAATTCTTAATTCTTGATTGAATACGATCGTATGGAAAAAATATTTAAAATCGTCTTCTTAAAAATGTTTGTATATCAAATTATTTAAAACATTTTTAAGGAAAACTTTTGGTATGCAAATCTTAAGTACTAATTTATGTTCATATAAAAATAAAACTTCAATATAAATTGTCAATTGTAGATTATCGCATCCATTTTAGAATACAGACAAATTTTCATAAAAATTGTAGAAACCGTTTTTAAGAAAAAAATATTTTTCTCAATGGTTTTTTAACATTTGTATGGAAGGTAAAAATACAGTTTTTTTTTAAATCGACCATGTAGTTTTCAGAATATTTGATTTTCAAAAAAAAAATGTTGAACATTTTCTTAAAAATCTAAAAAAATATTTTTTTTTGATAATATTAGTAATAAAAACTATTAAAATTGCTTAGGAACTTCTGTATAGAAAAAAATATTGAAATCAAAACAACCGTTTTGAAAATAAAAAATGGTTCTTTGGAAGGTACCAATAAAAACCATGTTTTCAAAAATGGTTTCGCATCCGAAGGTAGATTTTTCCAAACGAAATTTATTGTTTTTTCTTAAAGAAAAGTTGTAGAGCAGTTTTTGAGAAAAACAAGATTTTGTAATTGCTTAGAAAAAATGTATGGTAGGTACCGTTATTTTTAAAAAACGTGTGGGCACAATCATAAAAACCACTATATACCAAGTTTTAAAAAAATAAATCCAGCCGTTTAGTCTGTAGCCAAACAGACAGACAAAGAGTCAACAAACATTGTTTTTTCAAAGTAAAAAAACTACAAGAAACCTCACCAAAAATTGTTAAACAAATTTTTTCTTCTCAAACATCTTGATATTAGTATTGACTATGGGTTAACTTTATTCTGCTCACTAATTTTCACTTGTCTCCACTTAATTTATGCCATCACCTGAAAACGTTTTCGAAGATCTTGAATTTGCATTTTTTTAATAATAGTCGGAAGCTAGAGGCCAGATTCTTGCTTCCGACAGCACCAATGGGAAGTTACCAGTGTGAGTCGCACCCAGCCTCTTTTGTAATTAAATATTTATTACAGAGTTTTTTTATATGCAATTTATATTAATTATTTTTACATTTATTGAATAAATTTAATTGCTTCTGCACAACATATTGTTATATGGCCCAACGCAAGTTGTATCTAGTTATAGCACTCTTCAAAAATAATCCATGCAAACTTTCCTAATTCAAATCAAACGAATATTCTGGTTTTCCAATTAATACATTTCTGATTGGTATGTATCTATATCTTTGATTCCATAGAGATTCATTTTGAAAACACTTAAATAAGCTGCTCGTTTTGTGGGATTGAAATCAAGCCTGATGTATACAAAGTTCAATCAGGAATGAAATATTTTTTTAATGAATTCATAATAAATGAATTCACATCTGATGGTAAAAATTTAATATGAAAATTTACGGACCAACGAACAAGTTCAAATTTACAAAAAATGTATTGCCCTGCCATCTCTTTTAAGCAGAAATAAGGTGAATGAGTTTCAGAGTAACTGACTCTTATGATTCTTAAAAAATAATATAATTACGGTCGACGAAGGCCTTTCCCAGTTTGAAAAATGTTGACATTATTAATTTTATATATTTATAACAAAAATCAGAGTGTAAAAAGATTAGTTGGTTGATTGGAGTGTGAATTTTTAATTTTTTAATGAATTTCTAACTTGAAAATTGCGAAAGGGGATTTTTCAAATAAAATTAAAAAAAAAAGACAAACCATACGCATGTTGTCAGTTTTTTTATAAAAGTGAGTTTCAAACAAAAAAAAGCAAATTTAATAAGCAGAAATTGAAAGTAACCAACAGATTTAAAAAAGAACAAAACTGCATGTCGACATACATAATTACTTAATAAGAGATCATCCGAATCAAGTTTACACGAGTGAATAGTGAATATATGTACATACCTTTAAAAAGGGAATAATTATTAAGTTCAACGGTTTATTATTGAATATGTTTGTTTGAAGCATAAGCTCAGAAAGTGATACTAAACTCAACCTTGCGTTTATGAGAGAATGGTCACACTGGTCACTTTTCAATATGTTTGCTATAACTCAGAAACGAAGCTCAATTTTACAATTTTATGTGCACTTAAATCTTTATGTCCAAAATAAGATTTCTTACCGAATTTTTTTTATAAAAAATATTTGCAAGAAAAGTTAGCAAAAACACTAACCGAAAAAATTCTAAAAATCACATAATTATATATTTCTTAACAATTTGCTAATAAAGTTGTTTGGAGCAAAGATAGCCTCAAGATGTAACGTCTTAAAGTAGAGACTCAAGATTTTAATATGGCAAATTCAAAAAGTCGTTTGCTGAAATATTTTTGACGCCGTTGGTCAAAGTGGAGTCCCGTGCAGATCCAGAAGATCTTCCTCTCAAACACTCCCTTTCATGCTGGTTTTGGAAATTATAAACCAGACAGGAAAGCAATATGTGATGATCGATCAGAGAAGTTGCTTATAAAGAACCAACTTCGTCTTCGGCTGCATACATTCCATTGGGGGTGGACGCGGTAGAAAGCGTAGTTTGCTTTCTTAAGAGTAGCTGTTTGCAGATTGAAGCGTAACCTCTCCTCGAAGTTAACACCCAGATATTTCACCGATGGTTTAGTTGTCAGTTGCGTTCCGTCAGGCAGATTGATGATATTGCTTTTAGCTGAGGGTGTACTTCGCTGTCTGCTGGTCTTCTAAAACAAGCCAACTCAGTTTTGGCTGAGTTCGCTTTGATGCTCCCACAGCCGTCTCACGTGTTCTTCTTCTCTTTGGGCTGCAATGATTGGTAAAATAGATTTGGCGTATGTTAGTGAATCGTTCGCATAGAGCAAATTCATAGCGTTGTTGGGCTGTGGTTGGTCCAACGTGAAAATGTTGTAGAGATACGGTCCGAGTTTTAATCCTTGAGCAACTCCTGCTCTGATGTTTTTGGTTGTTGACTGGCTGTTTTCCACGAACGATCGAACGACGAAGAAAGATCTAGAATTTAGAAAATTGAAAATTATTTTTATAAGTGTACCTGGAAAAAAGTAGTTAGCTTATGAATTAGCCCCTGTATCCAGATGCTGTCGAATGCTTACTCTATATCCAGAAAGCATCCAACAACAACCAGACGGATATAAGGTAGAGTGTTTCTCCCGAAATCAAACTGCACGTCCGGAACGACGTTGTAAGTAGTGCAGAATGCCTTCAATCTCCGGAGAATAAGTCCTTCAAGGATTTTGATGGTGTTGTTAAGAAGAGCTATCTAAGAGTACCTCTGTTGGCTTCCTTTGGTATCGGTACTATTTTAGCTGTCTTCCATCGGAAAGTAGCAATTGTTGACGCAATTGTGGAACAGGATCGTAAAAAACAGCACCATAACTTGGGGAAACTTCTTTATGCTGTAGCTGAAAATCATATCTGGTTCAGATGATTTCTTAGGTCGTCCACTTTGGATTATCTCAACTACTTCTTTGGCGTTGGTGAAGCCTCCAGTAAGCACGGGATCACTATCAGGATTTTCATTGTTAAAAATGATAATTTCAGCGTCCGTCTGCTGCCACTGCTCAATTGTTGACTTAACTTCTTCAAAGAGTAAAGGATCGCTGGATGGATGGGTTTGGCAACAAATTTCTTTCAAAATATTCAGCAAATGTTTCCACTTTATCCTTAGTCATTGTCGCTTACCTTTGTCTGGAGCTGATTTTGGAACCTGTTGTCGTTGAAATGTTGAAGAGCGTTCCTCAACATAATTTGCGTACATTGAAGTTCACTGTTAACCATTTGGTAATTTCCGTTCGTGGTAAGAATTTGTAGACCTGCATGATGAATTATTGAAGTTCATCATCATACGCCAAATGTTTGATAGTTCCTATATTTGACTGAAATAAAAAATGTATCCCAAAAATTCTTTGGATTGTTCTAGAAGATCTAGTCTTCCTTCACCACTACCCCTTGCAAAACTGTTGCCAAAGCGTAAGGAAAATTTAATACTTTCATATAAATATAACATATAAACATTAATAAAGTTGATAATTAATTTTTTTTTTTTTTTTTTTTCAATAAATTATTTTTATTTTTTGTTTGGGGAAATTTTGGAATTATTAAATTTTATTTTGTGTGTGATAATTTTTACTATGGTATAATAAAAATCGGCATATTGTATTATAACTCATTGTTAACCAAATGCCAGCACTGCCTGCTAACTTCACATATGTCCTTAAATGGCAAATTTAAAATACCCTCAAAGTAATATGACGGAATAAAAATCCCTTAGTCGATAAGCCATTTTGGTTAAAACAGAATGTGTCACCTTCAGCTGCAAAAAAACACCAATCGATGGGTGAACTAAATCAAACTTGAACTAACTCGCTACCAATTAGTGTCAAGGCCATCTTTTCCTGATTTTTTCGTCTGATGTCTGTAACCTTGTACTTCATTCAAAGTCGATGGAACTATATGTATGTAGGTACATATATAAAAATAAATTGCATTGAAACAAACAAAAAAGCTCGATTTCAAGGATTGACACAATATCGAACACATTCCGAACAACTCGCACACATGCTGTGACTGACGGGAGGTTAAATGTCAAACTGTGAACATCACAATAAAAACTCAATTAATTGCATTTTTACACTCGTATTCAACATAATACATATACATATATCATTTTTCTTCCTTCTGAACGAAAAAAATATTGAACTGTTTAGCTGTGATATGATTTCAAACAAAAAATGTCACATCCAAAGATATTAAGTTCCTGTGTGAATTAGGTTTGAATGAAGGTTGAAAGTGTCATAAAAAGCTTGTGGCCACTACGTTTAGGTTTCATATAAGATGGGGGGTTCCAAAATGTCAATTGGCTAATGGACAATAATCAATTCTAGCCTCTAATGGGTTAAGAAGAATGATTTTCTTTCATTTCATTGAAAATTCTTTGTGTGTGTTGAATAATTTATGAGCTCTCATCAGATATAGGTGATGAGCTGCCATACGATTTTATTGATTTGATATTTACTTTGAAGCACAAAAATAGATTTCTTTTTTAACTTCAAATGCCAATATTTGTTTTAATCATTGGCAAATGAACTATTGATTTAAATTTGATTTTTGACTATACTATTTTTATGTGATAGCGCAGAATTATATTGAGTATATTTTTTATCTTCTGACACACAGAATTGTGAGTTTTTTGTTTTGAATTAATTTACTAATAACCATAGTTTACTAGTAGATGTAAATATATAATTTGTATTGTTTAAAAGCTACTTAAAAACCTTCTGATAGAACATTAAATGTAGCATAGCTATAAACTTACTGGAAAATCACATCTTTGCACTTTAAGGTTAAAATATCCGTTGATGGACTATATTTGAGGTTGGTGTTTCAAAAATCTTTGAAAACTATGGTCTGATTGCAGAAAATATTTGAAATACTAATTAATCCAGAAAACGACCCAGCTTTTAAGACTATAGTTATGAAATACGTTGGTCGAGTTAGTGAATGTGAATTTTCATCAACACGAAAAAATAATGTTCGACTTCTGATGAAAAATTGTTTGTGGTCTACAGTTTTTCCACTTTATATGAAGCGTACGTTCTTGCACTAAACAGTGAGATTATATTTTTTAGTTAAAAAGTACTTTCAATCAACGGAGAAGCTTACAAACAATGTTTTATAGCTCGTTTAAAAACTTTAAGTATTTTTTAATTATAATTCTTAGTCGAGTTATTTGTGGCGTTAGGAAATAGCGCCCAAGGAAGAAGGGCGCAAATCGATTTGGAATTTGGATTTTGGCCCAAAAAAACACTAAACAAATAATTGTTGTAATTTTTGTTCCCATTTTCAGGGATGTGTTCCCATTTCACTTTCTTCTTTCTATAAAATGAAACAATTTCCAAAATAATAAATTTCTATAGTCAAAATGGAAATATCGCCCAAAAGAGAAAAAATTGCGGAAAACAACTGCAATTACAAGGAAATATCGTCCAAAAATGTATGGCAAGGTATGTGCAAATAAGATCTCAAAAAACATGTTACTTTTCAGACAGTGGTTAAGATTTTGTGTGTTATTCATTTCGCCAAGAAGAGTGGTTGGAACACACTTGCCTTGCCTTGCCAACCGTACTCTAAAATAGAGTATTGTACTCTATTTCATGAAAGAGAACTCTTTGATCTATAACTCTATTAGAGTACGCTAAATTACTCTTTTTCTTACTTAAATTATTTTTTTTACAATATTCTTCTTTCTTCAAATATTTTGTTATAAAGTGTAAGTATTTTCAACTCCATTTCATGAACTTTATATTTCCACACAGCCACACTATCCATCTACCTGCGTACACAAAATGTCCTAAGTTTTTGTTTCTCATTTGTATAGGTATAAAAAAAAAACGGTTAGACAACAAAACAAAGCAATTTACATGTCAAATACAACAACAAATTTGTCCATATAGAGCTAGCTATGTCTAGATATTTAAGTGGATTTAACTTCTATCCCGATAAAAACGGCATTACCAGACCACCATTGTCGTTGTGTTATCGATAATTTTTATAGAAATTTTAAATGTATGTTTGTAAGATAGTTCAAAAAAATATGGTAGACTAAGGCAAATGCTGTTATCTTTACCCCAAAGTCCATATGGATATGCAAAAAAATGCAGCTAATGTGAACCAATCCTTACACTCAAGTGCTTCTGAACGCACCCAAAGCGGTCAAACATGAAATGTTAATGGCCACGTTCCATTTTTTAGTGGGGAGAAAAGAAAGGCATGGCTTCAAAATGGAGTTCAAACTTGCATTAACGTAAAGTCGGCATTTACATGACCCGATTTTGCCACAGACGATCTTTTGTTCATAGGTGAAGGGAGTATAAAGTTAGGGGTAAGGACAAAATCATCCGTTCATGGGAAACTCACATGATTTTTCAGATGTTTGCGTTCTCTTTTACAATTTTTTCACTTTCGTCTGTGTGTTTGGTGTAAACGAGCGTTGCGACTAATCGGAAAACTATTCTTAGAACTCGTAGATTAAAAAAAATGATGCAGAAAATAAGCATTTTAAAGTGTGTATATTTATATAATAAGAAAATAAATTAATTATAACTAATAATTTATTAAAAATACAAAAATAAATAAATTTGTTTAAGCAATTCCAAACGCAAATATCAACTCCCTCTTTGTTTTAACTTTTCGACGATGCTTTCTACAATTTTAAAATGAAATATGGCTTTAAGTTTGTTAAAATTGTAAAATTTCGCATATTTCATTTTCCACTCGACCAAAAAGTTATTTTCTGAGAACAACCAAAGGCATTCCAAAAAGCAGAGAATGAATGATTTGCTCATATTTAGTATTTTTTTGAAATCCACTTACTGGTTTATTTTTTATGACAGATCACGCCATCAAGCGAATAAGCAAGTAACTCATATGAAAGATATGTCAGAATTCACGACTATTTGCTTTGTAGTTTGCTATCTCCCACCTCATATGCAAGGCACTCATTTTTTCGTCCAGACGAACGAAAGGCAAGATAAACGCTAAAAATCATTTTTTACCAACAAAGTTTGACAGTTTTTCGACAATAACTTTTTTATTGGTAAGAGATGTCAAAAATTATTGCAGAAAAGAGTTTTTAAATATATTTTAACCTACAAAATCAAACAAAAAATTTGGCCTAAGTCCAATAGGAGCCGAGAAAATTGCATTTATGTTTTTCAACACACTTTTTCGAAATGGCGGACAACGCCAGACTGCCCTTACGCAAATTTAAGGAGTTAGAGCGAACATATATAAAAAGACAGACATACTAAAATGATTTTCGTCATTACTAGCTCTCATATTGTTATGTAATCATCCGACGTTTTAAATCTGAACTCTGTCTTGAAAAATCGGATCCAATCTTGATGATGCCAGTATCAACTTCTCAACCACGGACGGACTTCTTTGCGATATTTGAAAAAGTTATTCAGTAAAATTAAAAAAATCGAAATATCTATACCTATCCAAAAAAACTGTGTCAATTTTATTGTTTATGTTTTGTAAGGAGTATACAAATTTTGAAGATCCTACAAAGTTCGAACAAAACAATACAAGCATTGGCCACCATTTTAAAAAAAAACTGATTTGAACAACAAACGTAATTAAAATTGTTTTGATCTGGAAGTAGAGAATTTCTTTTTGTTTAACTTTATAAGTAAAACATTTAAAAAAACTTTTTTTTTTCAAATATATTTGATATCTACATCCTATGGAAAGTAACTGTCAAAAAAAAAAGCCGGGCACGATTACGATAACTACGGTGCTTGCTGAAAAATAATAGCGGATTTTTGTAAAGGGGCATAGTATAATCACTGATTTTTATAGAAGGGGGGGTCTATCTCCCTCCGATTGGGTGGCAGTTTTCTAAAAAAACAACTTATAATTAAAAAAGAAATTAAAACAGCGGCATAACTTATACTTAAAAAAATTAAAGGTTTTCTGAAAACCCAGCAACTTATTCTTTATCATTTGTTTATTCTCAAGATATTTGAGACGAAAAAAATTTTCAAAAATTTTTGGTGAGATTTCTTTTTGTTTTTTTCGCTTTAAAAAAAAAACTATTTGTTGAAATTTTTACACATCCTATCAATTATTCATTTCAAATAGGCTTCTTTTTTATTTCAGATACAGTGGACTCTCGATTAAGTGAATCTCAAAATAGTGAAATGTCCACAATAGTGAACATACAAAATTTTATATAAAAATGCATTTTGTATAAAAGTTTATAGCAAGCATTTAACAGTGCTTGAGGACACTGAGGAAAGCTTTGTTTAGTGCTTAAATAATTGTAAAAACCTTCACATCGAACAAAATGTGTATTTTGGATCAAATTCATCTTTAGAAAGTCCTTATAACTCCCGCTCAAAAAATTTAACAAGTTTCAAAGAGTGAACAGGCCTGGTTTTTATTACTTCACTATACCGAGCGTCTATATTTATTTTTTAAGTTTAAAATATTTTTTTTTTCAAATATTCTTTCAAATTTTTAGGTAAAAAAAAAATATGTCACCTCGATCTTTGGCAACTGTGGAAAGGATTTTTGAAATAAGACGAAGCTCAGAAATAGGCTTGAGACAAAAACCATAAGTGAAATACTACACACTAAGTCGCCTTTTAAAAATTAAAACTATTAAGATCTTCAATTCAGACAAACACACATATCTTTGTTCGAAAATCAATGATGATTTCAAAGACAAAGACACCATCAGATTGTCTTTGTCCTTGAAATCATCATTAACTTAAACTACATTTGTTTTGTATTCAAAAATTATACTTTATGTAACTAAAATATCATACATTTTGTTCATATGCTATTTTCTTATTTTTTAGGAATGGATTTATTTTCTTATGGAATAATTTTATTAAGTTCTTAAGAATATTTTCTGTTATTCGATAATTTAAGTTTTTTTGGAAATCCAAACTGTTTTTGTTTATTTTGTATACCACTGTCTTTAATTTGTTGTTTACTGTTTCACTTAACCTTAAAAAAAACTGCTGAAAAGCCATGTTTTTCAAGTAAGGCATTTTTTGTCAAAAGTAATTGGCAATGCTGGTCATATTTGTAAAGTAGGTATTCGAAACTTAATTCGAACTATCGGTGAGACGGGCGAGTAAGTCGGCATTTACATGGCCCGATTTTTCCACAGACGATCTTTTGCTCATACGTGAAGGGAATATAAAGTGAGGGGTAAGGACCTGATCGTCCGCTCCGTTCCTTGCAAACTTTTTTGCTTGCTGATGTTTGCGTTCTCTTTCACACTTTTTCCAGTTTTCTCTGTGTGTTTGGTGTTAACCAGCGTTGCCGCTAATCGCAAAATTTTTCTAAGTAGATTTAAAAATAAATATTCTGCAAGTAAATAAATTTTTTTGCAGTAGATAAGCATTTTCAAGTTTGTATTATTACTAAACAAAATAATAATAACTGATTATTGATTGATACAAAATTGTCTGCGATCTGCGAATAAATTCGTTTAAGCAAATAGCAAGTCTCACTTTGTTTTAACCTTTCGAAGGAGTGATGCTTTCTACAATTTTGAAAAGAAACAAAGCCTTAAATTTATTTACATTGCTAAATCTCGCATTTCATATTTTCCACTCGACCAAAAAGTTATTATTCGCTCGTATTTAACATTTCATAACATCCACAGTTTACATCATTCATCAGCGATCAGGAAAATAACTTACACGAAAGAAATGTGAGAAATCAAGACTATTTGCTTTGCAGTAATAGGATAAAACTATAATAGGGTAGGTTTCAGGAGCAATAAGATTGAATGCATTTCAAAAGCAGAATTGAAAAATTAATTGAGGTTTCAATTTTTTTGAATGCTAATTTTTTTTTTCGTAAGACCAAAAAGTTTTTTTTTTTAATCAAATATATCTACTGCAATTGCAGCAACGCTCATGTTAATGTACCGTCTACCTCTAAATGCAAAATGAAAAGGACAGCAATAAAGTATGAAGAGGGCAAAGACAAAAATCGGACTGGAAAAAATCGTTTCATGCAAAAAGTTCACCCGATTTTTGGAAAAATCGTACTGGAAAAATCGAGTCATGTAAATACTAACTAAGGTGATTCATCTTACTTTACTAACCGAAATTGCTTAAAATCTGGTCAAACAAAAAGTGGTCCGGAATTCTTTGTTAAAATTTACAAACAAAATTTGACAGCTGCGTTATTTATTTCCCAGTAAAGTATTGATCGTCTATTTAGCATAGTATCCATTTTATTGGAGTGACCTTATGACTTTGACAAGAATATGGATTGCCTGTTTTGATACCATTTTCTCCTACCAAAGTTCATGGCTAAAATTAGAATAAAAAATGTCTCTATTCTCATAATTTCGCTGCAATTTTGATAGAATTTATCTTCGTTTCAGCACGTGTGATGTGTGTAATGAGTAATTGTTTTATTTGTTTTTAGTTTTCGAACAATCATTAAAAGAGTGACCGTTTTCTATATATTATTTTGAAGACAATGGCCTTTATTCTGGTTTATTTTTAAATTCATAAATTTACTCTTTTTAAATTATTATATTATCATAAGATGTGTAGGTATCTACATTACTCCATGTTTTTATTCTTTCCTTATAATGATAAGGATAACGAATAATTTAAACTGCGTGTTGTCCAGTTTGATAATCTAACAAACACTGTGCAATTTTTTTCCAAATGTACCTAAATAACAAGATCTTTATTTTCGATAAAACATAGAATAACAACTTTCAGTCTTCAGTCTCAATTCGAATTCACACAGAATTCGATACACAAACTGGAGTACGAGTATGTAATTAGTAACAAATTCACAATACTTTATGCTTTTACACACAGAAATTCACGAATATGCAAAAGAAGACACACATGCCGAAGTCCTTATTTCCAATAAAGGTGTTGGCCGATTGCAATATCATGTTCGTTCAAAGATTAAAGAACGTTCCTCTTTGTTTAACCCTGAGAGAAATTGAGGCCATCGAAACAAGTGGTTCTCCAACATCCATTAGCAAACAGTAATGTCCACCTTCCTAAACGGATTCAATTCCAAGCTGTTATTGCCTTCGAAAAATAGCACAGACAAACATACATACCGACATTACATACATATATGTGTATGAACGAGTATACCAATAACTGAGATAGCTTGTTGTAGAGCACGTATGGTACACCATTATCGTCATCTTCATCAGCAACACCATCAAATCAATTCACATACATTCTGATTCCATCGAATCCATATTGGCTTGGTCAATCTAATCCCTGCCATCACACGACAATAATTTGAAGGACTCTCTGGTGTACAAATATAGGTTGTTTGCCATCTTACTCTTTTTTTATCATGATTGCTTAGCACAGCTACTGGAGAAATTCATGTTGTGCCCCTTATGAGGCTAAGCGTCTGACGCACCTGACAGGGACAGGTTACCAACGGAACAAGAGACCACTTACTGCAAGAGCTGAACCGTTTTGCTGTAATCAGCAGAAGTGGGAGGAAGTATAACCGTGTTCGCTAACCTTGTCGAAATGGGTTTCGCTCGAGAAGAGGACTATTAAGATTTTTTTTTTCATAACAACACGTTTGGGACATTTGAAGGGATTTTATTTCGAAGCACGTCCTGATTTCAGGATGAAACAAAATTATGTTATTAACTTAGCGAATTGTATGTGCATATACACAAGCGTATTAAGTACTTAAAGCTAATAGCTTCATTTTTTTGTAATCTCTTAGAAGCTAGTTTTCTGTACTGTTTTAAATATTATTGTTTAAAAGTTAGTATTATGGGAACCGTAATGACAAATAAGGGAGCAAAGAAAAATGTAAAAAAACCATTCCTCACCTATCATCATAAATAAATAAAATAAATATGCAGCTCCCTACATTGCATTGTCGATTGTGCTGTAAATGACTTTGTGTCTCAATGACAACACTTTGTTGGGGTCAACATATTGATTTTTTGACAACACATCACTGCTGGTTTTGATTTAAAAGTCAAACAAAGACAAACGAGACAAAGCTGGATCAACAACCGAATTTCATATATATAAAATTCGTCCTGTCTATAAACATACACACATATGAGTGTTTTTTTTTTTTCAAAAAGCAGAATGTCTGAATAGAGTGCCTCTCTTCAACCCCTATTGATTTATAGGTACAGGAATACTACTGTATATTCATTTCACGCAAGCTATTACGATATTAAAGCTATAAATTTGGTTAGAATTGAATTACGATAAACTAGTTTGAGAAACTCTCATCCACATTACATATCCTCAAAGTTCTTTTTTTATTCGACTAAGCTTCATATTATCCTACTATTTAACAACTTTTTGCCGATGTAGTTAAATATAAAAATAACGTGTTCTAAGAAAACAAATATTTAATTTGTTAATGTAAGGGTTTATTGGTCAGTCAATTTATGTGATTCTCAATTCTGATTATAATGTACATCATAGAAACGACTTTGATGATTCACTTAAGTTAGTAGAGGAATTTTACATATAAAGGGTGATTTTTTAAGAGGCTTAAAACTTTAAAAAAAAAAAACACAAAAAAATTCGAAAAAATGAATAAAATATTTATTTGAATCGATAGTTTGAACCTTGCAATTTAATGTTTAAAGATAATTTCATGCAAATGTTGACCGCGGCTGCGTCTCAGGTAGCCCATCCGCTGAGTCCAATTTTGGCATACTCTTTCACACATATCGGCCGGTATCTCACGAATGAATGCATGGATGTTGGCTTCCAGTGCGTCAATCGAAGCGGGCTTGTCCCTATAGACATTAGCCTTGACATACCCCCACAAAAAATAATCTAATGGTGTCAAATCGCACGATCTAGGCGGCCAATTGACCGGCCCGAAACGTGAAATTAACTGTTCACCAAACTCGCCTCGCAATTGCGCCATTGTTGAACTTCCATTTCGGGCAAAAAAAAGTTTGTTATCATCGCTCGGTAGCGTTCACCATTGACAGTAACGCTGCTGAAATATGGCCCAATAATGCCGCCGGCCCATAAACCGCACCAAACAGTGGCTTTTTCGGGATGCATTGGTAGCTGTTGCAATGCTTCTGGCTGATCTTCACTCCAAATGCGGCAATTATGCTTATTTACGTACCCATTCAACCAAAAATGAGCCTCATCGCTGAACACAATTTTTCCATAAAAAAGCGGATCCTCGGCCAGCTTTCCAAGAGCCCATTCACCAAAAATTCGGCGTTGTGGTAGGTCGGCTGGCCTTAGTTCTTGCACCAGCTGTATCTTAAAAGGCTTTACGCCCAAATCCTTCCGCAAAATTTTCCATGTAGTGCTGTAACAAAGGCCTAACTGCTGGGAACGGCGCCGAATCGACATTTCGCGGTCTTCTGTCACACTAGCTGATACGGCCGCAATATTTTCTTCACTACGCACAGTACGTAAACGTGTTGTTGGTTTAATGTCCAACAAAGTAAATTTGGTGCGAAATTTGGTCACAATCTTCCGAATAGACTGCTCAGAAGGTCGAGAATGCCGACCATAAAATGGAAGCAGCGCGCGATGAACATTTCGCACCGAGCACGAATTTTGATAGTAAAATTCAATAATTTGCAAGCGTTGCTCATTTGTAAGACGATCCATGGTTAAATTGCAAACCAAACTGAAGCTGTTTGACAGTGACACAAGGTACTAAACACACGTCAGCTGTCAAAACCAGTGTTGCCAAAACCAAACCAGCTAAAAAATCACCCGTTAGCTTCTTCAGTACACTTTCCCTTTACGAATCCAAATTGTGATTTACTCAGAATTGTTTATTTATCAAAAAATTTCATCATTCTCTTAGTTATAGTTTTTTCGAAAATTTTGGAAAATACGGATAATAATGAAATCGGTCTGTAATTGTTTGGATCGCATTTGTTTCCTTTCTTATGTATGGGTATTATTATAGCCGTTTTCAAGTACTCTGGGAAAATACCTTTTCGAAAGCTAATATTCACAAGATGTGTTAAAGGGTTGATAATGACGTTACTAATTTTTTTAATGAAAAAGCTGCTGAATCCATCTAAGCCACAAGAGTTTTTAGATTTAAGATTACATATCACTTGAAATAATTCAACTTCGGTTACCTCACCAAAGAAGAAAGACGATAGAGCTTCATTTTCATGAAAATGTTCCTGATGTATATTTTCAGAGGAATTTGACTTTCTACTACGTTTTTAAAAAAGGTATTAAAGTTATTTGCAATTTCAACATCATTTTCAGACACATCACTTTCTGAGAAATTTATAGTTTTTAAGTGTTTATCGTCATTTCTTTTGCCCAAAAGGTCATTTATAATGTTCTATTGCTGCTTAGGGTTGTACCTATTTTCATTGAACTTTCGATTAAAGTATGTTTCTTTTTACTCTTACATATATGTCCTTAAAAAACGAAACTTCCTTTTTTTACTGCCAACAAAACTGAGACTGATTTTTAATTTGTTGCTTGCAATCAAATTTAAACAAAAAGTGTAAAAAGTTCTTTTGATGGCAGTTGAATTCAGGTTTCTCCTTCGTCAAAGTTATGAAAAAAAATGTTTGATATCATTAATATAACTGCCAATTGGTCAATTTTAGCTGAAGTGAATTTTCAGTTAAAATAGAAAGTAAATTAATGGTGAACGTATATTGACTTGTGAATCATTAAATAATTTAATGTATGTAATTATTATGAATCCTTTCTACAAAATGACTAGTCTTTATTACTTAATATAATTCATGGAGAAATATGGCGCATGTATGGTGTCTGTCTTCGCAACATAACGACTGATGATATTTAGTATTAGAGGATATCTAATTATCATCCCTATGACTGTGAATGTGATGTCTCATAAGAAATTTATAGTCTAGCTGAGAAAAGTCTAGATCTCTATTTGTTATTCTATTTGAATAGAACAAAGATACACATACATAAATAACATTGTTTGTCTATCCTAATTAAGAAATGCTACATTCAGAAACATAATCAAGGCAAAATATATAATGTGCGCTATATAAATTAAAGCAAATAAGATTTCGTGGGATCCTTAAAAGCAAATCACATAGGTTAGGTGTACATTTCATTAAGTTGTTAAAATGTTTAAGAATGGTAACTAGACTGTTTTAAAAAAAAGTTTTCATGAAGCATCTGTCTGTAATTGGAATTTTATAACTTAACTAGCTGGTCCGCCCCGGCTCCACTCGAGTAGATAGAAGTTTCGAAAAACAAAACAAAACAAAGTCATAAATAAATTGAACAGTACGTATTAAGTTTTAGGTGGGTAATATTTGTGTTTTTGTGAATGAATTTTTTTGGTTAGAATAAAAGTGAACGAAAGAAACCCTATCTACAGAATTCCATTTATTTTACAGTGATAAACATGTCCGCCCATGAACTAAAAACTTAGTAGACATAAAAATTGAATTTGGATCATTATTTATAGAAGAAATTAATGGTCTGATACGATACCAGAATTCATTTATAGATAAAATATAGATTTTTGAATACTAATATCAATTTATTAGAAACAAACAATTTATGTAATTGGTTTCTCGGAAAAGGCTGTGATGATTTACATGGTATTTTTAGAGCTTTTCTCTTTAGAAGTGAAAAGGTTTAGGCAATCATTTTAATTACAACTATCCACTGCCACGCCCATTTGAATTATGCTGGCTTTCTTTGAAATCAACGATTTGGATGAAATTTTCAGACTTTGTTCTCTTGTGAAATCCATATGACCCCGCATCAACATTTTGTGTCGAATTCTTTATCTGAATTTTATAAGCCTTTAAGAAATTGCTTAGTCCACAAAAAAAAACTTCAGTTAAAAAAAAATGTCTTTTTAGTAATAATTTTTGTCTTCAGTCTTAAAAATTCCAAGCGAGTTCAACTACCTACTACATCAAAAACATGTAGCCAAGTCGTTCATTTTATTCTGGCTTGCGACTCAGAGCAGTCGGAAACCAGAAGAGACCGATACCGAGATAAGACTAAGTTATACGAGACCGAGACCGAGACCATATTGAAATTTTTCGATTTTGACGATACCGAGACGATACTTACAAAAGTATCGTTTGGTTTGGTATCGTGGCCAGCCCCAAATCGAATAGTTACCAATAATTTGTAAAAAGATAAAATCCTAATTAGGTATATTATCTCTCAGTTGATGTCTAATTTATGAAAAACAAAAAAGAATTATCGAAATTATAAGCCATTTCCGAAGAGCTTATTCATGATTTTTGAAATACTGAATTCGAATGATCAAAGAACTGTAGTTTTGCTAAATTTCGTTTAAAATTAATATAAAATTATGTGTTTAGCCTAGTAATATAATTTACATACCAAAATAGCCAGTTATTAGTTAAGCTTATTAGAAAATAAAAAGAAATTACTGATCATATGAAAAATGAGAGCAGAATTACATAGAGTAAAAAACTTGCTTTTTAGCCCTTCGAAGCCTCTCAGCTAATCAAATTTTATACAATAATAATTAGGGTAGCTACGTTATACAAATTTGAAACAAAAAAACAATTATATAAAAATATAGCCAATTTAATGAAGCTCAGTAGGCAATTTTTTAATTTAATTTGGTTCTACCTTGTACCTTGGAAATTATTAAAAGTATAACGTTCTTATAATTAATTAATACAAAAATAAAAAAAAAATGTGGCGCAACAGCTCATGGAGAACCAGGGCCTAGTGACTAACAACTCTCAACCATTCTTGTGTGCGTGTTGCTGGCAGGAATGGAGGGGGCCTTCAATTTTTTGCCGAGTCCGAACGGCTAGATGAGAAGCACTTATTCATGACAAGTATACTCTTGGAGGATTTGTTCAGTCCCTCGCAAGAGGCAAAAACATTTCTGTTTTTAGGTGGCAGTGGCCGGGAATCGAACCACGACCTGTGGCATGACAGTCCTACGCACTAACCATTATGCCACGAGGTACTATTAATACACTGAAAATAATTAATTGTGAAGCTTGTGAAAAACTTAATACCTCAATGTTTTATAAATGAAAATGTTTATTAGTATTCCCGTAACTATACATTAGACCTTGCGTCATATCCGGGAATAATCCATTCATATTCATGCACTCAAGAGATATGAGTTCATAAGTGAAAGCACTCAAATATTACCGTTATCTCCGTTAAACGGTATTCTAGAATTATATTTTTTTTAAATAATATTCAAATCAATAATTCCTATCATTTGTCAAAATTTCAGTCTTCTAGTCACAAATTCAAATAACTATCCATAGTTTTCAAATTTTAACAATTTTTTTCTAACCGGAAGGATTGTTTTACACGGAAATTGATTCACCCCTATGGGAAGTCAATAGATGTTAAACGCCAAAACCATTTAAAATCATAGCTCCATTTCTTTCATTTCCACCCCACTTCACCCTATTTGTGAAGCTACAATTTGAAAAATATATCAATTAAGCCAACCTCTAGTCAATTCTGTATGTTTAATTTTGAGAACAAATTGAATTTCTTAAATCGAATGCTCTTCTTACCAATTTTGCTCTATAGATATAAAGCTAAATATTGAAAAATATCCAACCCTACAGCCAAGCTCTTAATTCAACCTTTCAAACATAAAGGTATTTTCTAAAATCAGAATACCTAACTCAATAAGTTTTTTAGATGTCTTGAATCCCTTCCTTTCTTTTTATACCATTTCACTCTGAAAATGGAGCATAAAAATATTTTGCAGTAAGCCCCTTCTTACAAATATTATTTTATAACACAAAAAGATATTCAAATCGGTTTTTACCTAATTTCCCTATTTTCACCCTTAAGTTAAACTGTGTACAAAATTTTAACACTAAGGCCTTCCCCTGAGAATAACTTTTCAAGCTCAAAGGAGAATTTTTGAAATCCGTACATTTTAGTTTTTAGAAATATAAAAATCAAAAGCTCTCACAAATACCAAAAATAATACAAAAATAAATTGATTTGCTATTGGAGATTATCAACGTGTTTTTTCATCAAATAAATAAAATAAATTATTTTGAATAACTTAAAAACATTTTTCTTAATTATTTATTTACTTAAATGCAATAATTATTATTTATATGTTTACCATATAATTATCTATATAAAACTTACTGACGATGGAAGCATAGCTTCCGAAATGCATTTAAGTAAATAAGTAATTAAAAAAAGTGTTTTTAAGTTATTCAAAATAATTTATTTTATTTATTTCAAATATAAATATTTTAAACTTAAAACTAGTTTGTGTTGAATTAAAACTAAGCGCATGATACTCAAGGACATTGAAGCTTTCTATTAGTAAAACAATTTGTAGGATCTAATCAGTTTTTGGGTGTGAATAATAGCAAAAAAAAAGTATAGGTGTCAAAAGATTCATTAAAAGCTATTCAAAAAATCAAAGTCTTGCAAGATCTTAATTGTTTTATTTGTTTGTTACTTTAACAACAGCCCTTTAAGTGGGCCCTCCTACTAGGGACTTCGTGGTGTATGCTAAGTTAGTTTGCAAATATCAACTCCATAATGGCGATTTTTATAATCTTTCGAAATCTCAACAGTAGAAATTTTTAAAGTTTACATTTTTATTAGATCATAGTTTAGGGATGATTCGTTTTAAATTGAATATCTCAATGTAAGCTAAGCACCTGTTGGATAAGAACTTTTCTTTTGTTTAAAAAAAAAATAATAATAGTAATAATAGGCACTTCTTACATAACCGTGTTTTGGTGAAAATTATCTGAACAAAACGTTTATATTAACTTTCCTTTAAATTTCAAAGTTGGTAAAGCCAGCTTTGGTATAGCATACCTTTTGGCTGGTATAGCCTATCTTTAGGTTGGTATAGCCAACCTTTTGGGTGGTATAGCCTGCCTTTTGGTTGGTAAAGCCTACCTTTGGGGCAGGAATATTTACTCTGCAACCAAGTTGAGCGCCCTCATTCGTTTCACGATTACAACAATTTATATTCACTCTTTGTTCACTCCGATTTTGCACTCTTACTTGTGTTGTTGTTTGTGTTTAAAAATTTGCTGAGCTCCCTATCCACTCTTTCCAAAAACACGATATTGTAAAAAATGGACTTTGGCCTTTTTAGGACCAAAGTATAGAAATAATTTTGATATCTGAATATGTTGCATGCCTTTTTTGTTTGCTCAAGCTATAAATTTAAATATCAAGTAATTTCTTATTAATAAAGTTTCCGCCAAATTAAGTCTGAAGAAAGCGGTGAAAATCTAAAATAATACGAACAATATAAATTTGTATTATTTGTCTTCTGAATTTGTAGCAAATTAAATGCTTAATTATTGTGATTTGATGCTCCAACACTTTTTTGAATATTTAAATATCCGCTGAACAAAACTGGAGGCCTACTACAGGGTGGCGCACCAATTGTGCTACAATAAGAAATTCAAATAACTTTTTTTTTAATCGATGTATTTCATTTATTTTTTTTTTATTGGTTAGAAAATTAAATTTTATTTTAAATAGTTAGTTGTTTTTAAATATTATAGACCGCAAATGACCTCCACGCTCTCCCACGCATATGCGACACCTGATCAAAAAATTATTCATTGCGGCCTGAAGAGTTGAAGTTGGGATCGCCTCAATTATTGTCGTTATGGACTGCTTTAATTCAGTTAAATTCCTGGACTTCGTTTTATACACCTCTTGCTTGACATAACCCCATAAAAAGAAGTCTGGTGCAGTCAGGTCAGGTGATCTTGGGGGCCAGCGAAGAGTGGAGTTCCTAGAAATTAATTTGTTTGCGAATTTTTTGTTTAACTCTGCCATAACTGGTCTGGCTATATGTGCAGTTGCTCCATCTTGCTGAAACCAAACGTCTTCGGCGCAGTTCTGGGTAAAAAAACTCCTTCAACATCTTTAAATAACGGTCCCCATTGACAGTAACGGTTACACCGTTTTCTTCAAAGAAGTACGGCTCGACAATACACCTTGATGAAACTGCGCATCACACAGTGACTCGTTCTGGGTGCAGTTCCGTCTCATGGAGCATTTCTGGATTAGACTCATTCCATATACGGCAATTTTGCTTGTTTACATTGCCGTTAAGATCAAAATGGGCCTCATCAGACATGAACAAACAATTGATCAGTGTGTTGTCTACTCCGGCCATTGATATCATTTTTTGGCAAAATTCCAGGCGAACAGTTAAATCCTGAGGGTTTAACTTGCTAGTAATTTGGACTTTGTACAGAAACAAGAACAAGAAACAACAAGAAATCGTCATGAAGTATCCGTTGTAATGACCGTCTACTAACTCCAATTTGCCCCGATAAGTTTCGGGTCGAAACGCTCGGATTGGCCTGTATTGCAGATGCTACTGCTGCGATTGTATCCTGAACCCGAACATTGGCATCTCGATGGTACGGCCTTCGTGCGATGCTTCCAGATTCGGCAAACATGTTTACAAACCTCATAATGGTCCATCTACTCGGGGGATTACCGCCAAACTCCCGCCTAAATTCCCTTTGGACGGAAATGACGGACTGCAAAGCATGGTACCGTTGCACTATCCAAATTCTTTTCTCCGTATCCCAAGCATCCATTTTTATAAATCTAAATAGTAACCTACAAAATAAAAAAAAAATAAGCCGATTACTCACACAGAAAAAAAGTTATTACGTTTTATTTTTGTAGCACGATTCGTGCGCCACCCTGTATATAACTTTAGTCTATTTTCGAATCTATCGAAAGTTGTTTTCAATGCTTAAAATAAGTGGTAATATTTATGAAAGTAGGATCAAACGCTTGTGCTTCTGACTTTTTGCAACAGAACTCCCAATTATCGCTGTTCAATGTTTTTTTTTTGCTTTAGAATTAGCGAGCTCAGTTTTAACGAGTTCGAAAGTTTTAACTGTAGGATCGAGTTACAAAGTTGGCCTCCTGTAAGCGTACGAAAATACTAAAATCATGACACTTTAAGTGCCCAATATTGCATAAATTTTTACGCAAAAATGAATTTGAAGCTTCGGTCGTTTTCAATTTAAAAAATGAAATTCACATATTTATTAATGCACATTTTAAATGAATAAGATGCAATTTTAGATAGGTATCAAGGGGGCAGACATAATTTTTGTGTTTTTGAGAACATGTACTTTCTTCATTGCAATTTGTAAGTGCAATCTTCAGAAATATACGCAGCGGAAGGCATTTGAACAGTGAAGTACTTGTTTTTTTTTTTAATTTTGCACCTAAAGCTGATTGCCGCATCATGCAGGATGCCACCCGGGTCATGGCCCTAGGGTAAATACGCCACTGATTTTATGGCATATTACTGTAACCAAGTCAAACAAGAATTCATTTCTTTTTCTATTTTACGGGAAACTATTGAAAGTTGATGCCTTCAAAGGGCTTTATAATAAAAAATTCCGAAAAACGAGTGCTTATAGGAGTGTGAGATTATTACTGTACTAAAAGGATCCTCCTTTATGGTCATTGTGAAATTAAAGCAAATTACTTCATGATTGATGATTGTTTCTGCCTCACTATATTAGCAAAATAATAAAGATGCTATCATTCAACATGGCTTAATATTTTTATTTTTTTTTTTTTTTTTTTTTTTTGTGAAGAAGAAAAATCAATTGTTTATTCATGTGTGGATAAAACTTTGTTTGTGATGGTAAAACAGTTTAAGAAAATATTTTTAACTTTATAATCGTTTCTATATCTTGATAAGCCTGCAGTTAAGTATTTTATTTTAATTTTTCAGAAAGAACTTAGAAACTTTTCTCACTTGATTTTCATCCATAAAACAACTTTCGAAACTGAAACGAAATTTTGGCATCTCCTTGTGTTGATAGTTTGGTATATGTACCTCACTATTAAACTTTGTCTATATTATAACACAAAATACTCTGCATGTGTTCCCAGCAGAACGTTAAGGACTGGAATTTTAATTCCGTTGATTCAAGGCTTAAACTTTTTTAATTCTTATAACTGCGTGTGGTTATTTAATTAACTAGCTGCTTTCTCAAAAGTGAATACTGCAATTCCACTTTATAATAAAACTTGAACCACTACCATTGTAGTGATTTCCATATAATTTGGTTTTCCTATGGTTCACCTAAGTATGTATCTTGGAAGAGAAATTGAATTAAATTCAACAGTCCACAAAAACAAAAACAAAAATTGTAAACTTTTTATTATTTACGTTTATATTCTGACTCTTATAATATTTATGATGGCATTACGCATAAATCATTGTGAGTCTATAAGTTTCACCATCACAGTGGTCATTATAACAACTATTTTTGGAAGCATGACATGCAATACTTGACTTTCTTGAACTCGCCCATTGGCCAATTATAAAGAATTAACCTATTCTTTCATCCTAAATATTTACTCAAACAATTAAATTTTCATAGGACGAGACATGAAGTTCAAGACTTTTTGCTGAGTTTTGGTTGTTTATAAACATTTTTTATGGGGACGACCAGGTCTAATATCTGGGTGACTAAGATAGCTGAGAAAAGTGAAGTGCATAAACATCTAGTTCAACGGGTCTATTCCGATTTTATTCCTTCAAAAAATCGACTATGGAGCTGCTTAATTGAGTGGAGCATTTAATTATTGAAAAGTGACCTAAGCCAACTAGTTGTCCCTACTGCAAGGAAATAGAGTTATAAAGGAAGAAGGCTTGGAGCTGAGCTGTCTAGAGGGGCTTGATGGTTGAGTAAGGTCGTGGTCAACCCTAAATTGTAAGTGCCACATTGTGTAGAGTTAAGTAAAAACTTTTAGTCAGAATCGCATAATTCCGCATAAAGGAGGTTAAAATAAGACCCTGGGAATTTTAACAGGTACATTCAACAAAATAATATTTTCAAAAGAAGTATACCAGCTTAAGGCGGATAAAGATTTCATTTCCACTTCAAAAGGTGCGAATTTAATTACGATTTGAATAAACCACGAATGAAATGAATTTGTGTGCTATTTAATTTCTTCCATTCATATTGCGTAGGATGTTGAGTTGTTTAAAGTTTATAATATTTGTATACTCCGCCATTCACAAACAAATAATTATTTTAATATACCAAAAAGGATTACGAAACTGTTAGGGGTTGATTGTTTAGTTTAATATTGCTTTGCGAGGGAATTCAAAAATTGTTTTTGAGAATTTTAAATTTTAAGGACTTATATTTATAAATTTGGGAGGCTACTTGCCTTTTGAAATAATAAGAGGCATAAATGATGTGTCAGCCCCTTTATACGTAAATTAAAGACGATGATTCTCTTGAGGTAATATTTTAGGATTTCAGTTCTTATCATCATTACAAAATATTATGGTGAGTGGTATATTTAAGTCATTTTTGTTTAACTGATATTTAAAAATTTTTAAAAAAATTATAAAAACATTTTTTCAGTTATTTAATTATATAAACTGATGTTTACAGGGATTTTGAGTTGAAAATCCCGTTCCAAATATTTGTATTCCTTTAAATGCACAAATTAATAACTAGAACAGATGCCCTTAAAATTTTTGAAATGTCGGTTGATACATTCTTACGGGAAGGTATCGATATTATGTAGATCGGAATTGTTTAAGAACATACGCATTGGGAATTGTATTGGTAGACTTCGGTTAGCGATGTTTGCACAAAGCCAAAATCCTCAAAAAAAAATCTCCTCAGACCAAATATCCAACAGTAACCAATATTCTCAAACCAAATGCCATCAACACTGATGGATCGAGAACAACTGAAGGGACTGGGCCTGGATTCTTTGGGCCTAGAACCAAACTTTCCATACCAATGGGACAGTCTATTAGCATCTTTCAGGTGGAAGTTCACGCCACAGCAAAATCCGCAGAGCGGAATCTTGAAAGGAATTACTGAAACCAAAACATTGCCATTATGTCAGACAGTCAAGCTGCACTCAAAGCACTGAGCTGTTAGGCCATCAGCAGAAGAGTAGTTTGGGAGTGTGTGAGCAAGCTGAATGTCCTGGGCAAGAGCAACAGTGCCACACTTTATTGGGTACCTGGTCATGTTGGTCTCCAGGGAAATGAAGAAGCAGGTTCCTTAGCAAAAATAGGGGTAATGACTCCCTTAATGGGGCCTGAACCCTATTGTGGCTAAGACGAAAATGTGATACAACACAAAATTAAAGAACTGGAGGAGGCCAAAAGATCTAAAAACTGGAAAGTACTCCTCAAGCTAAGGCAGGCAAAACTATTACTTGGTAGTTACAACCGAGTACGATTTAAAGACTGCATCAACCTAACTAGAAAAAACCTTAGGAAAATATCTGTTCTCCTCACAGGGCACTGTTAACTTAAAAGACACTTGAATATCCTTGGTGTAGTTAGCAGTCCAAATTGCAGATTCTGCTGCACACTTGAGGAAACACCAGATCATATATTAGGAAAATGCGATGCAGTTATGAACCAAAGGAAAATACACCTGGGAAACTACCAAGTAGAAGAGAGTGATCTTTCCTCTCGAAAAGTCCTCCAAATGCTTAAATTTTTTAGGGAAATAAAATTGGAGGAAGAACTGTAGAATGAGCAACCCCTTCCGGCCTAAAAAGGGGGCACAATAGATCTTAAGGTTGCAGTGCAACAACCCCCAATATTTCATTAGATATCCGTGTTAAAGATAAAATTTTCAAAACAAAATCTTTTGAAAACGAAATCCCCAAGATAAAATCCCAAAAAGAATATATGTGATCTGAATCAAGCAATGAAATCATGCGGTGCGGGATTGATTTACTACTTGCTTTTCTTCTTTTTGGCCCAGTTCAAATATTTTTTGTACTTACTTTGTTTTAACAATAAATATATTTTGGGTACATAGATCATATTTTAATAGCAAACTCTGAAAATGGTTAGTTAGCAAAAAATTCGTGTTGTGTGATTTTCAAGAAGAAATAAAATGCATATAATTCAATGTTACGGCTTTATTATAAAGATAAGAGTTTTCCATTATGTTTTACAAATGATTTCGAGCAAGTGGCCGCCGTAACTGGCTCGAATAAATTCCAGCCGAGAGGCCCAATTTTCGACCACTTTTTGCAGTAATTTGGGCCGTATGTCAGCAATAACACGCCGAATAATCTCTTCCAAGCCGTCAATCGTCTTGGGCTTATCTATGTGAACAAGCGACTTCACATAACCCTACAGAAAATATTTCAGCCGCGTTAAATCGCACTATCTTGGAGGCCACGCCACAGGCCCACGACGCAAGATAGTGTGCTCATCAAAAGCTTCTTTCAATAAATTGATTCTTTCGCGAACTGAACTTTTATTTTGGTAAATTTTGCACGATTTACAAAATTTGTTCAGCAGTAAGTCTATTCATTACGAAATGGCAAACCAAACTGAGCACAAATCAAGTGACAGCTGTCAAAAAGACCAACACCGAAAAAAGTAATCCTAGATTGAGAACCGCACGTCTTAAAAAAAACACCATTTAGAACAATAACCAAATTATTGCAAATATTAACAGTTGTCTTCAGAAACACTACCTTGAGTGGATGGCTTCCTGGGTTCAAAGGTTCTTAACTTTCGCACAGGTCATTTTTTCCCCTCACGCAAGACGTTACGTTATTCAGCTTATGGTATTAAAGGTCTACAGGCAGGTGCCTATGTTTTTTTTAAACAACAGAACCTTCTTGAGTGGCTAGCTTCTGATTGGCTTTTTTAGCAATTATTGGAGATTTTTAAAGATTTGCAGACTTTTGCGTGAAAAAATATTTATTTTGATAATCTCATATTCGGCCCCTTTCTCCATGGTGATCTTGTATTCTTAAGTGTGTATCCGTGTATCCTCCTGGGACAAAGAATTTTCCTGCATGATCCAGCGGTAGTCCGTCTGTTTTCTATATTGGTGTCAAATGCTCATGGTCTTATTTCCAACCAATTTCTTTTAATGATCAAAATTCAAGAAAAACCTTTCTGGAATATAACAAAAATTTAATAATTTTTATAATATTACCTTTACAGAGGATACAGATGAAAGGTGGATCAGAGAAGGTTCGGAAACAGATTGAGAGTGAAAAATTTCAAATAGATCGAAGACGGATTGAAAACGGATTCGAAACAGATTAAAGGCAAATCGAAAACGGATCAGAGGCCGAATGGAGACGAGTCTAATGCAAATCAGAGAAAGGTCAGAGGCGAATCGATGTTGGATTTTGCAGATGTTGCCTTTTTTGTGCGTAATTGTTAGACAGCATCGAGTTTATAAAATTACGTTTCATGTTTTCCTGAATCCAAACTTTACCTTCCTGACGAATTCTTCGGGATAAAAACCGGATGAAACTGGATTTAAACTGGATTGAAACTGGACTACAAAATTATTGAAACTGGATTGAAACCAGATGGAAACCAGATTGAAACTGGATTTAAAATAGATTAAAACCGTATTGATGGATCCGATGGATTGTAGATGGACTAAAAAAAGATCGGTGTTGCATTAGCGGATAGATCAGAGAAAGATCAGAAAAGGAAGAAGTAGATAGCAGGATGAATAAAGTCGGATGCAAAATGGATCAGAAACAGATCGGAGACAGTTTGGATATGGATCCAAGACGAATTGAAGATAGATCGGGTATGAATCCAAGAGGCAGCTTGGAAATGGATTGGAGAAGGAACGAAGATGGATTGGATACCGGTTTAAGATGAATTGGAGAGAGATGTTACCTCCCAAGTTTAAATTTCATATTTATTAAAACTAAATGTTCGTGGAATAGATGAAATATTTTATAAATGAAAATCTATAACAGTAAGTAAGAAGTTTCATGTTTATTTATAACCCAATTCCCAATTGGTTGCGCTTTATTTCTCTTTATATCAGCCACGGATCTATATAGGGACGAATCGCAGCCTGTGCCTCGAGCGGCAGCATACGGGGCATCAAATCCAGCCTTTAGAAGTTTCTTCTTCAATTTCACCAATTAAAATAACTTAACTTAACTTTATTTACATATATTCTCATTGTGTATAAATTTCCTTATGTCATAAAACATTATTATAAGGTAAAATGTATTTTCATAAAGAATAATAAATTTGTGTGCACGTCTTTAATATAAGTCAATTTTCGTCTCCAAGATTTTTTTCTATCTCTTAAAAAAAATATTGACGGAACTTAAGGATAAAAGAATTTTGTATATGTGTATTGGCTTTTGCTAAGCATATTTTACTGTCTAATCTAACATTCTTCTTCGTGGCTGGATACATAAATTATATTTTGTATTCGTGTCCATTTACAACATAATAGGCAACAAATATAGACTTAAAGTTAAGAGAAAAGGGTTGATTGCACTCCCTATTTCCGCATAGTAAATGTTTTCAAAATCCACCTAAAATTTTCTTCTTTGGCATACATAAAATATAAGTAAGTACATATATGATATTTATTTGTTGGAATGTGCGTGCAAGAATGAAAGCACTTTGAAAAGGGCTATAAAAACCACCATGGTCTTGTGTTAGGGTTTGGCTGCCTTGCATTTATACATAGAAAAAAAAATACTTTTGAATGGAATTCGTGTTTAAGTACTCAGCTATTTTTATACCTCACAACAAAGACATCTTTTTCGAAATATTTTAATCAATAGTTATTAAATAAATCGATAATAATTATTGTTGTTGAACTTTTGCCCATTAGTGGCAAAATCATTTCTTTCATTATAATGAGATTATCAAGATTAACAAAAATATTGTTAAATTATGCACGAGTTTGACCCAATTCATTTTAGTCGACTTATTTTAACTACGTAGCTTCGAAATTTGTCGGCTGGGGGAAATAAGGTATGAACGTCAATAAAGTTTCAAATTCTTATTACAATTCTCTTCTCAAATCTTGTTACATAATGATCTTATATAATAATGCAAAATGGTCATAATGCTTTTGAAAATTTGAAAATATACAATTTCGCTTTCTGTTTAACTTGCCCGATAGACCAAATATTGGATTCTTTTCAAAACAAAATTCACAGCTAGCGTTTAGGAAATAGAAAAAGAAAGTATAAGGAGATAATGATGTGCATTTGTCTAAAATTTCTGGATATTGAAATGGAAAACTACTTTTGAACTAGCAATTTTTAAGTTGTATCATGCTTATAACAAGTTAGGCTCTATAAAAGCTTGCAACATTGATCTACCTGCTTATGCATATTGATATTTTGGAACAAATGAAATCATTTTTATCAAAACTTAATACAATCATTCTTACTTAGGGATTGTTAAACTTTTATAAATGAATTTTTAGAATCGTTTCAATATGCATAACATACAAGCAATCAAACGTAAATATTTCATTTGTTTGTAATATTTTAATGTAGGTATAGATTCTTTTTAAAATGTTAAAACTCCGTCACAACTTTCACTGGATTATTTTCTTTCACAATGTTCATATACATTTATGCAGTGGTGTAGCTAGAGGGGTGAAGGGGGTGGTCACCCTAGGCACCACCCAAGCAACACATTTACTCTTCAAAGAGCCTCCCAAACAAATTTATTAAATCTTAACAAACTGGTAGATCAATCTTCTTAATACCATTCCACTTTATGATATTTTAATTTTCTCTTTAAAAGTGTTTTTATTTAATTCCATATTTTAAAAACACATCTTATAAAAACTTCACTACAAGTGTATTTTTATATTGAATATTTTCGAAGAGATGCGTAAGGAGCATTTTATTCACTCTTTCAAAAACATCTAAAAACATATTGTTAGAATGTTTACTAAAATGTCTTCGTTCAGGCTTACAATTTTATATTCAAATTGTATTGATTTTCGCTTTGTTTAAGAAAAAAGTAACTTTTTCGTTTGACGTTTGTGAATTGCTCTTTTGTTTGTTTTGTGTAATCAGGCTGAAAAAAATATTGAAAAGTTGTTTGGAAACGTTTTTGAAAAAAATTCAGGGAATTACATAAGACTAAAAGCGAAAAAAAATTATGATCAGTTTGGAAATGAAGTAAGGCCGTCTGGCGTTCATCAAAATTCAACATCTCAACAAGATGTGAGATGTGGGCCAAGATATTCAATTTGTTAGCAATACTTCGGAGAGTGGCCAAAACTGCAACAATGTTGAAATTTGTGGATGGGACACATTAATCGGTAATGATTATGGCCAAGAAACCAAAGACAATTTTGATATCCAGAATATACAAAAACAAATTTCATGCTGGGCAGTGAAAAAAAAATAAAAGTTATTGATATTTGTTCTTTTCTCTACTCTTCGTTTACATAAGTGGGTGCTATATTTGTATAAAGTATACATATTTTGCAAAGGGTGACTTTGTCGAAATTTTATTTTCATTTTATATAGAATTCTAAACAGGGTAAATATTATCAAATGTCACCCAATTGCCCTGAAATCATCTTTTTTCAGGAGCAGTAAAATTTCTTCGAAAATTTCAAATATTTAGATACATACTTCTTAATTGATCTTCATCGTAACCATCCTTCAATAGATTTTTGACAGTTGATAGCTTGACTGATAGACAATAAACTATATTTTGATAGAAAATATGTATTTCGATCTAAATGTCACACTATTGCTCTAAAATCATTATTTTTCACGAGCTAAAAAATTCTTCGAAAATTTCCGATTTTATAGGTGTTTTATAATCGATCCACATCTCACCCATCCTTCAATAGAATTTGACAATTGATTGCTTGACAGATAGGAAATAAACTATGTTTTGACTAAATATATGTATTTTGATCCAAATAACACCCAATTGCATAAAATCAACATTTTTCAGGAGCAGTATATGTAAGCTCTGCAAAAATGTCAGATTTTTCAAATGTTTTATAATCCATCAACATCGTTGCTTCAATGGAATTTGACAATTGGTGGCTAGACAGAAAGCATATATATATATATATATTGATTCCATAAAAAAAATAAGCATACTTTACAAAATGAGGCATCCTATGGGCGGAAACTTCTGTAAATGCATATGCAATGAATAGTTTGTCATTTTACTGAATTAAACTGCGAAAAACAGTGGTACTCGTATAATGTAACATCTACACTTTGATTTATTTAATAACAACATTTTAAGTTTCAGGAGGAAATATAAAATCTTTTTTGTATGTCAAAGAAATGTATTATTATTAATCCATAAATCCTTTTTAATTTCAAGGTGCCCTAATTTTTTGAGAGGTAAAATATACGTTTTCAAAGTAAATTTTTGTTTGTATACCAAAAGCACGATAATTATTGCAACAATTAAAATGTCGTATTTATAGTTCCTTGACTTCGTCATGTTTTCACGTTTTATTTCAAGTTCATTCCATTTCATTTAAATTCCATTAAGTTTATATTTGTAAAAAAAAGAAAGCAATTCATTCTTTTGATTTTTTTCTTCATCCAAAATCATACTATTCAGTAAAAAAAAAACAAACATCTTCAAAACAACTTAGAAGCATCCCCAAAAATCGGTCAAAAAGATGATCTTTAAGAGCTCTTGAATCAGAACTCTTCCTTCCATACAATAAGCTCCTCCCTTTTAGGCCTTTTTGGGTCTTTATGACCTCTTCAAAATTGTATGAAGATTTTAAATCTCTTGGAAAATTACTTTTCAAGTTTTATTGAAGAGCTGATTGGTGTTGCTTGGACAGGAGAAAGAGGCAGCAATATCATTTTCATTGTGCTTTGGAAGTATTAAACCATTACAAAAGTTTTTTTTATTGAAAATGTAATTGGTACATTTTTATTAAAAAATACAATTTTTATTGTATTCAGATTTTTAGGGGCGCAAAAATCATCCTAGTTGGTCATAAGAAGTAGACACAAAAGTCTTATTTTGGTTATACTAATAATTCATTTAACATTTTATTATTATATTTTATTTAGAGGCGCAGAATCACCTTCGTTGTTTATAGTCCAGTCATATTGTATTTTTACTATGCAAATTGTGGGATACAACAAATCTCTATGTAAGGTTTTTTTTCTGCAACAATCCATTTGGATTCAAGCGCTAGTTGAAAATTGACGTATTTTTACTGTTTTCGAAAATCCACTCCAAAGCACTAAGTAAATGCTTTATGTGAAATTTTTTAATTTCTGTCTATGACATGAACCAAGATTTATTACTTTTCTGATGGTCTTTGATACGCTGAGTTTGAATCTGGTCTTGAAATTGCTCTAGCATGTCACGTTTTATAGATATTCCAATCTGAAGATAAACAAAACATGCGTTTTTTAATGCAAATTTGAGGTTATATTTTTTGTCGAGGAATTTTTTTTTTTTTTAAATGTTTACGGTCATTCAGAATGAACATGAACATTTTACTTCATAATTTTTTGGAATTATTTTAATCGTTGGTCTTCGTCTTAAGCTATACGTAATTCGAAAAATCCAGTCAATTTGTGCTCAAAAGGGCACAGAGCAAGCAAATTGTGGGGAAGTTTTGATTTCCCCCTATTTTATGTTTGCCAGAGAGCTGAATCTGAATCTGAGGTTTGAGACTAAAATTTCGTGACGCAACATGCAAAAATTGCTGCAAAAATACAAATTGACTGACTGATTTTTCAGTCTAAAAGAAAGACTAAAAATTTCTCGAAGAGGAATAATGGTATTTGAAAAATTCAACAAAAAAAATGTGAAGTAAAATGTTCATGCTTTAGAATGACTATAAAATTTTTTCGAAAAAAAATACCTTGACAAAAAATATAACCCCAAATTTGCATAAAAAGTGCATGTTTTGCATATCCTTAGATTCAAATATCTATAAAACGTGACATGCTAGAGCAATTTCAAGACCAGATTCAATCTCAAACGCATTGAAGACCATCAGAAAAGAATATCTAGTTTCATGTCATAGAAAGAAATTAAAAAAATTCACATAAAGTATTTACTTAGTGTTTTGGAGTGGATTTTTGAAAACAGTAAAAATACCTCAATTTTCAACTAGCGTCGAGTCCAAATGGACTGTCGCAAAAAAACTTTAAACAGAGATTTATTAGAAATTGTGTACACTTTCAATGGTATTTTGATGTAATTTTTGAATAGCGTTACATTTTTCGAGCCATTAGTGAAAATCTCCCAGAAAATTTTTGCTTCATTTTTTGCATGTTGCCTCACGAAATTTTAGTCGCAAACGTCATACTCGGATTTAGCACTCCCGAAAACATAAAAGTATGGCAAAATAAAAACTACCCCATAATTTGTTCTCTAAGAGCCTTTTTGAGCACAAATTGACTGGACTATTAATACAGAAGTTTGAAATAAACAAAACAGTATTTTCTTTTTAAATTAAAAATTCCATAAATTTTCCTAACATCGTATAATTTCTTAATGTATTCAAATCATTAGGGGGAAATAAGCACAATATTTTAATTATTTTTTATTTTAATTTGAAAGAAAAATTTGTATTCAAATAGGTTATTTACTTATGAAGGCTTGAAAGTTGAGTTTTTTTGTAAAATGAAGTGCAATAGATTTTATTTTGAAGCAGTGGATTAATTTGTAACCTTTTAATGAACTTCACTATTTTTGAAAGGAGACAAATACACATATAAAATATTTCAATTCTCATGTGCCTATATATCGTCGGTTTTAAGTTAAAATACAGTAAGTTAAGAACAAAAACAAATTGCTTTTTGCAGATATTGAGGCAAATAAAATAAAAAAAAATAAAATAAAAAAAAAATAAAATTATTTTTTTGCATTGATACAAAATATTTTAATCAAAATTTTGTCTATAACTTTAAGACCAACGTTAAGAAGTTGCTTATCACTAAACTAAACAGCTAAAAATCGAAGTGGCGGCAACTATCCTAGCTACGCCACTGCATATGCATTGAATATTTTTAATCTATAACAAAAAAAAACTATTTAATTGTCGAAATGTCGTGATATGTTGACACTTGTGTCGTTTAAAGATTAGTACTTTGTAAGAACTGTTCCTTTAGATTTGAATGAATGAAATATGAGCTTTGAAGCATTCATCATGTTCCATGTTTATTGATGACTTACAAAACGTCTATTTACGCGAATGCGAAGGAATACTATTAAATGGGACTTTCATAGAGGCTTTGTCATATGCAGGTGATTTTTCTTGTTTACAAAATCAACGAAGGAGAATTTTCAAAAAATGATCAATCAGTATGAAGTAGAGGCATAATTTAAAAATGCAAATCTTTAACAATGGTGATCAAAATATAAACGAAAAATGAAATACTATTTTCGATAGAAATGAATTGGAAATTTTCAAATCTAGAAAGTATTTAGGTATCAATAGAAGTTGTATGAATATTGAACAACATTTTAAAGTCAGCTATTAAATGTTGGTTTGTAAACGACTTCCAGTCTCATACACAAATATCACAAATATTAATTGCAATGAAGTATCAGAAAATCCAAGCAGTTTTCAGAAGATCAAGGTTTGTATGGGCTTCAAGTTTGGGGCTACGGACAATATTATAAAGTATGAAAGTTTCTACGATTACTTTTAAGAATCGTGTTAAAACTACCCCTGCACTTCTATACTAGGACATATGTATACCACCATCATTTATCAAAACGCACTTCGTTTTAACTATATTTTTTAAACTCGATTCTTTGGATGACGAAAGAAAATGAAAGGCGTATTTAACTACATTCTTAACACGAAAATATTATTTTTTGCAGAATGGCAAAAAATTGTATAATACCAACTATCATCACTCCAAGGAAAAAATTTACATTTGTTCACGTATTTCCTAAAACTACGAATTTCTCCGAATTTTATAACAACTTTTTTTTTAATAGGAACTTTAGACAGAATTCGTAGAAATTCGTTACTGTGGGAAGTACGCTAACTGACATATTATATAGTGTGGGCTGTGGTGTTATATATTTACTTTCAGCAACCGATTATAAAATGCACACACAGAATTTATGCATTGGAAATGTTAAAACCTCTGGTACAATAAAAAACATATATGCAAACTAAAACCACAAACTATATTCGTTTGAGAAAAAAATTATTTCTAAGAAATCCTCGTCGTTCAATAGAAACTCACTTATTGTTAGTTCAAATTTATTTTTTCAGATATTTGCATTTGGTCTTTGTGAAATCGATGAAAACGAAAGGAGGAAAACAAATATCCATACTGTATCTATTTCTGAACTGAAGAACTGAGAACTTTGAAAAAAGGATTAAAAAAGAGAATATCAAAAAATTGAATAATCAAACCAAATATTTCATATGAAAATGCTCTTATTTTTTTTTTTTACTCAAACCTCACTAAAGCAAATACATACATATACTAGTGAAAGAAAATCCATAGAATACTCTTTTTTTAACAATCATCGTTAAATATTAATTTTCAATTTTAAAATAGAACCAAACTTTTTCGCGTATGTTTTCAATAATAACAGGAAGCAGATAGGTATCTATGTCAACTTTTAAATGCAATATCCCTTCAATGAGAAACATATATCGTGTTACAAATATTTTAATGAAAACAACTTTCCCCTTGATTTCGTTTAATTCTATGGAAACTAAAATTTAAAAAAATCCTGTTTTTTTCTACATACAAATTCAAAATAACGTAATACGAGTATAATATTTATTTTTATGATATATGGCCAATATAATAAATAATTGTTTCAGTATAAATAACATAGGATTACTTACATAAAAAAATTAATAAAAAGGTCAAATGAAAAATAAATAATTTTTTATCGCAATATTATACCCTAATAATTAAACCGTATACTCGTATCACTTCGTGCATACATAATTTGACACTCGAGTAGTATAAACTAGAGGGTTCTGGGACACCGGCATCGCCGGCATCACCGGCATCACCGGCATCACCCTAGATGGTACGAGAACACCGGCATCACCCTAGATGGTACGAGAACACCGGCATCACCCTAGATGGTACGAGAACACCGGCATCAACCTAGAGGGTACGAGAACACCGGCATCACCGGTACCACTGGTACCAATTTGGGTTCTGATCTATGAATGCCGGCAATTAAGATTTACGATTATAATACGTGCATTGATATATCAAGACCCTGATACATCGTTACCATCATGTCACTCATCTGACTAATAGGACTTGACCATCTACATATATCTATTGCTTTAGGATTTTTCCTGGATTGAGGTAATAATTAGTGTAACAAAAGCCTAATACCTCACTATCATAGCATTCATTTGTCTAATAGGGCTATACCTCCTTTATCTATTGCTTTGCTAGCATCATGTCAATAATATTACTAAACCCTGTCCCTTATCATTAAAATCCTGAAAAATGGTCCAAGGGTTATTTTCATTGCGGAATACAAATGTACGTCAATAAGGTCAACACATTATTTTATCTATAGGGATGGATGCCGACAATTAATATATGCATTCATGATGATCGCAATACATAAATTTATCCAACTGCTTCCTTATTTACATCGATGATATCCCAAGTGACAACAATACAAATTTATGATAAGGTTAACTACATGAATGAATGCGGGGGGAAAACTCTATTGTTCTACTATTAGCAATCAATATTCAATATGATATAAGCATGCATTATTACCTCAATACTTCTTTTAATTAGTTACTTTTCACCCCAAAGAAACCTTTTGCAATGTGTAATACGACATTTAGGATCATACGAGTATCCTGTATATGACTACTTTCCTACCCTTAATAGCAAATGAATAAACATATAAATGTTATGATATTCCTATATTATTTTGAAGTGGTGATGTTAATTAAATGGAATGAGCAAATCTTGAATAATAACACATGCTTCTTTTTTTTTTTTTTTTTTTTTTTTTTTTTTATAATATTATATTTTATTTATATATTTTCTGGTTTTATTTTTAGGTTTACTTTGAAAAATAAAAAAAAAATAATAACAATCCTTAGACAATTCTGTTAACAACTTGGTCAAGCGGATTATCGTAAAACTCACGTTCACGTTAGAACGTAAAAACGTAAAATTCACGTTCACGTTAGAACGTAAAAACGTAAAATTCACGTTCACGTTAGAACGTAAAAACGTAAAATTCACGTTCACGTTAGAACGTAAAAACGTAAAATTCACGTTCACGTTAGAACGTAAAAACGTAAAACTCACGTTCACGTTAAAACGCAAAAACGTAAAATTCGCGTTAAATGACTCCCCCCCTCAGAGTTCAACCCCTAGTTTTTATTTTATAGAGTATCTCAATCGCAGAACTATGAAAAAAAAAAAATCTCTCGGTAGGACTTATGTTTTATAGATAGTATGCGGGTGACTTGATTGAATTCGTATTTCTATCGTAATATAAAAGTAGAAATGTTATGCTAACTAATTAACAGTCTTATTCCATATCGTGAGTAGAGAACATTGCATATCAGTTTTTCAATTTTATTACAGATATTTGTAGAATATTCATATCTAAGAAAAGTTATCCAAAAAGTGTGTGTTTTGCAATCGGTATAAACTGTAAAGTTAATATAATACTATGGAGAATTTTGTTTGTAACGTATGCAGTAACAAATTTATACAAATGGGTACTCTTAACAGGCATATAAAAGCTGTACATGGTGATAAGATAAAATGTCCTCAATGTGAAAAAACGTATACGCGAACGGATTCAATGAAGGAACACTTCCGTAAGAAGCATATGAACAACCCCTCCGATAATCTGGCAATTAATAATGAAATCGAAAAGTCTAATAATAAAAGAAAACTTCTTGATAATGATGATCCTCCATCTTCGCCAAACGCACCGAAAAAACGTAGATGCGTTACTTGTGAAATAGACGTGAGTACTTCTGAATGGTCACATCACAGTAGAACCAATGATCATAAGAGAAAAAGTAGAGTTCCAGTTTTTAATACACGGTTTAACAGAATAAGGCATTGTTTTGAAGGTAAAGTGGAAACGTACTCATTAGAAAATACCGATGAGGGGGTTATAGACATTAATACATTTTTGAAAAGTTGTAAGACTGATATTATACAACTAATTGGAAAATCGTTTGAAACAAAAGGAAGTGTAAAGTTCAGCATTGAGCTGTTTGCAGAGTTTATAAAATATATAACAGTGCATGAAGAATCAGAAAAAACTGAGATAAGTATAAAATCTTTCAAATGTCCAATGCAGATAGCTCTTCAAAATGATAACTTGGAAGATATACTTGAAAATATGAGTAAGATCATTGAGACTAAAAGTGTAGAGTTTGAGGATAGAGATTCTGGATGGACGCTATTTTGTATAAAACATATTGAAGTCAATATTTGCGAATATAAGCCCTTAAGGGGTTCAAGTTACTTAAAACTACCGAGAAGTATTGAATTGAAAAAAGCCTGTGTTAATGTGCAAAATAATGATAAATTCTGTTTCAAATGGGCAGTTATATCAGCTCTTTCCCCCATAGATGACCTCTCGCATAGAGCTAGTAAATATCGGATTGAAAACATTCAAAACGGAGTGATAAGTTTAATGAATGGAACTCTAGTTAACTTTACAAATTTAATTTTCCTTTTGAAACTTAAAGATATTTCGATTTTTGAAACTCTAAACCCTGCAATAAGTGTAAATGTGTTCGGAGTAGAAAAAAATGTAACTGGAGAAAACTATAGAGTTGTAGGTCCATATTATAATTCTAACCATAAGAGAGACCTACACATAAACTTGTTACTTATACAAGAAGGCGAAAACAATCACTATGTGTGGATAAAAAATATGTCCAGATTAATAGGAGCTCAAATAAATCATGGTAAACGATCAATTAGAATGTGTAATTCATGTCTGCTTATATTCAACACGGATAAAGGATTTGAGAAGCATGAAACTGAATGCAACAAAATTGTGACAGCCCTACCAAATGAGACAAATAATATACTACAGTTTGAGCATCAATCTAGATCACTCGAAGTGCCATTTACGATCTATGCAGATTTTGAATGCATGCTGGTGAATATTGATAGCTGCCAACCTGATCCCTCAAAATCATCGACTACATCGATTAAAAAACATGTCCCGATTGCTGTTTCATACTTTATCAAATGCTCATTTGATCCATCTCTAAATAAATTGTTCAAATACACCGGTAAGTAAATTTTTTTTAAAGGATTTATCTCTTATGCTATATGAAAATTATGAGCGCTGTAATATACATTTTTTTTTTTTTTTTTTTTTTTTTTTTTTTTTTACTCTAGGTGAAGACTGTGCACGAGTTTTTGTTACGAGCTTGATTGAAGACTCCAAACATATTCATCGACATCATTTGAGTAAGGAGATCAAAATTAACATGACACCCCAGGATGAAATCAAATTTCAGCAGGCAACAAGATGTCATATTTGTAAGAAGTCAGTATGGGGCGACGTAAAGGTACGAGATCATGATCACTTAACTGGTAAATTCAGAGGAGCAGCGCATTCAAATTGTAACTTAAACTATAAGATACCTAAATTCATTCCAATTTTTTTCCATAATTTGACCGGTTATGATTCTCATTTATTTATAAAAGAGCTGGGTAATATCAAAGGATTTATCAATATTATTCCTCTCAACAAAGAGAAATATATATCCATATCAGCAAAACTATTAATAAATAGTGAGCAGAGCGAGTTTCTAGAATTACGGTTCTAAGACTCATTTAGATTTTTACCTTCAAGTATAGATAAGATAGTAAAAACTCTTGATGAAAAAAAAGATTTTAAAATTTTATCAACATTTTTCAAAGATTATGAATCTATTCAACTTATGACTCGTAAGGGTGTTTTATGCTATGATTATTTAGATTCTATAGAAAAATTAAGTGAGACGGAGCTTCCTCTAATAGAATCATTTAGAAATTCTTTGGTTGAAGAGGATTGTAACCAAGATGATTATAATCATGCTGAGAAAGTTTGGTCACATTTTAAATGTAGTAATTTAAGAGAATATCTTGAACACTATTTAATTACAGACGTCTTAATTTTATCAGACATTTTTGAAAAATTTAGAATTGATTCTAGAACAATTTATGGTCTAGATCCCTGTCACTATTATACATTGCCAGGTTTTTCGTGGGATGCTATGTTGAAAGAAACAGGTGTTAAGCTTGAACTTTTGACAGACATCAACATGTATAACTTTTTCGCCAAGGGTATAAGAGGAGGTTTAACACAATGTAGCTTGCGACATTGTAAAGCAAATAATAAATATATGGTTGATTATGATTCAAGTAAACCATCTGATTATTTAATGTACTTGGATGCTAATAACCTATACGGTTGGGCCATGTCTGATTACCTCCCACATTCAGACTTTAAATGGGTTGAACCTCCGACTAATTTAGATGAGATTAAAGGCTGGTTAATTTCAAATATAAACATTGGTTATGTTTTAGAAGTGGATCTCGAGTATCCCCTAGAAATACATGATAATCACAATGATCTACCATTCTGTCCTTCAAACATTTCATTGTCTGGTAAATCCGATAAAAAATTAATTGCTGATTTGAATAATAAAGTTAATTATATAATTCATTACAAAATATTAATTCAATGTCTTGATAATGGTTTGGTGCTTAAGAAAATTCATAGAGTGATGCAATTCAAACAATCTCAATGGCTTAAAAAATATATTGATTTAAACAATGAACTAAGAAAAAAAGCCACCACAAAGTTTGAAAAGGATCAGCGTAAACTTTGCAATAATGCTGTATTCGGAAAAACTATGGAAAATGTAGACAAACGAAAAGATGTTCGAATTGTCGATTCTATAGAAAGCAAAGGCAGCCATCTCGGTAGTCGCGCTCTTATAGCTAAACCTAATTTTCATAGCATATTAGAATTTTCGGAAACCATGGCTGCTATTCAGTTAAAACGAATTCACAGTGTATATAATAAGCCTATATACTTAGGTTTTTGTGTTTTGGAGATTTCAAAGTATAAAATGTACGACTTTCATTATGCATACATGAAACCTAAATTTAATGACAACCTACATCTGGCCTACATGGATACCGATTCATTTATTTATAAAATAAGAACAGATGATTTCTATAATGATATAAGAAATGATATAATAGATAAATTTGATACTTCAGACTATCCAACCCAAAACCGCTACGGTATTGCCCAGCTCAATGTGAAAAAGTTAGGATTTATGAAGGATGAAAATAATGGTAGAATAATGAAGGAATTTATAGGATTAAGAGCTAAAATGTATAGTATAGACATAGAAGATGCAGCACTAATAAAAAAGGCTAAGGGTGTTAAATCAGCAGCTGTAAAAAAAATGTCTTTACAAAATTACAGAGACTGTTTGCTACACAAACAAAACTTCTATAGTAAAATGTTGAACTTTAGATCTAAACATCATACTATATACACCGAATGTATAAACAAATTAAGTTTAAGTTCTTCTGATAACAAAAGATTTATATGTAGCAACAATATAAATACACTAGCTTGGGGTCATTTTCGAATAGAACTTGAAAATGAAATATAAAACTGATCTAATTAAAAAATAAAAAAAATATTAAAAAAATTAACGTGTCTTTTTACTTAACGATTCTTTTCTCTCTTCACTCATATGGACCACCTTTTCTGAAAAAAACTTAACTCTTAAACATCATGTTCTGTTCATGATTTTGTTCAGTTTCCTATGGTGATTTTTGCGTTCCGAACGAGAATTTTTCGTTTTAACGCGAATTTTACTTTACGTTTTTTGCGTTTTAACGTGAACGTGAATTTTACGTTTTTTACGTTCTAACGTAAACGTGAATTTTACGTTTTAACGCGAATTTTACGTTTCTGCGTTTTAACGTGAACGTGAGTTTTACGTTTTTACGTTCTAACGTGAACGTGAATTTTACGTTTTTACGTTCTAACGTGAACGTGAATTTTACGTTTTTACGTTCTAACGTGAACGTGAATTTTACGTTTTTACGTTCTAACGTGAACGTGAATTTTACGTTTTTACGTTCTAACGTGAACGTGAGTTTTACGATAATCCGCTTGACCAAGTTGTTAACAGAATTGTCTAAGGATTGTTATTATTTTTTTTTTATTTTTCAAAGTAAACCTAAAAATAAAACCAGAAAATATATAAATAAAATATAATATTATAAAAAAAAAAAAAAAAAAAAAAAAAAGAAGAAGCATGTGTTATTATTCAAGATTTGCTCATTCCATTTAATTAACATCACCACTTCAAAATAATATAGGAATATCATAACATTTATATGTTTATTCATTTGCTATTAAGGGTAGGAAAGTAGTCATATACAGGATACTCGTATGATCCTAAATGTCGTATTACACATTGCAAAAGGTTTCTTTGGGGTAAAAAGTAACTAATTAAAAGAAGTATTGAGGTAATAATGCATGCTTATATCATATTGAATATTGATTGCTAATAGTAGAACAATAGAGTTTTCCCCCCGCATTCATTCATGTAGTTAACCTTATCATAAATTTGTATTGTTGTCACTTGGGATATCATCGATGTAAATAAGGAAGCAGTTGGATAAATTTATGTATTGCGATCATCATGAATGCATATATTAATTGTCGGCATCCATCCCTATAGATAAAATAATGTGTTGACCTTATTGACGTACATTTGTATTCCGCAATGAAAATAACCCTTGGACCATTTTTCAGGATTTTAATGATAAGGGACAGGGTTTAGTAATATTATTGACATGATGCTAGCAAAGCAATAGATAAAGGAGGTATAGCCCTATTAGACAAATGAATGCTATGATAGTGAGGTATTAGGCTTTTGTTACACTAATTATTACCTCAATCCAGGAAAAATCCTAAAGCAATAGATATATGTAGATGGTCAAGTCCTATTAGTCAGATGAGTGACATGATGGTAACGATGTATCAGGGTCTTGATATATCAATGCACGTATTATAATCGTAAATCTTAATTGCCGGCATTCATAGATCAGAACCCAAATTGGTACCAGTGGTACCGGTGATGCCGGTGTTCTCGTACCATCTAGGGTGATGCCGGTGTTCTCGTACCATCTAGGGTGATGCCGGTGATGCCGGTAATGCCGGTGATGCCGGTGTCCCAGAACCCTCTAGGATGATGCCGGTGATGCCGGTGATGCCGGTGATGCCGGCGATGCCGGTGTCCCAGAACCCTCTAGTTTATACTACTCACTCGCCTTTTAGTTAATTCAAACATATTATAATATTTTCTCAGGTTCGTTAATAAAACTTATTTACTTTATTTAAATTCTCCAATTATTTACTTCACAAAATAAAACATTTTACTTTTCTTACTACAAAACAATTTATTGTTCGCAACTGAAATTAACTCACTAATTTAGTAACTTTACTTTTATTACAATTAACTTTACTCATTCACGATTAAAGATAAACTGCGTCCAGCGTAAACAGCATTCATTCTGACGTTTAGTATTGGAAGTTCTAAAGCTCATTGTTTACGCATCCAGCACCTAGGATTTCACGTTTTTGTTTAATTGTCCGATTACCTTAATTCCCGATTGTCCTTTAGTGTGATTCTCTGAAAGTCCAATAAAATTGTTCTTCTATGAAAATTAAAGAGACAGACACGACCGTGTACAGACCACATTTTCTTAGTTTAGTACAAATACAGTAGCACATTTCAATTACTAAACATGCCGCCCGCCTTGAAATATTGATTTCAAAAATATAATAATAAATTAACAAATTCAATTTGGCTGGGTCGAGCTTAATTCATTTAACAAAATTTAGAAATTTAGGAATTAATTTCTTATAGTTTAATTACTGTAATCAATTTAAATAGATAAATTCATTCAGACAAATGCAAGTTTAAATTTTGTAGATCTTGATTAACAATGACATTTAAGTTACTGAAACAAATTCTCAAATTTTAACTAACAGTTCAAATTTAATTCAGAAGTTTAAGTAAATTCATAGTTAAATTTCAATGTTGAATAATTTGAATTTATTTTCATTTAATTTTTACGATGAAGTAGAATTCAGTCAGTGAAAAGTTGACAAAGTTTGCTTATAGAACGCTTGATGATGCCATTTTTGGTCTGGATCGTAGCGACTCGGACAAGACCGTCATTACCACGATGAACTTCTCGAACTCGTCCCATCAGCCATCGACTTGGTGGTTGATTATCGTCTCGGATTAGGACCAAGTCGTTTTCCTTCAAGTTCTCCTTACGTTTGTTCCATTTGACCCTTTGTTGCATTGACGTCACATATTCGTCTTGCCAACGCTTCCAGAAAACTTGTTGTAACTTTGATATTAACTGGAATCTTGCAAGAAGAGTTGACCTCACGTTCTCATAATTAGGTTCTGGTATCAAATATGACGAAGTTCCTACCAGGAAATGGGCTGGAGTCAGAGGTTCAAAATCATCTGGTTCACAGGACATTGGAACTAACGGTCTGGAGTTTAAACACGCTTCAATTTTACATAATAGAGTTTGAAACTCTTCAAAGCTTAGCATGACGTTTCCAGCAACTCGCCTCAAATGAAATTTTGCCGATTTTACCGCAGCTTCCCAAAGGCCTCCGAAGTTTGGGGCTGCCGGTGGTATAAAGTGCCAATTGATACCGTCGTTTACTGCCGCTCTGTTTAACTTCTCCTGAATCTTTCGCTTGCCTAAAAAGTCCTTGAGCTCTCCCAACAAGTTACTTGCTCCTACGAAATTCGTACCGTTGTCGCTGTACAAGTTTTTGCATTCTCCTCTCCTGGCAATGAATCGATGAAGGGATGATAAGAAAGCTTCAGTAGAGAGATCTGTAACCATTTCCAAGTGGATAGCCTTTGTAGAGAAACAGACATACACAGCAATATACACCTTTTGGCCTCTACATCCCCTCGAACGTCGTGGTGTTGCCATGAAAGGTCCAGCATAGTCCACTCCCGCATTAAAAAACGCCTTTTCCTTCAGAAATCTCCCTGTTGGTAGACTTCCCATCAGCTGTTGCATTGGCCTTACTCTGTAGCGTTGGCAGTCAGGACAACGATGAATGTACTTTCGTATAGCGTTCCTTGCCCCCAATATCCAAAACCTTCTCCTTATCACTGCACTTACCAATTGTGGACCAGCATGCAGATATTTTAAATGAGTATCTTCCATGACAAGTCGCACAAAGTTTCCCTTGTTAGGAACAATAGCTGGGTGACATTGTTCGTATCCAAACAATGCATTGTGAAGCCACCCGCCAACACGAAGGATGCCATCTTGACCAAGAATTGGATTAAGCTTAACGAGTTCCTTACCAGAAATTTGTTTTTCCTCCTGCAGTTCAACAAGGTACTCACTAAAGTATCTCATTTGAACTGCCTTCAACACAGCAGTTAACGCGTTTTTTAATTCGATAGTTGTAAGCCAGCCTACTATAGGATCTTCTCTTTTGCCTATGCCATACCTTTCAAACAGCTTATTGGCCCTTTTAATCTTGCAATTATTAACGAATCGAAACAAATTTGCAGTTATCCTAAGCAATCGAGTTAATGACGAATATTTTTCCAAGTAATCCCAAACCTCATCGCAAGAGATGATGCTCAATACTACCTTTTTCTCCTCCAGTGTCTTTTTATCAGCATGACAAGATGGAATCGATCCGAAAATGACGGTCTGCTCAAGTAAAATTTTTGGACCTCGCCACCAAAGTTGATGATTCAGCAAAAGACTACCGGATATTCCTCTTGAAGCACAATCTGCTGGGTTATCTTCTCCTCTGACATGAAACCAATTTTCCCTTGGAATTACACCATTGATTGCAGCCACGCGGTTTGCGATGAAACTTGAGAATCTTCGAGGATTCCCGTTAATCCAGTGAAGAGCCACCATTGAGTCTGTCCAGCCATAAACCTTTATATCCTTATACTCACGAATTTCACGTAACCTTGAAATTAGCTTGGTCAAAAGATGTGCCGCGCATAACTCCAATCTCGCAATTACCATTACCGGGTTAAGTGGTGCGACCTTGGCCTTTGCTGTCACAAAACTAGTAATTACCTTTCCCTCCTCGGTAACGCTTCGAAGATACACCACCGCAGCATAAGCCTCCTCCGATGCATCAGCGAATCCATGCATCTCTAACGAATCTATATTGTGCTGACTATACCTGGATATCTCTATACTGCCAACCTCTCTTAAACCCTTTCGCAATTCATCCCATTTTCTTATGTGAGCGGTCGGTATCTGTTCATCCCATCCAACACCCATCTCCCATAAGCGCTGAAGCAGGATTCTATAATTAATCAGATAAGGTGCCAAGTAACCTAACGGATCAAATATCCGGGCCGTCTCAGCAAGTAAGTTCCTTTTAGTGTAGCAAGAGATTTCACGCTGCTCAACCATGAAGCTAAACGAGTCTGTCACCGGATGCCATCTCAGCCCTAAAGTTCTTATAGCTTGGTTTGATTCAACAGACCAGGTCCAGCTTGGCTCTCTTTTCTCCGCAGGAATTTCATCTAATAGTTTTCTGGAATTAGACGACCACTTCCTCAAATTAAACCCTCCTTTTTGAAGCAGCTGGCATAACTGGTCCACTATTTCTCTAGCCTTTGCCTCACTACTGCAACTGAATATGAAATCGTCCATATAAAAGTGGTTAGCTATCAAGTCGGCCGCTTCTGGAAATGTATCCTTCTCATCTTCACCTAACTGCAGGAGAACCCGAGTAGCTAAGTAGGATGCGGGAGCAGTACCGTAAGTAATCGTGTTGAGCTCGTATTCCTTTATTTCTTCAGTGGGACAGGCCCTCCACAAAATCCGCTGAAAACATGTATCCTCATTGTCAACCAAAACCTGGCGGTACATCTGTGCAATATCTGCACTAAGGGCAATCGGATTTATCATGAACTGTAGCAGAATGTGTGTTAAGTCTCTTTGTAGAACAGGACCAGTTAATAGTTGTGAGTTCAACGACATCCCTCCATAAGGTACGCAGGACGCGTCAAAGACGACCCTCAGTTTAGTCGTGCTACTTTCTGGTTTAACCACTGCGTGGTGTGGCAGATAATAACCTTTAACAGCCTTACACCTTTCAGTTGTTATTTCCGTCATATGGCCCAGTTGTTTGTATTCCTCCATAAACTCAACGTAACGTTCTCGTAACTCCTTGTCCTTAGCAAATCGCCTTTCCATGCCTTTGAGCCGTTGCTCAGCTAGGAGCCTTGAATTCCCTTCGAGTACCGCGTTTTCCTTAAATGGTAACCTGACTACGAACCTGCCATTATCTATTCTCTTAAAATGTTCCTTAAAATGTTGTTCGCAAGGATGGTTGTCAAATTTTTGCGTAATAGCAGCTTTCGGCTCCTCGAGTTCCCAAAAGCGTTCGACCAACGACTGCAAATCTTCTGATACGTGAAATACGATCCTTCTATCACCTAGCTCTTCTTCATCATCGCTCGCCAAGACCCAACCAAACTCTGTTCCTTGTGCTACAATTCTGTTATCCTCGTCTTATATCCTTTGCCCGTTCAAAGCTCTGAACATTATGCTAGCCTTCAACAGGACATCAATCGATTTTGGTGTATGAAAATGGGGATCTGCCAAGTCTATATTCCCTAATCTTGATTTGACATCATAAAATATTTTATGCTGAGGTAGCTGCTTTGTTATGTTTCCTAAAATTGAGGCCTTTGTTATAGCCGCGAAATTATTAAACCTTGATTTCAACTCTAGTCTCACTGATCCCCTAACTTTAGCCTCTCCTTCTCCAACTGCATCTATGGTCAAGCTTGACTGACTTCTAGGGAGTCCTAAGTACTGAGCACAGGCCTCGGTTATGAGAGAAACCTGTGATCCCGAGTCTAATAAAGCACGGCACGGTTTGAACACTCCCCATCTATCCCTCACCAGAATGATCGCTGTCGGCAACAAGTTATATGTTTTTGTATTGGTCGCAGAATGATTTGTACAAACGGTGTTGACTCTAGCTGATAATAATTGATGAGCTGAATCCCTTAGTAATGATTGAGATGAGCTTCCTCCTTCCCCTTGTGCATCACCATGCACACCTTCACCATCCGTAGGTGTTGTAGAAACAACAATGGCCGACGTCAGCGGTTTCTGGCTCGTATGAATAAGCGTATGGTGTTTGGCTTTACATTTTCTACAATGCGACGACTTGCAATCCCTTACTGAGTGCCCTGAGTTCAGACAATTGTAGCATAACCTATTTTGGGCGATAACTGATCTTTTCCCAGCTAAATCAAGTTTCATAAACTCAGGACATACCCCTATGTAATGACCTTCCTTGCATAGAACACATGCTGGAGCTACCACAGTATGAGCCACAGCCCGATTCACCCTGCCGGTGGAATTTTGATTTTGTTTATGAGTTTGAATAGATTCCAATTCAAACTGTCTAGCTGTTAAAAATTTCATAATTTCATCAAATGTTGGGTTTTCGCTATCAGCTGACTGTCTGGCCCAGAGTTGCTTTGATTCTGCATCTAACTTAGAAGCAATGACGTAAACTAACCAACAGTCCCAATATTCAGTCGGTACCTTCAGAGATTTGAGAGCCGATATAGATTCCTTTGATGTAGTGAAAAGATTCCTAATACTGCCGGCACTAGGAGACTTCCCTACACTTGACTGATCCATCAAGGCTCTGATATGTGACTCCTTTATAATTTTTTCCTTGTTGTACATGCTATTTAAATCAGCCCAAGCTTGCTCATAATTTGCATCGGAAACGTTAATATGCTTCAATACTGAAGCAGCCTCCCCTTTAAGCGACATTTTCAGATATTGTAGCTTCTGTGCTCCAGATAGTGTTCTAGATTGGTGGACTATTGTCGCAAAAAGATCCTTGAATGTTGGCCATTCCTTGTACTCGCCGCCAAATGAAGGAATCGGACACGGAGGAAGTTTTGAATTGCCATGTGGCTGGATTGCACTGCCGTCAGTGTTTAATCCCGAGAGTCGATTTAACGCTGAGGTAATTGTGAGCTGATTGTTCGTTATAGATCTAAGTGACTCCTCAAATTCAGATGTAATTTGCGGGACATGAAATGTATTTTGAAAACCTGTGGATTCAGCTGAAGTAGGCCCTAAACCCTGACCTAATATACTTAAGCACCATCCTTTAATTGCATAATACTTTGTTTCGAATTCTTCCCTGACCCTTTCCTCCTCTACCAACTCCTCGTCGGGTAACAGTGCTTCAATTTCCAGTTGAACTTGTTCGAGAGATAGCATTGTCTCCTCTAACTTTGCTAGCCTCATTTTGGCATCTACCACCGAAACCGCATCCGTGTCTGTGTTTTCCCTAACATATTTTTCCAATCTACTTAAAATGCCTTTATAACTCCCTCTTTTCTTTCTTAGACTTTCCATGTTAATTTTTTATAAGAATTCGTATATATGTATGTAGCTAGTAATATGTGTATGTATGTATAAAATATAATTTGACAGAAAATAAACTACTCACCGCTCAAAAGCTTTGACTTGAGAGTAATTTTAATGTATACTTAGCTTTTGTAATTGGAGAAAAAATAACAACTATTTGTTTGCTTTTTTTTGTTTAAGCTTCACTTGACACAATCACTACCTTAATTCTTCAACTATTCGTGAGTTCACTAGTTATGGTCTTCACTGTCGTCAAGATTATAGAAAGCTTTTATTTATTTTATTTTCTTCTTTTCGCCTTTGCATACACACACTCTCACACGAAATTTGCACCGTTTATCCCGTTTGTTTTTTGTTAGCTGATTTAACCGTATTATTTTCAATCACAGATCACCCGATAAGCTTTTTCCCGCACCAATTTAATGATTTTTTTTCTTTTTTATACGACCGTTGTATATTTTGTTTTTTTTTTGTAGATTGGGTATTTTTTGAGCAGATTAGGTACTTTTTATACAGGTCTTATGCACTTATTCCAAATCACCAGAACAACTTTCATAGATTTTTTGTTGAGCTCAATTTAGGAGTCGCACACCGTTACCGCACTACCGATCGCCAGAACCACACTACCGTTCTATGGAATTAAAACTATATGCCGATTAAACTACCGCCGATTAACTTTTTTATTATTGTTCCGATCCGGCTCGAAGGACCACTATGTTTACGCATCCAGCACCTAGGATTTCACGTTTTTGTTTAATTGTCCGATTACCTTAATTCCCGATTGTCCTTTAGTGTGATTCTCTGAAAGTCCAATAAAATAAAAGAGACAGACACGACCGTTTACTTCGATGGTTAGATTTATTCTGATCTTACTGAGAATACAGTACAGACCACATTTTCTTAGTTTAGTACAAATACAGTAGCACATTTCAATTACTAAACACTCATCAAAGCTTTCCATAGCGCTTCTTTGGTGATTCTTTTATTCGAGAGTCGTTATAGTTCATTCGGGAGTTGTTCAAATGTGAGAGTCGTTACAGAATCATAAATAAAAATAAAAATCATGAAAACTCATATAAATTTGAATTTCATTCTTACGATTCACATTGGCTTACTGCAGCGAATCTTATAAGGTGAAGTAGAAAAATGCCAACATTGTCGATTGTCCTTTGTTCTCGTACAGTTGTGGATAACAAAACCATTCAAGAGTATAAAGAATTAAAGATCGGGTCGTTACCAGAGATGACAATTAAGCTAAGAGTACATGGCATGTTAATTGCCGCATGCACATGCGGAACTGACGTCATTTGGATGTTACAAACATGTAGGTTACGTGGTATGCGGAAATTGTGAAGCATTTATGGTGACGTAAATATGACATTACTGAGCATACACATACGGCATTTTACATGCCGTGTACTCATTGCATAAGTGTTATATTATTATTATCATCGTTTTGAGGTGAATCTCTCATGAAACAAAAAATCCTTTTTATTTCTGTAAAATATTAAACAAAAAAACTTATGTATGGATTTGTGAAACTTATTATGTCAACGTTATGTTTTTTTTTTTTTTAATATTAAGGTGAAGGTCCAGTTGTACAACCGTGGTTTAAATTTTGAATTGTGGTTTAACAATTTTCACTCGCTATTCGCTGATCTTGGCGGAATTACTGAGGTTCAAGTATTGTTTAAGGCTATCTGCTACGTATTTTAAAAATCTACTTCTTTTTTTGGGCAATTTGTGAAAATTCAAAAACGCATCGTTGCAGAGATGATGCACAATTGTTTCCACCAAAAATTCATCAAAGCTACATCACTTATTGCGTAACGTGTTTAGCATTGCAAACTTGCATCAAGTGATGCCCAAACTTCAAACAAATAAGAATTAAGAAAATTCTTGAGGCATTGTTGCTGATGCAGTTGTATCAGCATCAGCTGCGTCAACCATCAGCAAGCAAAACATTTGGCGTTTATGAATTTATAAAGAATAAAAACGTAGACAATTATTTTTTTTTAATAGGACTTTTAAAGTTTAATGTTTTTATTCTTCACACTTCAACCAGCTAGACCACGGGCTTTACTATCGTCAATTTTAAGTTGGCTGAATTTAAACAAATTCCACTAGATATTATAATTTACAGTACATTTGGGCTGTTTATTTAATACGTGTCAGTCTAAATTATGCGTCCTAGAAAGGTACAACAACATCTAACTGATGAGCCCATTTGTTGTATTCTGGGCGAAAAGCATTTGGACTAAAGGTCACATAAAACTTTAAATTGAGTTTATGAATTTACACTTTACTTCACTTTCTGGACTCAGCTTTCTAATCCCTGGCCTAAACACAGACCTTTCGCAAGGCATTTCGGTGACAGATAGGCATTGGTGGCATGGAGCCCAATCTTGATTTTTTTTTTAAATTATCGTTTCTTAGCTTAGAAATACTTTTTAAGTAGGGTGAATAGAAGGTTTATTTATTTATTGGCTTAATTCAAGCTGATTAACATAAAATATAACCAAAAGAAATCTTAATATTAAATGCTAACAAATAAGAATATTTAGATAGTTAAATTAAACCTGGATTGCGTATTCAAGGATAGGTCTTCCATACGTGGTGAAGAGTGATTTCATGATGTAAGGATTGGAGAATTCTTTCGACCAATACTTTATAAAATAAAACCAAGGCTATGATTTGCTTTTGCAATAATATGGTCAATGTGCATACGAAATTTGGCATAGGCATATATAGGATTATAACATAAATATATTGGGATTTCCATAATTTCTGACCGTTTTGTTCCTCTGAGCTCCTCTTGTAGAAGCTCCTTTCACTGGTTTGTGTGCCAAAAACAACCGTTTTGTTTTTTTTGACTCCACTTCTAGAAGTTCACTCGACAAGGTTCTCCTTTGAGAGTTCCAACCGTTTCTTTTCTGGGTTGTGTCTTTTGTGCCAGGGACATATTTTCCTTCCACATTTTGCCTTCCACCCAATTTTGGTTTATGAGTTCATGCATACAACCTTTAAACACATCCCGTCCGTGCTTGAAGAATAAAGAATAAACCATCACAGTCTACCTCTTCTATACTGGGTGGTGGTGGTACTGGATCTTGACTGGAGTTGGGTTCACTTGACTGGAGTTGGGTTCACTTCTTGTTCTTTTTATTGCTCGACCTGATGCTCATTCAGCAGCTGCTCGCTACTGGAAATGCTGCTTTAATACATCACCTAATCTCTGTGCTTTGGCGACTAAGTTTCTTTTTCTGTTTCAAAGAGCCTGCGTTCCGGTTTTAAAGCCAGCCGCCAGTTACTGGCTTTTTAATACAACTTTTGGGTGTTGTTTTAATCGGAAGAATCTTTGATCTCCTTGAGCTGAGAAGCTGCGTATGCCCTCTTAGTTCTACGCAGGATCTTCTTCTCCTCTCTTTTCCCTTCTTGATACTCCTCTCTCACTGCTCTTTGTTTTTGCTGCAGCATACTCGCTTGGGCATTTTCTGTCACCTTTTTCACCTGGATTCTTAGCTGTGGAAACCTTATGCTCTTACTTTTAACTGTATTACAACCTTTTCAAAAGTCAATTAGCCAGAGAGCCGTTATCATTTGTCACTTCATGGGGCTGTATTTACCAACTAATCCATCGAATGTGTCTCTTCGATGGATTAGTTCTTCATCGATATAACCCCAAACTCTATGAGCTGCATCAAGATGTGGATGTATTCCAAAAATCAAAGCATCTCGACTTCATTAGCACCTAAGAGAAGCTTCGAATATTAGCCCCAGGTTTGAGAGAACGAAGAATCCCGAATATCCGGTTTCAGGACCAATCCATCGCGGATGTGTCAGAATGCTTGGTCTGAGTGAAGAATGGAAGCAGCGTACTTGGGATCGTATAAAGGATAGAAGGCTGCCGTTTCTCAGGCAGTGTCCATATATGGATTGGGAACAAGATGAGTAAGTACAGGGTGGCGCACGAATCGTGCTACAAAAATAAAACGTAATAACTTTTTTTCTGTGTGAGTAATCGGCTTATTTTTTTTTATTTTGTAGGTTACTATTTAGATTTATAAAAATGGATGCTTGGGATACGGAGAAAAGAATTTGGATAGTGCAACGGTACCATGCTTTGCAATCCGTCATTTCCGTCCAAAGGGAATTTAGGCGGGAGTTTGGCGGTAATCCCCCGAGTAGATGGACCATTATGAGGTTTGTAAACATGTTTGCCGAATCTGGAAGCATCGCACGAAGGCCGTACCATCGAGATGCCAATGTTCGGGTTCAGGATACAATCGCAGCAGTAGCATCTGCAATACAGGCCAATCCGAGAGTTTCGACCCGAAACTTATCGGGGCAAATTCGAGTTAGTAGACGGTCATTACAACGGATACTTCATGACGATTTAAACTTGTTTCCGTACAAAGTCCAAATTACTAGCAAGTTAAACCCTCAGGATTTGCCTGTTCGCCTGGAATTTTGCCAAAAAATGATATCAATGGCCGAAGAAGACAACACATTGATCAATTGTTTGTTCATGTCTGATGAGGCCCATTTTGATCTTAATGGCAATGTAAACAAGCAAAATTGCCGTATATGGAATGAGTCTAATCCAGAAATGCTCCATGAGACGGAACTGCACCCAGAACGAGTCACTGTGTGGTGCGCAGTTTCCTCAAGGTGTATTGTCAGGCCGTACTTCTTTGAAGAAAACGGTGTAACCGTAACTGTCAATGGGGACCGTTATTTAAAGATGTTGAAGGAGTTTTTTTACCCAGAACTGCGCCGAAGACGTATACCATTCAACAGCGTTTGGTTTCAGCAAGATGGAGCAACTGCACATATAGCCAGACCAGTTATGGCGGAGCTAAACAAAAAATTCGCAAACAAATTAATTTCTAGGAACTCCACTCTTCGCTGGCCCCCAAGGTCACCTGACCTGACTGCACCAGACTTCTTTTTATGGGGTTATGACAAGCAAGAGGTGTATAAAACGAAGCCCAGGAATTTAACTGAATTAAAGCAGTCCATAACGACAATAATTGAGGCGATCCCAACTTCAACTCTTCAGGCCGCAATGAATAATTTTTTGATCAGGTGCCGCATATGCGTGGGAGAGCGTGGAGGTCATTTGCGGTCTATAATCTTTAAAAACAACTAACTATAAAAATAAAAAAATAATTTTCTAACCAATAAAAAAAAATAAATGAAATACATCGATTAAAAAAAAAAGTTATTTGAATTTCTTATTGTAGCACAATTGGTGCGCCACCCTGTATGTAAGTAAGTAGTAATATGGACCACTAAGTAAAGTATATACGATTTTTTTTTTTTCAAACCATCAAGAACAACAGAAACAAATTGCGTTTTAAAACCCTGCTGTGACTCCAAGAATTGTGAAACGCATTGAATTAAAAGGAGTAGTAAGCTAGCACGGGAAAATGATGGTCATTATAAACCAAATTTTAAATAAATATTTTTAAAAACAAATTGTGTGTAAGTGGAAGTCCACACAAGTGCGGTGCATGCTGCGAATTATAGATCAACTACTATTGTATAATTTTGAATGGAGAACAAACTTGTGTGTATTACTACCTATTACCCGAGTGCCACATCGATCATCATCAGACTTCTTTTAGCGATGCTTATTCTGGTTATAACAACTTGTATTAATTGAATTTAATCTTCGACGAACTGGGCGACATCTCTGTTCTAAAACTAAAGAATATCCTAAATTCATCAGAACTCGGGAAGGTTCAGGGAGGCCCCAGACACCCAGACCTTAACCTTCCCCTTAATTACCTTAACACGCTCCTTACCCATCCTCAAACCTACCTACCTGCATCCTGGGGAGCGCAATGGATCCACTGAGATCCATTATATAGCATCCCCTATAATCACCCCTTCAAACCTAACCATACCCACTCTATGGAATTGCAATGTTATTTAAGAAGTTGCCTATCATATAATAAAACGGTAAGCACGAATTTTGTGGTACAATTTACGCAGTCTACAAAAGCCGAAGGCTTATAAATTATATAGGTATTGTTTGAAAAGTTTTAGTGCGCAAAAGCGCAGAATGCAAACATTTATTAATTAAAATATGTTAATTTTGTTAATGCACCACAAAAACTAAAAACAATAAAAGAAAATTTCGTAATAAGTGCGAGTGAGAGCGGGAGCGAGACTGAGTGTTTATTTATTTGTTTTTATCTATCGTAACCTAAATGTGACGTTTCGATTTTTTCCACCCACCAACCTACCAATTTTCCAGCACAGACTGGAAAGATTATTGGAATAACCGAAAACAGCGTTCAAGGCTGCAGAAAATAATAATAAGTAGCTCATATAATAATGAGTAGCTCAGTTTTTCCCCACTCTAAAGGCTGCCTTTAAGCGATGGATTTATTCTTGCGATTTTGTACTTAATGTTGGTGTACATGGGGTTGCGGCTTGCACCTGCAATTAGTATTGATTTCTCAAGTTCTGTAATGAGTAGATACGCAATCAAAAACGTATGCAAAAAATTATGTCATCGGCGCGAATAATTTGCTATCGATAATCTGTATGGAAGCCCCAATTTTTAATTAATTTATACCATAGTTATTGCAATGTTTATCGAAAAGTAAAGTTTTCTAGATTACGTACTAGTTTTATAAAAAATGCCATGAATTAATGAAGTAAGCGGTGGCAAAATGCAATTTTAAAACTTTTTCTTGACAAACAAACAAAGCTTATTTTGTGTATTTTATAAATACAATATTTTATAATATAAAAATTTCAACCATCCCTGATAAACATTGTAGGTAAACAAAAATCAAGAAAGGAGTCAATTTTTTAGTACTTTTCATCTTTAACGCTTTGCCACTTTATAATCTCAAACCACACGAGTAAAGTTTGTATGATTTACCAACATCAACATTTTCAAACAAAAAGTTTCTTCATATAATATTTATATACCTCCATAAGAATTTATGAAATTTTCCTTAAATGCAAAAAAAAAAAGAAAAAACGTAGGTTCTTATTAATTAAAAACCAAAACTTCTTTCTATTAAATTTTTAGCTTAAATTGCTTAACTTTTTTTTCCTTCCCATGGATGAATATTTCTTCAAAATTGACTAGGTTATAATAAATGAAGGAGATTTTTATTCCATTAGAAGAAAATCTCGTTTATAAATTTTGATATTTGCTTTTCGTAATTAAATTTTGAATTACGCCATTAAATTTTTGTTTGTTAAGCGCTTTAAAAACTTTTACCAGGACCACAATGAAATGTAATTTCTTGGCTAAGTTTTTCCTCAAAATACCTTTCATAGAAAAAAAAAACCAACAGCAAAACTAATAACAAAATACCACGAATTTGCATATTTAAATGAAACACAATTAAGAATTTAAACCAAACATCATACTTTTGGTACGAGCATCTATATATATAATTTGTTTAATCAAAGAGGCAAATTAAAAATAAAATGAATTAACAGAGAATCAATTTATTTCATCGTCATTTTTTTTTTAAATACAAAGAGAAAAACTAAAACTGAGAAAACGAAGACTGAAAAATGGTTTGTGTAATCGATTCTGTGAAAGAAAATAAATTGAGTCGTTGTATTTGAGAAATGAGGGCATGATCCGCCATAAATTGTTCAATTATTGTCTTTAGCCTGGAGGGGTAAAAACTAAGAAACAAAAGCCCTTGTTGGTTAAGAGTGTGCTAAATCAGAAATTTTAGGAGTTAACTACGGCGTATGAGTAATTTTTTTTTTTTAAATTTTAGGTTTTCGTATGCTTTGGTCACGTATACGTTTCATCACTTTTCTGAATCTTAAAATTCGATAGGATTTCCTTCTGGTACATTGCATCAGGGCTTTTCATCCACACAAATAAAAATGCACGACTATATCGCACAAGCTTGGTCATATATGGTTTATATGAATATATGTATAACAACGAATGGACATCCCATACAATATTGTTTCCAAATTTTTATTTAAACAAAAATGTATCTGCATTGTTCTAATTATTTTTTAAAACCTTTAAATTATCAACTCACGAAAACCTTTTAATATTAAATCATGCCTGACAAAATAAAAAAATATATAATTCAGTCAGTTAAAGTGATACACAAAAAATCCCTTAGGTGCACTCTTTTGAAAGCTTTTTTTGTATTCATTGATGCGTAGACACATAAAAAGATTCTCTGGTGAGTTATAAAATACCAACTCATATGAATATTATGTTCCTAAATTTTAAACTACCTACTACCTGATGCCAAAAAGGGATTCTTTTATTAAGAATTCCATCCACAAATCTGTAAAATATGTCTTTAAAACAAACTTGAGCTTTTATGAAGGATATTATGCATGTATGCGTATGAGTATAAAATACACGGGTTGTATTTTTTGCCAAGGAATTTTATTAACAGGAAGAGAATTAAATAAAATACACACGACAAGGTTTGACGTATTTGCTCTAATGATTCAATGCTATACCTATTTGTTGTATAAGTATATGTTGTTTTATGACAAAATTAAATGTGTGTACATTTATGGAAAATCTAACGAAAATAGGTTTTGATGTACAAGCTTGTGCTTCCTAAAACATTCAACTAATTATGATTGAATATAATCAGACTATCCGCAATTGACCTATAGGATTTTACTTATAAATTTGTCTTTATTAAGTTAAATGATCAGTGATACCTAATAAGAAAAATACAGTGTATGCAGCTCTTGACCTGTGGCACCTCATATATGGGAAATTTGAAAAAAGAAAATGCTATCAAATTGGTCAGTAATTGGTCAAGAAAGGTCAACTAGTTCTATAAATTGGTCAGACCTAGATAACATATAATCAAGTGTTAAAGTTTCTCTAGGTCCCCAAGGTCGCTCGTAATTTTTGGCACCTCATTTATCTGAAATAGACCACCCGAGAGATCTCTAGATCGTGATAAAAGGTCAACTATTTTCAGTAATTGGTCAGCCTTATTTTTTTTTTTTATGAATTTTCAAAATTCGTTTCAAGGTCATAAAAAAACTTTTGGCACCTCATTTGGATCTTTTCATAAAAGAAAAATGCCATTTGAAAGGCCACCTCACGGTCATAAAAGAACAGCTATATTCAAAAATTGGTTACGCATACATATTTTCTTATGAATTTTGAATGAATTAAAAATAAAAATTCAAGGTTATGGTCATTTTTGGCACCTCACTTATGGGGTGGCTATTCGTTACTGTCTGAAAGATCTCTCGATCAGCTATTGATTATTTTTTACGATTTTCAGAGTTTTTTTTTCAAGGTCACGATCTTTCGGATGGTATACTTTTGTTGTAAATTTCTCATAAATGAGGTGCCAAAAATCGCACGTGACCTTGAGAGCCATTAAGAGTAGATTACAAGTTATCTAATGCCAACCAATTTCTAGGACAAGTTGACCTTTTCTGATCAATTACTGACCAACTAGATGGGATTTTCTTTCCCATATATGAGATGCCAAAGGTCTGGACAAATTTTCGAACCTTAGCACAAAACCCGGAGCGGTGTGTGGAGGCAAGTACTTAGTTGAGCAGCTTGTAATCCTCCTTCATCCATCGTTGCTCATTAGTAAGCTGGGTTTTGGAGCCAGAATCATTGTTAACGGATATGTCTTTTATCTCTCTACCTAGAATATAAAATTCATAAGAACTAGCCTACTTATCAATATCCTACAACTGAGTTACTGGCCCAATGTGAGAGCACTAACTTAAACTCTTTTTACTTAATGCCAATGCTGTCCAGGTTCCAGCTTAATAACAAAGCCAGCGTCAGTCATCGTGGTGCCAGTTATTTTTTTCTTTGCTTTCTTGTAACATTCTTTAGCAAGATTTTAAGAATCATTTTTCGTTCTCACCCTAGGATTGCAGTTAATCAGTTAATTTTTGAAAACAATCACTTTGATCTTCAAGTTATTCTTCATTATTTCATTATATAGCCATTAAGCTATAGACCATGGGGTTAACGAGATATTTTGCATCAAAGCACTTACAAGAACAATTATGTTACTCCATGTTTGGACATTAACTTCCTCTTCAATATTAGCCGAGTATCTCGTGAAGCCAATGGTTTAAAGCTTTACTGCCATAATACTGAAATGATATTCTCACAATAACCTTTTTAACGATATAAATGACACATTCGTGATGAGAAATGGACCAGCTCCAACAAACTGTTGTACATTGTCCCCTACATTGTATTTATTATATCATAAATGAAAGGCTTTCAGCTAACTGAGGTTTTCTTAAAGAAGAAAAGAGATATTGGGAAGATTTAAACAGAAGAAAATTAGTTCTTTTATAAAAAAAAATTAATTTTTTGATTTAATAACGGGAATATATCAAAAGCTTGCCAAAAACTTTCAAAAAAGTATTATTTGGTTTTTGTAACAAACACCTTGCTGACCAGTGTATTTTTAACTATTCTTGCAAAGACCCGAGATTTTTTTAAGTTTATTGTTTTCAAAAACATATTCATATATATATTATATTATATATTTATTAGATATCTTAGACCCTCGGTCCCCAAACTGTGTGCCGTGGAACCTTAAGGTTCCGCAAAACAGTGCCCAGGGTTCCGCGAAACTCTTGAAGAAAAAGAAATAATTTTTATAAGGAATTTCAAAACAAATACTTTCAAGGAACGACTGGTGAAAATTTCCAATTTCTTTTTAAAATAGATATAATGTGAAATCACTGGAAGTATAACAGCCAGTTATTGCAAAATGCATCATTATGCACTTATTGAAAGATAACTGATTTGATAAAAGTTCTTGATTGGGATGTGAAGATTGTAAATTTTGTGAAAAGGGATCCTTGCCAGCCAAGATTGGACGAGAAAGTGTGCAAAAACTTTGGGAAATCAGTTAGAATCCTGTCTATACATTCAAACTTCTAGGGAAAAAGCTGTAACCATCAAGTTTTTTTTTAATTAGATCAAAAATATAACAGCAACGGCTGTATCGCGGGATGAGCAATTAATTGCAAAATTAGCTTATCTTGCGGACAATTTTTGAAAATTCAATGAAACTGCTACGGCTTTGTTCGGAAAATAAACAAAGAAACTGGTAATTAAAAAAAAAAAATCAATTTCTGATTAAAAAGAAAGGTTTTTTTTGAAAAACAATGCAAGCAATGAATTTCCAATTTTATACAAATCTAGCTAGGAAACATGCTGGAGATCCACTGGTTATCACAATGAGATCACTGGCTTTCCATTTATAATGAGAATCTATTCTACCTTAGGTGCTAAATTACGAGTATGATGATGACAGGTTAATCAGCATAAGCTTATGCAGCCAAAAAATAAAGATATACAGGGTAATTCCATGAAAAAGTAGACATGACGATAGAAAAACAGAAAATTTATCTCGCCCTCTGTTCGCTAGTTTTAAAATAATAATTGCAAAATATCCTACAAGAAACAAACATTTTGCGGAAAATAATATAAAATTATAAAAAGCCTAGCCCTTAATTTTTAAATTGAAAACGTGAAATAACGTGAGTTACCGACTTTTATAACGTGAGTTACTAAGTATTAAATTAAAATTGTATACATTTTTTTAGTAATTTAAAGCTTCTGTTCAGTTTTTAATAGCCTGATGTATTTTTAAATCTTATTATTTTCTTAACACTCTAGTTAAGCTTTGTAGGTTTGTTCAATTTTCAAAAAATGTGCAAGGAACTGCCACAAAACCCGTGTCAGAAAGAATTTTTTCACAAAAATTTGGATTTTTTTCTTAGTAGCCGATTTACATTTTCTTTTATTTATAATTTAATAAGTAGGAAAATTTTAATAAAGAAGCTCGTAAAACTCTCCCAAATGTAACGTGAGCTACCATGGAAATTGCCCTACACGGATACTGAGTTTTTTTTGTAAATTCTTCTCGGTATAAAAAAAGAACCGACCTGAATTTTCGTATTAAGATAGTTCTAAGGCCAAAAGGTATTAGCATTAAGTTATTTTATAGTTTAATTTAAAGCACCCGTATGGGCCCAGAAAGTTAGTTATAATATATTTGTAATTAGGCAAGTTGTTATAATTTTTGGCTAACTTTAAGATAGTTTTATGAAAATGGAAAAATAAAAATGGGTTTAAAAAAAAACTTATCCAAAAAATAAATATGGACGCTATCCCAGATATCCAAAAATACAACTTTCGGACACAGAACTCATGTCTTTCAATACTACTATATTCGTGGTACGATTAGTGGCTCACGAAATATATTTGATAAAAGGTGTTTTCTAAGATGGTGGTGGCTGAAGTTCGCAAACCCCCACTCCACCAACTTGCATTTACATTTTGGGGACACCCCTGAATATATTTGATCTAGGAAATCAGTTCGGTAATAGTTCGCAGAAAAAAGTACCCAGTTTTTAGCCTGCTTCTACAAAAGCACAAACTATATTGTGTATTAAAGATCTTAGGGAAATGTGTTTTAATTTTTGTATTCAAAAATGTTTTTATAAATTCTTTAATGGAGTAATTTTTAAGAAACCGCTAAAAAAACTTTTCAAATTTTGTTTCCATTGATTATATTTTGTTGAGCAAAAATGAAGATTATTTTTTGTATAGCTTAAGCAGCTTATACATATATGTATGCATAATTCTATACATACTCTTATTTGAAGAGTTCTTTTAGTAATCTTAAGAAATAATTTAATAGCTTTGAACATTTTTCTCTAACAACAACAATGATTTTCAAACATTTTATTTTTTATAATAAGGCTCTTGAAGATAAGAGCAATTTCATGCAACCCATTGGTCCTTCTTTTTTTAAATGAAAACTTTTGCATGATAAAAAAAGTTTAACCAACAGTAAGAATCTTCTGGTTCACTCAGGTCTGCCTTGGCTTAGTTAACGAGACTTCCGTATTCCGTTGCCATTTCACTATTCTAAATAGCGGTGTGGTCCCCATTTCAAACGTCATTTTACGTTGGATAAACAAGAATAGCAAAGAATAGAAACATGCATGAGACATTCATACATATTACATACCGCATAGCCTTCGAGAAAATGTATTTTGCGCTGGTGGAAGATGGCAGTTATTAGACCTTATGCCGATACTGAATGTTATTAGGACATGCATGTAAAATATCTTTTTTTCACAAAACTCTGACATCGACATATAACATCATATTCCACTGAGACGCATTTGGTTTCAGCAAGATGTAGCTACCTGATGGTCACATATCAAAAACAGCAGGAAGCCTGATTTCATTGCGTGTGGTGAGATCCTTTGGCCTCCTAGCTCCTTAGAACTTTGTACATATCTGCATCTCGTTCTTTTTTGTGGAGATATACTACTACATTTGATGCAAAGAGTGTTTATTGAAAAACTAGAAATCATCGAATATTTAAAGGAAGCCATCCACTATTTTACGCTCAACTTTATAAAAATCCTAAAAATTTTCTACCGAGGAATTTATCACAACAAGACATACTCTTGATGGATTAAAGATTTCTCCACTAAAAGCCGGACCTTTGTTTTAATGCAGTACGCCAAAGGTTGCTTCCCAAATGGGTCTTGCTAAGATGAATGAAGAAGAGATTATAATGAATCCGTGCAATTTTTAGCTTTCTTTGTCTGGTCAAAGGATGGAAGAATAAAATTTTCAGCTAAAATTTGCAGAATGTACCTACCTTTCCATTTGTAACGGGTGATTTTTTAGCTGGTTTGGTTTTGGCAACACTGGTTTTGACAGCTGACGTGTGTTTAGTACCTTGTGTCACTGTCAAACAGCTTCAGTTTGGTTTGCAATTTAACCATGGATCGTCTTACAAATGAACAACGCTTGCAAATTATTGAATTTTACTATCAAAATTCGTGCTCGGTTCGAAATGTTCATCGCGCGCTGCTTCCATTTTATGGTCGGCATTCTCGACCTTCTGAGCAGTCTATTCGGAAGATTGTGACCAAATTTCGCACCAAATTTACTTTGTTGGACATTAAACCACCAACACGTTTACGTACTGTGCGTAGTGAAGAAAATATTGCGGCCGTATCAGCTAGTGTGACAGAAGACCGCGAAATGTCGATTCGGCGCCGTTCCCAGCAGTTAGGCCTTTGTTACAGCACTACGTGGAAAATTTTGCGGAAGGATTTGGGCGTAAAACCTTTTAAGATACAGCTGGTGCAAGAACTAAAGCCAGCCGACCTACCACAACGCCGAATTTTTGGTGAATGGACTCTTGGAAAGCTGGCCGAGGATCCGCTTTTTTATCGAAAAATTGTGTTCAGCGATGAGGCTCATTTTTGGTTGAATGGGTACGTAAATAAGCATAATTGCCGCATTTGGAGTGAAGATCAGCCAGAAGCATTGCAACAGCTACCAATGCATCCCGAAAAAGCCACTGTTTGGTGCGGTTTATGAGCCGGCGGCATTATTGGGCCATATTTCTTCAAAGATGATGCGAATCGCAGCGTTACTGTCAATGGTGAACGCTACCGAGCGATGATAACAAACTTTTTTTTGCCCGAAATGGAAGTTCTTGACTTGCATGATATGTGGTTTCAACAAGACGGTGCCACATGCCACACAGCACGCGAAACAATGGCGCAATTGCGAGGCGAGTTTGGTGAACAGTTAATTTCACGTTTCGGGCCGGTCAATTGGCCGCCTAGATCGTGCGATTTGACACCATTAGATTATTTTTTGTGGGGGTATGTCAAGGCTAATGTCTATAGGGACAAGCCCGCTTGGATTGACGCACTGGAAGCCAACATCCATGCATTCATTCGTGAGATACCGGCCGATATGTGTGAAAGAGTATGCCAAAATTGGACTCAGCGGATGGGCTACCTGAGACACAGCCGCGGTCAACATTTGCATGAAATTATCTTTAAACATTAAATTGCAAGGTTCAAACTATCGATTCAAATAAATATTTCATTCATTTTTTCGAATTTTGTGTGTTTTTTTTTTTTTTTTAAGTTCTAAACCTCTTAAAAGATCACCCGTTATAAACAAGTCACAACAACAAAATGCGAAAAATTTGAGTTTTTGTCGTAAGAAAATATCTCAAACACTATGCTGTACTTTGTTTTATTTAATAAATTCTTGTGATGCAATTATCATAAACACAATTAAAAAAAACGTAAAAAATAAGGTTCTTGTTTCTATTGAACAATTTAAATGCTGTCATTAACCAAGCTTGACTAGCTTTTATTTATTATTTTCAATGTCAATTATAGAAAATGGCTATAAAATATATCCTTAAAAATAATACGGAAGTAAAACTTTAATACCATTTTTTTTTCAACTTTGCAATTCTTCTTTAACCTTTTTGACATCTTACTATAACAAAGATTCTATTATCATAAAAGACTAAAAGATGGGATGATCAAGATAGTAAGATAAAGGTTCTTCAAGATTAATCATTTTGCTACCTGCTATTAAGCTCCAAATGGGATACATGTGACTTAGGTGATTATGGGGTCAGTTTATTTTGCTATGACTATCTATCTTTCAGATTGACAATAATTTGAAAAGATCTATGAAACGCCCACTAAAACTCAACCCTAATCAATCAAATGAAACAAAGACATTTGGTCTAATAAGTGTATATGTGAAGAATCAATTTTGTCCATCGCAAGGAAAATAGCTATTCAGTTGGGTTATTCTTTATTTATGTTTGCTGAATTGATAAATTGGGTTAAGCAAAAGCATTGTTTTCATTCAAAATAATTTATTAGACAATTTAACCAAAAAAGAGACAAAACAAAATATAAGTTGATCAAGAAACCATCATGCACAATGGAGAATTTTTTTTGTATAATTTTCAAAACAAGAGTCATCCAAATCAAAGTTTACCGGAAATGAAGGAAGTTCACTTGAAAAATTAAGTGTGTGTTGAGCTTTACTTTTCGGTATGAAATCTTTCAGCCATACTTTTCAGTATCCTTTTGAGAACTTATTTTGACAACTTTTAACCAAGGCACAGTGTGACCGATGGCTTATAAAATAGATTAAAAATTTTTTTTTTTAAATATATTGACAGGTTTTTATTACTCTCTATTCTCTATTCAAAAAGGCATTCGTTACTGATAGAAAAAAGCACTTGGGTGTTTTTATAGTTTTATCTTAGCATTTTTTTCCAAAACAAATGATAATAATTTGAAATTTTAATGAAATCAAAAAAATTATTATTTAAGCTTTACATTAAGGAATTTAAATGTACTCGTATATTAGATCCGAAATAATTTTACTAAAAAACAATTTTTGTGTCTACATAAAATCACGCAATCAATAGCAAAAGCAGGCATTGCAAAATAAACTGATAAATAAGTGGGCGTTTTGATGGATATGTCAAGAGTTGGATTTGAAAATACTTTTATTAGTCTCAGCTCAGAAGCAAGTATTCAAAATTTCAAGCACCAAGTCTGCTGGTTAATTTGATGTCAATTTTTCTGGAATTTTGCTTCACTGTGCAAAAGGGTACAAAATTTAAAGGTGGGAATTTGACATCAATCTCCAACTTACTATATTCCTTTTAAATTGATTTGAATTTAGAAAGTAAATTTAAAACGTTAAAAGAAAAAAAAAAACATCTTAAAAATTTAAACGTTAAACAACTAATGTATGCACACATAATTTGTATGTTCTTTCAAACTTTAATGACAAATAAAAGTCAATATACAGGGTGTCCACCGGGAAGGTATACTACGAATTTCCAACGAATAGGTGCAATACTTAAAAATAGATCTTTTTCTATTGTCAACAGTTTCAAAGAAATTAAACCCTTATAAAAAGATTTTTTTGCAAAAATAAAAATACTGCAAAAAATTTCAAAGGAATAACAACTTTTTGAAAGACAAAAGAACACAACTTGACAAACATACATACACTTCAAGCTACATAGATTCAACGAAAAAGAAATTGCCAAGTATAGATGATTTCGTATAATATAACTTCTAACACATTATATACCTGTCAAGGCCCAAAGGAAAAGAAATCGATAAATGCTTTTGAAATCGTTTAAAGATAAAATTCGAAAAAAAATTAATGTGCGTCAATTTTATATTTTTTTGTCGAAGATATTTTAATTACATATAAAAAAGTAACGAAGTTGAAAGGTAAAACCATAGGTGCCAGTGGTGGGGAGGACTTGGTAACAATTCTCAATAAATATGCAACGATGTGTAAGAAAATGATGACATACGAAATTGGCGGACAATTATTATAATGGTTTTTTAGCTCACATTCGAAAATTGAATCGATTCAGAAACATTATAATTTTATAAAATATTGACATTTTAATGTAGGCAGTGGCATGGCAAGTAGGGGGCATAGGCAACGGGTGGCACTTTGCCAGGGGTGGCAATTAGTTTCAGTTAAATTTGTTTTTAAATAAATCAAATGACAATCGGCAAAAATGTATGGAAGTTTTTATAGGAACCACTAACAACGAGACTTATGTTGTTGGAAACGTATTTCCATGTACTTCAATAGTCACTATGGCAGCTTATTTCAAATCACTGTGGAAAAAAAGTTATTCGCTAAACAGGGTTTTGAGTTTGTGCATTTCAGTATGGAAAAAATCTATTAAATCTGGTCAAACAAATGCCAATAAGATGTACATCATTGGAAAGGTATTTTAAAGAAAAATAATATTTTCTATGAGAACTTACTTAAAATTACTGTGTGGAAAAAGTTATTCGCTGTTTTAGTGAATTTTTGTTGAACAAAAATTAATGTGACGTGGGTTGAAATAAACTGCTCTACCAACTATTGTTGTGCATAAAAATACCTTTCCAACGACATACAACTCGTTGTTATTGGTTGAGCTGGAGTACACACATTTGTTCCCATACTACACAAAAACATTATTTTTTTCACACCAAAATGCACCAAAATTTTGTAATAGTTAGCAAATAACTTTGTTCGTACAGTGATTTGAACTAAACTGCTATGAAAGATATTGTAGGTAGTGAAAATACCTTTCCAATGATATGTGTAATAATATGTATGTCTCATTTTTATTGGTCTAGTAGACCATTTTGTCCTCTTCTCCCTTACAACGCAGATTCTTCTTTCAGTCCAACGAATTTATTTATAAAGTTTACCGGCGTTAACACTGCTTCACTGTTAGTAAGTGGACATTCTTTGTGTTGATTAACAACAAAATCTAATCAAGGCTGCTCCCTAGAATGCAACTACATTTTATCACCATTGCGATCGATTCCATTTCTGTGTTTTTTTGGGCTTCTGGAAGCCAGTTTTCTACACAAAGTTAATGAAGTCTAAATATACCAGCAATCAAAAGGACATTACAGATCTTCCTTACAAAGAAACTAGATCAATTGGTAGACAGTGCTTTTACTTATGCTTAAAATGTATTTCAAAAACTTGGAATTTTGATGGTATGCCCCAGGAAAATAAAAAAATTAAAAATATATACGTGGTGTTTGGGAGAAACATGATAACTGCATTTTAAAATTTGCTTCTTTAAGTCCACTTTAAATTGAACTAGAGCCTAAACGAGTTTACCGATTTTCTTCAAATTTAAAAAGCTTATGAAAAAAGTCTTCAAAAAATTGTGTTCTAAATTTGAAGAAAATAAGTTCATCCGTTAAGGCTCTAGCACGATTTAAAGTGGGCGTAAAGAAGCAAATTTTAAAATGCAGTTATCATGTTTCTACCAAACACCACAGATGTATATCTTCGTTGACAGAAATAAAGAGTCTGCCTTATCGACAAAATACTATCTCTTTTCTTAAAATGTCTTTCCATTTGAGAGACTTTCACTATAAGGCGCCAGTTATAGCTATCATTGAAACACATTATAGAAAATTTTAATGATTGATTTTGAGACATTTAGAAAGCAAAATCATTTATTATTGTGATGGACAAATAAAGCTTCATACTTTATTAATATTTCTAATCAAAAAAAAAATTCAAATATGCCCAACTTTCCACATAAAAAACTTTCGTTATTTCAATGATTGAACTACCTTATCAATGATCATTAAAATCTTTTCATGTCATTTTATGTGGAAAGTTGGGCCTATTTGAATTTTTGTTGACTAGAAATATTAACTAAGTCCTTAGCCTTATTTGTTCATCAAAATAATTAATGATTTTGCTTTCTAAATGTCTCAAAATCAATCATTAAAATTTTCAATGATGAGTTTCAATGATAGCTATTACTGGCACCTAAAACTCTGGAGAGTAACTTGCGGATAGCTGCCCTCCTCTCTGTGAGCTAATTTCATCAGTGTAAACTTGCAAGCAACGTTGCCATAATGGCTTTATAAATGCTAGATCTAGCATAATACAGATGGGAAAAGCATTTTGAAATTTTAAAATAATTCTAAATGCTTTTTTTGCATTATCTGCCTTTGTTTAGCATTCGAAATGCTGGATTTGATTTTAAGAAAATATTTAATTATATGCTCTAGATCTTCACTTTATATCTGAATTCGTAACTTACTTAATATTTTGAACTTCGAATTTGATAATATTACGGCTGATTTTTGAGTCAGTAAATGTGTGTTATAAGTTATCATTGTAATAGGTCAATAATGTTATGACACTGGCCCAATGAAATCCACTATCCAATCATCGGCTGAATTCAAATTTACGTAGGGATTTGGTTCTGTGCAAGAAAACATATTTCAAATACCAAACAATAAAATAAAACAATAAAAACCAAATAGCCAGTGTTGCCAGAACGGACTCTTTATAGTCAATCCGGCTACTCGAACTTCTCATTCGTTCATTCAAATTGAGATGTGCGATGAATCCCAATTTGAGCTATTAGTTTTAAAAATAGGTGATTTTAGGCTCCTTTAAAATTGAGAAAGAAAAATCATTTTATTTTGATTTTCCATTGACTTTTGCATATGAGAACTTTAAACTTTTGAACATTTTTTTGTGAATTAACCTTAACTTACACGTCAATATTTGCTTGTATCCGCACTGTCAACTCTAAGCAGTTAATTTTGCCCGCTGTAATTCTTACATCTGTTAAATTTTGTTTCAACTTTCATCGTTTCTGGACAAATTTTATCGATGTGAGAGTTACAAAATGTGGGTACGTGGGTTCAATTAAAACATTTACTCAAATTTGACTTCTACAACGACAGAATATGTATGGAATATATTTTGGAAGCAGTAAACGAATTTAAATTGAATTTTATAAATTATGTACATAAGGATGATCATAAAAATGGTTTTTATTTTGTTTTTAGGAAATTCATGTAAAATGTTTAATCAAATTTTAAATTGTATGCATAACTTTGGTAAAAATTGATAAAACTTTATTTTAATTTACTAATTTTTGAGCATAATATTTGAGTGGGGATATTTTCGGCTCCAAGATTTTAAAAAATTGGGCTCCACAAGTTTTGAAAAATCTGGCAATATTGTATTTAGCTATAAATATTTGAACCAATTATTTTTTATTGAGTTAAAAGTACAAATTTTTGAAAAAATAAATATTTACTTAACTTTATCAAAAGCTTTTTTTAAGTATTGATAAAAAATGTTTTGCAAGGGAAAATAGGTACATAATATGGATTTTGAAATCTAGCATTCTATTTTTTGAGCTCCCATACGATTAAAAATTATAAAATTTGAGATCTAGCATACTGAAATTTAAGATTATGGCAATATTGCTTGCAAGTTTAATTCTCAGGAGCTGCTTGAGAATTGTTTGCAGCTTTTTATTCTCAAACTCAAATAGACATGCAAAGATTTCAGCTCACCTTAGCCAGACTTTTAGATAAAAACTATGAAAGCAATTCAATTTTTGCACCTCATGAAGATAACATTTTAAGGATGTATTTGAGATCGAACGCGTACGGTTAAGAGCAATTATATATTTTACGACAAAATGAATGAACTCGCTTATAAAAGCCCACTTAAACTATCTATCTACAAGAACGACTACCTAACGTAACAAAATAATGCTTCGTCTTTTTCTCACAATTGCAATAAGTAATGCTGGCTGTGCAAGGCCGGATTGAACTTCTTAGGCCCTAGGCCTATATAGTGAATGCGACGTTTGCTTTTATTTCTTTGGTCTTTAACTAAGAAATCAGAAAAAATATAAGCTAAAAACATCTGTATTCTGAATAATTAAGAAATATGTAAAATCAAAATCGGGAAACTAATTTTTTTATTGAAAAAAAGCTAACATCAGATATAGAAATTTTTTTATCAGAATGACAGAATAGCATAAAGTAGGCATACATTGAGTATTAAATACATGAAGTGCGGAGTTCTTTATCATATTTTTTCTCAAGCTGTATTGAACGCAAGGAAAAACTCAATACATAAATATATAGAATCAGGTAAAAATAAACCGCAAAAAGTACAAGAATTTGAAAGCTTACCAGACAATTTTTTTTTTCCCGTGGGTTGATGTAAGACCTCCATAAGACTCTATGAGGACCGAAAAACACGTGCTCATAGGTGTGAGAGATTTTTACTACACTAAAACCACCTCCACTTCCCGATTGCTACTAAGTTGCAACTTATCTAGCAATCTTTTTAACAAAGTTAAGTAACGTGTTGCAGGTTACTTTCCGGTGAAAGTTTCTGCTTATTCCGCGATTAGATTCGACTCGTCAAGAATGTCAATAATCGTTGAATTAGCGTGTTTTAATAGTCAATTTCTATGTTTTCGTGCGGAGCTTTTTATTTCGTCCCGAACCGTAGAAATCCCGAGATCCCTGTGAGGATCTTCGTTTCATATGACCAAGGAGCATTTACCAGACAGTAAATCGCTTATTGTACTCACATTAAAAACCAAATTCACCCAATTCTGGCAAAGTTAAATTATAGTTTTTGGGAGAAGAGATAAGAGAACGCTCACGAGAGAGTAAAAACATTCCACTTCCTGCACAAGAAATTTGTTTGAGCAGAAGTTGTCAGTTCGGTGTTCTATCAGTTGAAAATAAAAACAAAAAAACGATATGGGTATTGTTTACTTTTACTTATTTATTTTTTTTTTTTCATATTTTGTCTTTTTTACCAAGTTATACTCTTAGAATATTTAAAAAATAAATAGAATGTGCATTCTTGTTAATAGGAATTTAGTTAGTGCTCCCTCTGTCGTGAGCCCTAAGGCCTAGGCCTAGTCGGCCTTATGGCTGCAGCTGTGAGAGGAGTTTCTCAAAATAGAAGCTTATTAAAAAATATTTCACTTCCACAATGAGTAAAATTTTAAAGAAGTTTTCTGTTAATAAATAAATATAAAAAAATGTACTACATCTGTAGTTATTTATTTATTATATACCTTACACCTTTTTTTTCTCATAATTGTAATCATATTATAAAACGGCAAACACGAATTTTGTGGTACAATTTACGCGGTCGACAAAGGCCGAAGGCATATAAATTATGTATCATTGGAACGGTTTTTTTGAACAGAAGTGCAGAATGCAATCATTGATTAAATAACTGCACCACAAAAACTAAAAAACAATAAAATAAAATTGCGTAATAAGTGCGGGGAAGAGCGAGAGCGAGACCGAGCAATTATTTGTTTTTATTTGTCGTAATTTAAATGGACGTTTCGATTTTTTCCACCCACAAACCAACCAATTTTCCAGCACTGGCTGCAAAGATTACTGGAATGTCTGATGGAAGCGTTCAGTGCTGCAGATAATAGTAAAAAGTAGCTCATACCAGATTTACATGAGCAGATCGAAGGATCGGATTCAATCCGAATCGAAAATTAAATGCTCTAATCATCTCATTTAAACATTAATTTCATAAATAAATGTTTGCTATAAAATTATTTATTTATTTATTAATGAATCTAATTAATCAACAAAACTAATATTTTATTTAATCTAATTGTAATTGTAACTTGCACCCATTTGAATTCTATTTTATGACATATGAAACATTTCTTTAGACAAGAAAATCAATGTGTTCCTGAATTTTAACTCTTCATGTGTTAAGACAGGCAGACACATTCCATCATTTTACACAATATACTAAAGCCATGCTGAATAGGTACACACGTCCTTCTAAATTAAATATCAACCAAGAGAACCCATTCATAAATCTTGAACAAAATGTTTCCTTTTTCTCGAAACATATTTTTCCACTTCAAGTTAATTAGATTTTTTTTTGACATATTCCTTTTCAACAAATACTATAGGTTGAAATTCAAAACAGAAACAAATAAATATTTTCCTAAACAAACAGAAGTATAATGAAAAAACAACAATTTGCATAAGGAGCTTCCTAATAACACGTATTCAAGTGGAGAGATATATTGTATCAGTGTAAGAATTTCCAAAGTCAATTCAGCCATACATATACAACACCCATTTGTTTGGTTAAAAAAGACATATTCCAAAATAATATGCACGGCTCTAGCTGTATAGTAGATTTTATTAATATTATGTTTGCTTATTGATATTCACAGCATAAGCTATACGGAGCTTTAAAACTTCCTGTATATCAAAAATGCAAATGTATAACAGTTGAAATGTCATATTATTTGAATGTCACCTTCATTTCTCATCCTTTCAGTTTTTGCTGCGAAGGATTTAGTTTTACATATTTGAAAGAATTGCATATTCAAATATGTATAGTAGTAGTTGTTTATTTCCTTTTTCTAGCTTTGAAATTTATTCAAGTTTTACTTTTTGTTATTTCTTTTGTCAAGAATAAGAAAGTGTTAGGTATTTGCTTTGCTAATGAGCTTTATGAAACGGAAGCAATTAAAGCTTATGTAAGATAGTTTCGTGAAGGCTTTTTAAGAAACAAATAAAGTGGAAACAAATATCACGCCTGGAAACACAATACATTAAAGTCGAACTGTTTATTAAATAAAAATAAATGTGGTGCTTCTAGGCAACTGGTGGAGAACATAGGCCTAGTAAATCACCTGACATCTCTCAACCAATTTTGTGTGCGTGTTGTTAGTTGCCAAATGCAAACTGCTAAAATTAGAGGCACATACATAGGTAGGAGGTACTTTAGGAGGATTTGTCACTTCCAATAGTAAGAGGCGCAATATCCCTGAAAAAATACTCCTTTATTTTTAGGATTCTTCAGGCTGGGATTTGATCAGACCTGCATCCAAACATGGTCTTACGCACTAACTTCTTCGCCAAGGGGTAAATTACCAACAAATTCGTATTCAAACGGTATTTTTTTTTTTTCAATTAAGTTTTTGACAGATTAAAACATTTCTTTTATTTAATTTTTTCAAATGTAGATTCTGAAAGATATTATTCGCTAGACAACGGCAACGGTTGCATCATCTCACTAGTTTTGATCCTTTTATAGGGGAAACTTGCAAATTTTCTTTATGGTGGCAGTCACTTTTGCTATATTTTGCCAATATCCTTATTTTGTTTGTTTGTTAAATGTTACCAAGATTGAATCAAAGAATATTTATCTAAATGCTAACCACTGAATTCTTGCAATCACATCCATAACCACAACTGAAATTTACACATATGGAAACCACCACTTCTTCTATCCGTTCTAAGCAAGAAATGCAAATTTTGTAAGTAACATTTGAGTGTGGAACAAACCTAAATTCAAACAAATAACGAAGGATATAATATTGAAAGTGAAATTCAAAACAACTCTTGATGTAGTTCTTGCTTCTGAAGTGACATAGATTTTCAAATTCAATGCATATCCTATTTTTGTTCACCTTTAACCTTACATTAATAATGTAGGAATTCATGTAGATGCTTGTGCAAGTTTATATTGCTTCAGAAGTTGAACAAGAAGTTGTTTATTCGAGAATAGTTTCTTGATACAGTATATTTAACAGATAAAGGAATCTGTATTTAAGAACAAAAAAAAAGCTTATATGTAATACCAACAAAGGTATTATCTTTGGTTTGAGGTAGCAGACATCACTAGCTACATGACAGTAAAATCCTTTTAACTTTTAAAAATGGGCTTCCGCAGTCAATTCTGGGGCTTAAATGTTTCAAAAGTGGTGCCTTCTCCACTTGTAATTGGTAACTTTTTCCATTAGAACTCATATGGGTGTGAACTACATAATCTCCGAAGAAAATTTCATACACTCTGTATGTCAGCAGCTATAGCTTCTTTTATTTTGTGGTGCTTACACATTATCAGGGATTTTGGAGGGTGGTAAACGGGTTCTGTATTGGGGTTAATGTCAACTCTCTCTTTTCTAGAGACGGTGAATTGTTAGTATTGTTGTTATTAGTAGTAAAATTAAATAAATAGCACTGTGGTTGGCGGAGATTTAGTGCATCATTTTAAGGTACAAAATTGGACAGTCACAGTTCTAGTCAAAGAGAGAGTTGTATTCCTCTCCTTAAAGAATAACACCATAATACTCACACTCAATGGGAAGTGAATCAGATAACCTATCTTTGGACGTACTTTCAAGTGGAATATGAAACGCTTTACCTTTCTTTTTATTTAGTATCCAAAACTTGTATGGAATATTGTTTTTCATAATTATGACCAAAATCAGTTGATTCACAACGAGATATACGGGAATATCCTAAATTGAGGCAATGCTCTTGAAAAACTGTCAAAATTATGCCATTTTGTGAATTTTTGGCAAACATGAAAATCAGATTCATTGAACTGCATTGCGAACATTACCAGCCTTGGGGAAGATTACGATAACTTAGGAGCCAAGAAATGATAACGGTTATTTGTAGAACAGTTTTATACAAGCGTTTTTTATTATGGAAAAGGATCTATCTCCCCCTTTCTCTCAAAAACAAGAAGATAAAAAACCATCTAGTTTTCAGTTTTTGATAAAGATTTAATTAGAGCAACGAATATGAGAAAAAAAGATATTATTCCACAGTTTTCAAAAATTGCACCTTAAACTTGATTGTTATGCTTTTATGCAAATTTTGTGTTCAAAACTTATTTTATTTTTTCAAAAACTATAAAACAGAGTATTTCCTTAAAAAAATATTACTTAGTTGTAAGTATTCTATAATCGTTGTTTTTACATTATCTGCTGTTATATGTATTTGCCCTGCACTGCCCATTCTCGCATATAAACTAATGGTTGACTCTTTTGATTCGCTTTGAAGCTGCGGAATCTAGTGATGAATTTACCATCGTGGGTGATTTCAATTTACCTGATCTTGTTTGGATTCGATCCGAGGATGAATTGCACTTTTTTCCCTGCAATACTACCTCAGAAAAAGAATCTCTTTTCACAGATCAATTATTTGAATATGGTCTATTTCATATTAGTGTAATCTGAAACAATTTGGAAATTTAGCTTGACTTCATTTCTCTTCTGACCCTTGCAATTCAATCGTCACCGAAAGTTCTCTCCTTCTTTCCACCCTTGACCTTTATCATCCTCCTCTATCTCTTCTTTTCACTGTTGATCAAGATATATCCGCCACTGATCCAGAAGTCTCATTTCATTTCAATGTTCATAAAGTCAACTTCAATCAACTTGAGATCATTTTAAACGATATTGATTTCAACCTTATTTTGTCCTTTAACACCCCTATTGACACTGTCCTTTATTTCTTCTATACTTCAATCTTTGAATGCATTGTTTATGATGAATTTTATATGAATTGTTTATCATTGCCCCCATGGTATACCAAGGAGTTGCGAACTTTTCGTAATTTAAGGAATAAGCTATGGAAAACTTATTTAAAAACCCGAACATATTCAGATTTCTTAAAACACAAGCTAGCTTCTACCAATTTTTCTTTCCTCTGCAATTCACTTTACCGTGCATATCTTGACAAAATGTAGACTTGCCTTATCTCTGAACCAAAGCGGTTCTATCAATTCATTAATTCAAAAAGAAAATCCGATGGCCTTCCGTCTACATTCAATTTTAACAAGACCTCTTGGCAATATATTTAGTCTATCTTATAGCTATGTGTGCTCATAATAATCTTGATTCAAAATATTTTGATTATTTGTCAAGTTGACAAAGAAAAAGACGAACCTAACTCAATTTGTTTCAATAACACTTTGTGCTCTGGAAATAGGCTATGATGTTGATTTTATCATTACTGACTTCAGCAAAGCTTTCGATAAAATCTCTTACCAAATTATTTATATTAAACTAAGAACCTTCGGGTTTTCTTTAATGTTCATTCAATGAGTGAAATCCAACTTGAAAAACCGCCAATATTGTGTTGTGTTCAGATGTTTTGTGTCCAATCCCAGCCATGCCACCTCAGGTATTCCTCAGGGTAGTCATCTGGGGCCACTTTTATTTGTATTTTCCATTAACAAGGTTGAAAGGATTATTTCTTTCTCGAACCTGTCTATGTACATGAAAATCATGAAAGTAATATCTACTCCTATTGAATCTTCACTGCTTCAAAGAGACTTAAATTCTTTTCTTACATGGTATTCTAAAAATTTCCTCGAACTCGATGTCTCTAAATGTCAACATATGACTTTTCCTGTAAGCGCCTGCCTTCACCCTCTCGCCTCTCGTACTTATCTCTTTTCCAACCTTCCGGTTCGTTTAGTTTTTTTCCATTCGCGATCTCGGCATTTCATGTGATAAAGAGTTTAATTTTCGTTCTCACATCGATAATATCATTGCAAAAGCAAATTCTTGTTTTGGTTTTATTAAGTGCTGGTCTTAAGAATTTTCAAACTAATAGGTTACAAAGTTACCACACCACATATTTTAGACCTATTCTTGAGTATGTCAGTCAAGTAGAGTCTCCTTATCAAACCTCATATTCATTCAAAGTTGAAGCCGTGCAGCATAGATTCCTCCGTTTGGCTTTACCTCCTATAGTATGACCCTTATTTTTCCTACAGCCCTACGAACATCGTTTACAACTGATCGACTTAAATACCCTTGCAAAACGTCGCGCTATTGCAGTTATACTTTTTGTTCACCAGGTCATAACAGGTGTCATCGAATCTCCGCCACTTCTTGAATTAATTTTCGTTAACACAAATCCACGTTACCTTAGATATATTTCCTTCTTTCGCCTTCCTACTCACCGAAAAAATTATGCCCACTTTAACCCGGTTACTTGAATGTAAGTTTTAGCCATCAGTGCAAAGCATCTCTTTGATTTCAACCCTAGTATCTCTTCCCTTAGAAAAACCTTTACTTAAATTTTCCATAACCCCCTACCCTCTTAGTTTTAAAGTAGAATAAGTTCACCAGATGTAGTACCTCAGGGCATAATGGTTAGTGCGTAGGACTGTCATGCCAAAGGTCAGGGTTCGATTCCCGGCCGCTGCCACCTAAAAACAGAAATGTTTTTTTCCAAGGTACTGCCTCTTGCGAGGGACAGACAAATCCCACAAGAGTATATTTGTCATGAATAAGTGCTTCTCACCTAGCCGTTTGGACCCGGCAAAAAATTGTAGGTCCCCTACATGCCTGCCAACAACACGCACACAGGAATGTTTGAGAGTTGTTAGCCACTAAGCCTTGGTTCTCCATGAGCTGTTGCGCTACTTAATTAATTTTTTTTTATTTAAGTTCACTAGATGGTTGAAGTTTAAGTTATCTTATTATTGTTATCTTAGTATTGTTATTCATGAGCTTGAATTAAGCAAATAAATAAATAAATAAATAAATTTTTTAACTACCGTTATTTATTAATATTTTTTTCATTTTCTTTTTCTATAAAATTGCACCTCCCACCCAAACGGGGAAGATAGCACCATGATGATAGTAAAAAGTGATTCTATTGAACTGTTCTACAAAAAAACTGTCATCATCTCTTGGCGCCTAAGTTACCGTACTCTTGCCTCAGCCTTATTTATCGTTTTAGCGATGGATTACAATTACAGTTACTTTATTCGTTTGTTCGTTGGTCGCTCTCATTTGAATGGCCCTTTAAAGCGTTTTCTTTTATTTTTCTTATTCATTTATTATTTAATTTACCAAAATTCCACCAATAATAAATTAATTGAAATGAATAATTGTAAAAATCAGCAAATCAGCAGCGGTTTGTTGCCATTTGTTTACTGAATAGGTAGCTGTCCAATGTGCTATTTTCTACGTGCCAAAAAATCAGCTGGTCATCTTTCTGACATTTAACGTCATTTGTTGGCTCAGCTGTTTATCTTTTCCAATTTGGTTTATCAAACAACTAGTCATATTTATTTATTTGTTACCCATCAGTTGAAATGGGCTTGGTCTGACTCGATCAAAATTGATGCACACAAATTCCGTTCCATGTTTTCAACCCAATTAGTTGAGCTAGTAAAAATTTGAGTTTTTCTATAAGTAAACACAAGTAGATGCAAGAAACATATATATATGTACATATCACATTTGAAGCAAATTCATTGACCTGTTTAGGTTCTTGATTGATTTATGCTCTCTTTTACGAGTACCAATAATTTTCCAAGTAACAAATTTCACAAGGCTAAAATTTCTCATCTAAAAACAAATACATGTGACTTATTCCTACTTCCTTTATATAAAGGTATACCTATATATACATAGTTTATATCATAAGAAAAACAATTTATTTGTATTCTTCGAAAAAAAAAACAAAATGTTTTAATACCATAAATTATTCTGTTCTTATTATGGCAAAAATTACGAAGTTCATTAAAGGCTTAATAGACTGAAACATTGTGCATTCTTGTGTTAAGGGGAAATAAAAAAACAAGCACTTAATGCTTTATAAATAAAACAACAAAAGGAAATTTATAACAAAAGCTAATGATACGAAAAATAAATTATAAATCAAACCATAAATTTCCGTTTTCTTATATTTTAAGATTGAGGTAGAACTTTTTAAGAACAAAAAAAAACAAAGGTCATCTTTGAATTAATTGAGTAGGGTATTGATATTTCGATTCAAATAAGATTAAGGTAGTGAAAAAGGATCTTGGCTAGTTTCATCTAGTTCAAGTCATGCATTAGTGTATATACATTCATTAGTAATTTATTCAATGGGTTTGTTGTGTTTAGAATTAAATTTGTAAATTCTCAGGAAAATAATACTCTTTTTTGCGACAAATCTTAAGATAAATGAGTTAAATTTATAAACTACCTTCTCAAAAGATAAAATATGTATTAGATTAAAAAGGTCTTCCTCAACCTATAAGATTAAAAATAAATTGCCCGCTGCATAAGTCATCGGTATTTGATTGTTATGGGTCAAGCCTATATACAGTAGCTCAGAAGTTTAGATTTAAGGCTCTCCCAAATCAACGCGAATGCGGAGCGTTTAGCGTTGTTAATTTGTCATAGTTTTTACTATTTTGAATGATTCGCTGCGAATTGCTCCGCATTCGCGTTGGTTTGGGAGAGCCTTTAAAGGGTTTTAGACGCCTGCTTTAAACTAAAAATAAGCTAATCTAGGATCAAAACTAATGGCCTGAATTCATTCCACCTAAAATATTTTTTTTCCAGAGGAGTGAAAGATCCTCTAAATTCTTTACCATAGAATAGCTCCCATCTTTTCCATGAATTTGAAGAAAATTGGAAAACAATATTCTTCTGTTTCTGTAGGGTGAATTAATTAAGTTTATATAAACTTAAAATTAACTTTAATCCATGTTTTATTTAGCCCTAATACAAATGTCTGAATTTAAACAAATTCACCTAGAAATATAGAATTCACAGTGTATTCATGCTGTGAAGTTCTATATGAGAGGGTAAATACCGATCAAAATATGCGTCTCAGAAGGTTTCAACAGCATCTAATTGATAAGCTCAATTGTTGTACCTAATGAGTTGCAATATGGTGAAGAACTCAAATAATTTTTATTTGAACACATCTTGGTCGTTTGGTTTTGGTAAGAAACTTAAAATCTCGTCTTAAATAGATAAACACCTTATGAATGTGCCTCTATTGTATTTCCCTTATTTCTTTTTAGTTATCCAGTTCAATAAATTCTTAATTTGAATAAATATGATTCTGACCATTTAAAGTGCTTTAATCTTATAGGGAAACCAAAACGCTTAACTCGAGGGATTTGAAATAAAATATATCCTTTAACCTCTTATGTGAAGTGTGAACTATGTATTTTTTTTTTTTATTTTAGTGTTTTTTATATCGATTTTATATGTAAAAAAATATTAAGTTTGAATCTTTATTTGATATCCAAAGTTCAATTATTTTGTTTTGGAAATGCTGACTTCTGCTCTGTTAAAATACCATTAAAAATTTTAGGTCGAAATCAACATACCATAGCTGCATTTTAATTTAAAAATAATTGGATTGCCTCACATGAGTATCTGATAATGACTATGACTGACTGATATTTGGTTTACACTACATTTTATCATGTTTTTAGCTTTAACTGAAAATTTAAGTATTAAACTACTTATAGAGCTTTTAATTAATCTAAAGTGCAATTATTGGCCTTGGGGGAAATAATAAGCACGACTGCGTTGCACATATGAAGAATATCATGGTATGTTCAGGAAACTTAGAGATGTCTAAGATTGTATACAAAGCCTAAAGACTAAAAACATACGAGTATTTAAATTCATATAACAACTCCTTCAATAGTTTGAGTAACAAAAAAATGCCATTGCATTTCTTCTGAACAAAATTCTAAGACATATTGAGGGTTAAAAAGAAGGTATGCAAACAAAAATGCCAACCAAGTTTTGGGATATCGAAGTTTCAAAAAAAAAATGTGTAACCTTTTTAAAAATTCCAAATGTGCTTTTTCTAAAAGTTTGACATGTAATATTATATCAAACTTTTTTAAAATTGTACATACATACACATGCATTTACAAAATTGATTAATGAAAAACTCTGATCAAGATATGCATAGGAACCATTTTTAAGAAAAAAATGTATTTTTAAATTTTGTTTATATAATTAAAATTTTTCTTATCATCTTTATCCTGACCACGACCTTTTAGGAAATATAAAATCTTGGAAAAGTATTGAAATATTTAAAAAAAATCTAAAAATATTTGTTTGCAGATGTTTCGTTACATGAAACTATATACATATTGTTGCTCCAAGAACAAATGAAATTCCAAATGATAAAATTAAGTATCAACGAGATAACTCCAATAAAGAACAATTCTTTTTTCTTAGTTAAAGGACTTAATTTTATTTCCTAAAGGAATAACAATATATTAATAACTTTATTAAATGATGAATTAATTCTTACTATTGGTATATTCATATAATGAAAATTGATAATTTTCTTTGAGCAACGAGAAATTTTAGTTTGAATTTTACTTTTTATATTTAATCCAAAGATAGCAAAATGGTGGCGCCGACTCAACATAACCTTTTTTCCCAATAGTGAATGATGAGAGCCATGCGCGCGCAATTTGTAAGAATAGTTGTCTCTTTCTTTAGAAAGAAAGAAATCTATTCTGCTAATTTGACGGAAGTGTTAAGGGCTCGATTTCAGTTGGAACTTGTTAGTTACTCGATGACATTCCGGGGGCCGTCTGAGAAGTAGGCGAAGACTTTAAGTCTAACACAGCGAGTCTTCCAACTGATCTTTTCATCTTTATCGAACCGTTTGGTAGTTTTACATCGGCCATCCGAACGACTCCATCAGGACCAGGGTAAACTTTCAAGACACGTCCCAAATGCCAGGATGAGCGTATTTCGTTGGGTTCAATGACAATGACGATATCATCTACTTGTACTGCTCTTGTTATCGTGAACCATTTTGATCGTCTCGTAATAGTAGGCAAATATTCCTTATACCATCTTTTTGTAAGTTCGGCCATCAAGTGTTGAGATCGGCGGCTATGCAGTTTGCTCCAAGCATCGCTTTCCGAAAAAACTCCAGGTGCTGTAATATCTTGATTGTCTTCTCCGAAAAGCATTGAATTAGGAGTTAAAGGCTTGGGATCTTCAGGGTCAACCGGGATGTGAGTGAGTGGGCGTCTATTTATTTGGCCTTGAGCCTCTATAAGAGCATTCCTTAAGACATCCTCCGTAGGTACAATACCCTTAAGAACAAACTCGATGCTCCTTTTGACGGATTGTATGAGACGCTCCCAAGCTCCTCCCATCCATGGAGAATAAGCAGGTATAAAGCGCCACAAAATGCCCTCGTACCTTGACGAATACTCGCAGAGGGAGGCCTCCATCTCCTTCGCATCTTTCTCCAATAACCTCTTTGTTCCAACGAAGTTAAGCCCATTGTCACTGTAGAAACATCTTGTAACAACACGGTTGATTATGAAACGCCTGACAGCCATGGTGCACTGGTCTAAGCTTAAATCATTCAACAGCTCTATTTGCACCGCTCTGAACGTTAGGCACGTAAATATCATCCCGTACCGTTTAACTGTTCCTCGGCCAAATTTCACCAACATAGGCCCGAAGCAATCTACTCCAACATGAGTAAAAGGTTTACAATCAAAGGCCAAGCGAGCTTCAGGTAGTTGACCCATTATCGGCATAATCGGTTTAGCCCTGAGATATTTGCACATAAAACAGCCTTTTCGAACTCTCTCAACAGCTCCACGTATGCTTATAATCCAGGCGAATTCACGAATATCAGAGATTACCGTAGCAGTTCCTATGTGAGAATTTTTCTGATGATGATATTCGATAAAAAGATCAACTAAAGGATGCCTGTTCGGAAGTATCGCTGGATTTCGGGATGAGTAGGAAGAGTTGGCCTTTTGCGCTCTTGAACTTAGTCGCAACGTTCCGTCTTCGTCAAGGAACGGTGAAAGGCTCAGTATTGAACTCGACGAACTGACCTTACCACTGGATCTCAATGAAGCTATATCGGATGCAAAAGACTCTTCCTGTATTTTCCGAAACATCCATTCTTCTGCTTTGCTAAACTCCACAGGCGTAATGTAAATCTCTTTGTCGGTGGGCTTGCTCTGAAGGATGTGTTTTAATCGAAGCAAAAACGTTATAGCTCGAACAGATGAAGCCCATCTTGCTTGAAATCTAGCAGATAAAAACTCGAACGCACCGTAATAATGTTTTTGCTTATGAGAATCATGAAGAAAAATTTTACAAGTCTTAGTATCTACCTTTTCAATGCAAGTAGTAACGGGCCAATCATTAAAAGGACGTTTTAAAAATTCAGGGCCTTTAAACCAACGCGTGTTTTGATTTCCCATCGAACTGTCGAAATGTTTTGTGCCATCATCAGCCACATTATCGATGGAACCAACGTGAAACCATTCACGAGGTGAAGTCGAGTCCAGAATCTCACCGATTCTTGAAGCCACAAAAGAGGGTAATTTATGATTAGAGGAGTTGATCCAAGTCAGCACTGTTCTCGAGTCCGACAAAAAAATAGTGTCATCAATTCTAATAGTGTGTGACGCCTTAATTGTAGCTGCCAATCGAACGCCTAGTACAGCGGCTTGCAACTCTAAGCGGGGTATGGATAGTTGCTTGACAGGCGCAACCCTAGCCTTCGCCATAACTTGTGTTACTTCAACCTCATCGTTGCAAGCAAAACGAAAATACGCCACAGCAGCAAAGGCCTTTTCCGACGCATCGACAAACACAATCAAGTTAACTTTGCAGACGTCCGGGTTTTTCAATGAATAACGGCGAGGAATCTTGATATATTCAACATGTTTTAAGGCTTTGATAAATTCCAGCCACGCACTACTTAAGTGAGATGACACCGGCTCGTCCCAACCAAAACCTTCTCTCCATACTTCTTGCAGTATTATTCGCCCACGAATTATGAACTGTGAAATCAGTCCTAGAGGATCAAAAATCTTCATAATTGTTTTGAGCATTTTTCTTTTTGTAATAATTGCATCCTCGGTCAACATTTCATCTAGGACTTCATCATATGAAATCTTGAATGCAAAGTTATCAGAGATCGGGTGCCAATACATTCCTAAAATTTTGGAAACCAAACTTTCGCTTTCATTAGGATTAATACATACCAACTTGGAGTTGACATTAGCCTCCGGCATCTGATGCATAAAGTCCTGGCTGTTTGACTGTAAGCCAACTAGATCGAAGTTCATCGAATGACAAATTTGGAGAACATCTCTGGTAACCTTGACGGCTTCTTGGACTGAGTTGTGGCTGTTGAAATAGTCATCGACATAGGTACGCTTCGTTAGCCCATCTACAGCTTCGGGGCACTTATTTTTGAAAAGGGTGGCATGATGATTTTTGACGTACTGCGCGCATGACGGAGAGCACCTTGGACCAAACATCATTACTCGCATGATATACACCGTTGGCTGCCTAGTTGTTATTCCGTCTCTCCATAGAATGCGTTGGCATTGCTGATCTTCAGACTTAATGCGAATTCTGTGAAACATCTCCCTGACATCACCATTCACAGCTACTTGCCGCTCGCGGAACTTGAACAAACCCGCATGAAGTGGAACTAGATTGTCTGGTCCCTTCAGCAAATAAGAATTCAGAGAGACTCCGTTGACCTCAGCCGCCACGTCTGTCACACATCTTGGTTTTGGAGGAAACTTGTTCGGGTTAATGATGATGAACGTTGGTGCGTACCAAACCCTTGGCCAATCCCTTTCCAACTCGTCTTGCGACGCGATTCTGGCATAGCCTTTTGTAATCAAATCCCGAAAATAATTATTCTGCCACTCCAAAAGTTGAGGCTTCTTCTTTAAGGACTTCTCTAATGCAATGAGGCGTTTGAAAGCCATACTATAACTTTCGGGAAGTTTGACATCATCTGAAGACCACAACAGACCAATCTCGTATTGCCTACCCACTAGTTTTAGCGACCGTTCCATAATATCGAAGGAACGACTCACTTCTCTGCTAACAAGTTCGCCTTTTGGAGGCATAACCCCGAATTCCTCCGTGGTGAAATGATGTCGAACGAGCTCGTGCAAGTCTACTTCTTCTTTAATGGCTTCATGGTACATTAGCTTCACAGATGGTTTCGATGCCGGATCCAAGCAGGACACATTCATTGAAGGAGCTGATTTACCATACACTATCCAACCTAAAAGTGTCTTCAACGCGTGAGGTTCCTCATCCTTGCCATGCCGTTGGCCACGTCCTAAAAGAAATTTCGCCTGATCCAGACCAAGTAAAATTTTTGGTCGAGCGTCCACCAAATCAACAAGTGGGAGACCACGGAGATGAGGGTACAAACTTTTCAAATGTCTGACATCGACAGACTGGCTAGCCAAACCTAAGTTCTTAATGGTGTATACGTTCTGCAAAACATACCTGTTGCGAGTGTTTTTTCCAGACACCGAAAAGGTAGCTTTCTTGCAATCCTCGATACGAGAAACACCCTTTGTCCATTGCAATGTAAGTTTTTCAGATTGCCCATACAACCCAAGTTCATTAAACAATTCCTCATCAATCATAGACAGCGAAGACCCGTCATCCAAGAAAGCATAAGTGTCCGCAAACAAGTCGCCATTACCATAGATCCGTATCGGAACTATCTTAAACATTATGGAGACGTCGGCCCCGACGTGAGAAGAGTGAACATGTGGTTGCGGCACGAACGGCACTGCTGATGAATTCAATTCCGACTTGTTGGTGTTTTCTGACGTGTGCAACAAGGGATGATGACGTTTACTGCAACCATCTGTACCACATGAACGTTTTTTAGCACACATTTTCCACTGGTGTCGAGACGGGTCCAGACAAGTAAAACAAATAGACCTCTCTTGAGCAAACGTTTGCCTTTGAACCGGTGTCAATGCCAAAAACTCTTCACATTGAAATAATGTATGCTGGTTTTTATTGCACTTACAGCACAAATTTTTTGACGGCACGGAAACAGGTTGATGTAAGAGCACTCGAGATGTTTTGTTGACACCAGCTGTTTGTTTTTTCTGTTCACATCCAAGCTTTAACAGATCAGGTGGTAGATCGATAACCTTCTCTGTAAGAAACTCGGCAAACTGTTGCAAACTAACATTCGACAAACTTGACTTCCTTTTTTGCCACTCTTGATAGAGACCTGCACCCATTCTGGAAGCCAGATTAGTTAAAACATACCCATTTGTAAGGTCTTCTTCTCTGTTCATAGATTTCAGGTCTGCTACAAATCCATTTATTTTTACCGCCCAAATGCGGAGCTTCGTATCACACTTTGATGAGAGTTTTGGAAGGCTTAACAACTCTGAGGTTAAGTCATGAACGAGTACCTCCGAACGTCCAAACATTATGCGAAGCGAGTCCATAATCGCCCCAGCGTCTGAAGAATATTTCAGGCGATCACTCACCATATGATATGCCTCACCCTTCAACGCTTTACGCAAACGAGCGACGTTCTCCTTGTCGCTATACCTTCCCTCAATTGTTGTTGACTTGTATACCTCCTCAAAGTAGGGCCATTCTCTTTTGTTCTCGCCTGAGAAGTATGGTAACTCTTGCACGTTGTTACGATTAAGAATCGTAAGAAGCGTTGCCATATCTGGGTCTCGGAATGGACTAATACGAGGTTCTGAATCCTTTTCGGGAGACTTTCGAAACGGAGTAGACTGACTTGGACGTTGATCATTTTGTTTCAGGGTACTGCTCATCAGTGCCTGATGGTTAGCTTGAATTTTCCTTATGATTTCCAGCTTAGCTGGATTCATAGCCTTTGAACTGAGAGTCGGAGCTTTGGTGCAGGAGGGAAGTAACTGTTCCTTACCTATAGAAACCTTGGATAGTTGCAACTTCGTCTCCGCAAGTTCAGCTCGCAGCTCCATTAGCTCTTTGTCTCTTTGGGCTACAGTAGCCTGCGCCACTGCAGCAGCTTCAATTATTAAATCAACATTTTGATCAACTCCATCATCTGCTGCTAATGCAACCAAAGAGTCTTTGCTTCTCAAATGTCCATCTGGAGAAGCGCTGTCTTCCCGAAAAACACAATCGCTCTCCTCACAAAACCAGGGCGTTAACGTGTCGTATTTTGCGGCATCAAAACTATGACAATCATAGTGCCACCAACGTTTGCACTTTTCGCAAGCCACCATAAAATCATCATCTGGCCTGCTACAACTCGACAAAGTGCAATTACGAACTTCTCCTCGGTCCATGGTGGTTGGCATGATTAACTGATGGAAAATCGAACAATAGAAATAAAATATTGTTGCTCCAAGAACAAATGAAATTCCAAATGATAAAATTAAGTATCAACGAGATAACTCCAATAAAGAACAATTCTTTTTTCTTAGTTAAAGGACTTAATTTTATTTCCTAAAGGAATAACAATATATTAATAACTTTATTAAATGATGAATTAATTCTTACTATTGGTATATTCATATAATGAAAATTGATAATTTTCTTTGAGCAACGAGAAATTTTAGTTTGAATTTTACTTTTTATATTTAATCCAAAGATAGCAAAATGGTGGCGCCGACTCAACATAACCTTTTTTCCCAATAGTGAATGATGAGAGCCATGCGCGCGCAATTTGTAAGAATAGTTGTCTCTTTCTTTAGAAAGAAAGAAATCTATTCTGCTAATTTGACGGAAGTGTTAAGGGCTCGATTTCAGTTGGAACTTGTTAGTTACTCGATGACACATATTTATATTTTTTAGAAACAATTGCTTTAAAAAAAGAAAATAGGTTAAAAAAATATTTAGAGCTTATATTATGATTTTAGATAAATCCAAAAGTTAGTATATTTATGCATAATTCTCTAGAAAAAATACTAAAATTTGTCCATCTAGAAGAGAAACGTTCTAAGAACACAGGCCTGGATTTTTCATAAGGCCAACTAGGCACAGGTCAAGGGCTTCACAACAGAGGGGGCACTTAAAAAAAACACGAAATTCAGGAATTTAGCCATATTTTCTTTTTTTTTTAAGAAACCTAGTAGAAAATTATAACAACTTCTGTCCAAACAAATGTCTTTGACAGCAAAAACTGTTAGTAAGGGGAAATTTTGTACTCTCTAGTTAGCGTTCTCTTTGTACCCGATGACCTTTGGGATTAATTTGGTAGAATTGGATATAATTTGGCTGTCTTAGGTGAATACCAGGAACAGACTTATTATCTTTCAAATGTGTGTACTTAAAATTCAATTGCCGTTAATCTTGACCTGCGTAAACAAAAATAAATAGAAAATCTCAGAGAAACTAAGGGTCAGTTTCAAGACCTACAAATAAGGTCTTGGTTAGCCTACCCGAACTTTTTTGACAGATTAACTTCAACTTTTGGTTTCAAATGTCTCGGATAGTAGTGATATCCGACAGATACAGTCTCGGATGGCATATCCACCGGTTCAAGTGGCTGTAAAAAATTGTATCCAAAAGGTGCCTAACTGCTATGAGTTTCCATCGTAATATTTTGAATTTCGCTTTGAATTGAACCGTCGTGGTTCATACTGAATTTAGATATTAAAAAGCAGTGACATTTTAAATTAAAGCGACAAGGATTTTTTTGTTTTGACAGCAAAAATTTATTTTTCAATATGTTTTTGATTTCTTATGTTGTTCTCAAACTGTAAATTTACCCACCTGTTAGTTTATCCGAGACTTTCATGATGAAACCGAAATAAAATAACAGCAAATTTTGTTTGCTGGATAAAGTTATGAGTCGGATATCTATCCGAAACGTTAACCGAAACATTTGAAACTGGCCCTAAGGGTCAGTTTCAAGACTTACGGATAAGGCCTCGGATAGCCTTTCCGGAACTTTTTTGACTGATTAACTTGAACTTTTGGTTTCAAATGTCTCAGAGAGTGATATCTGACAGATAAAGCGTCGGGAAGCATATCCGCCGGTTCAAGTGACTGCAAAGCTTTCATCCAGAAGATATCTCACTGCCACAGTACACATATTAAAGTTAATATCATTACAGTTTTCACTCTTTTCAGTTCTGCTCATATATCAAAATTTGTGTCAAATGACAGTGTTTGTTTTTGTGTGTGCGTGAATTTTCTTCCTCACGTTCACAGCCGTTTTTTATTTCCGACAGTTTCAATTTTGACATTTGACAACCTGCGCAGTATAATACCTTAGATTTGTGTACTGCGACTCACTGGTATGAGTTTTTGTCGTAATATTTTGAATCTAGCTTTGAATTGATCCGTGGTTTACTGAATTTACATATTTGAAAGATGTGACATTTTTAAGTAAAACCACAAGGATTTTTTGTTTTGACACCAAAAATTGTATTTTGTATGAATTTACCCCATCGGTTAGTTTATTCAAGACTTTCATGATGAAACCGAAATAAATAAACAACAATTTTTATCTGCTGGATATCGTTTTGTCTCCGAAATCCGAAACTTTAACCGGAACATTCGAATCTGGCCTAAAATGTTATCACTTTTTCCATATTCTAAAAAAAGATTGCCCAATTTTGATTTAACTTATTTCTAACTATTAGGAACACTCATGGTCATTATTGGATTAATCTTTAAAGATAAGGAAAGACCAAGGGCCGAAAATATTTAAGTCTGGTGCTGCGTAAGCAATTTTTTTTTTTGCAGAATGAGGTACTTGAAAAAAAGATTTGATAATTTTTTTTTTAATTCACAAATCTCTTATTATTTTCAAATTAATTGTGACTAACCTACTTGTCATATCCTTTAACAAGAAAATCATAAATTTAATGAAAGCGGCATAAATTCTTACCAAAATATGTATTTTGTACTCAACTGCACTTAGAGCTGGATTTTCAATCATCAACTAATAAATCAATCAATAGTTAACTTTCAGATGAATAAATTGGAACAAATTTATAGTCTATCTGAAGAAGACCTTTTTTATTATCAACTGACTTTATAAATGTTTTATACTTTTGATATACCTTTTCTTGACTATTTCATTTTAGAAGTATTACTAAACCATAATAATAATTCATAAAAACTCACATTTACAATACTTATCCAATTTAAAGTCTTGACAAAGTAGATATGTACATATGTATGTACATAACTATGTATGCTCAAAGATTTTTTTTTAGATTTTTTTTTCAAAACTCAATTAATTCAAAATGTTTAATAAATTAAAAAAAAAATATTCTTGCAAACTGCATACCGTTTGTCGGACTCTGTGTGGTGCATCTATATGTTTTTCTTTCTACATGTTGAGCTATGGGATGCCGGAAGAGATTTATATACGTATATATATGCATATACAAAGTCTTCAATTTTACATGTTTTATAAATCAATATTTTTTTTTCTATTTATTTTATTTCAAGGTACTCGTATTTTGCCAGCGTTCTCTTAAATATTTCACAAAGTAAAAGTAAATCGTGTAGAAGGGAATAAAAAACACAAGATATGTACTGGAGCAGAAATTATTGGTAGGTATAAGATCCTTTGAGAAAAAACATACACATACTACATACATAGATATATATACAAAACATTACTTCTACTTCAATTCCTTAGGTTAATTGGATAAGTTTGAGATTGAAATTTACAATAATTAGAACTTATATACTAGGATTGATCTCAAATTACTTATTTATTCAGATAAAAAATTTGTGTTTTGTGGTATTGTACTTGATATAAGCTCGAATAAGTTATGTAAATTATTTTTTTTTAATATGCTGTAATATTTATGTCTGTTCGTTTACTTCCCAAAACTACGAATTAAGATCAAAGTTATGTTCAAGCTCATATACGATAAAAAAAATCGCAGAAACTCGTAGTTTTGGGAAATAAACCAAGAGCAATTATATGAGGGATGAAACAAAATTTATTTAGTTTTTGTAAATAAAACATTGTCTGACCGAATATCTGGTTAAAGGAACAGACCATAGGGGATGTCAGTGCCCTGTATGATTTGAAGCAGCGTGCTTGGGGTTATAGGGGTTAAGAGGTTCCTCAGGTAGTTAGTTCACTGTTTACGAGCTTATGAAACAATGCCGAATGGAACCTGTCTGGGATATGACAGCACTTTTTAGTGGGAGTACCTATACACACATAATTATCCCAACAATAGGACCAACATAAAGAATTTTAGATAAGGCTTATTCGGGTTGACATTGCTACATTATTCAGCAAGCGAATATTATGAGAATGTGATGTCCTAGTAACTGCTACCCCGGTCAAGCAATTTTTTGAAATTAAAACACTTTTATTAACTCACTTTCTACTCTGTCTGGTCTGTTCTGTACAAATTTAAAAACTACCAAGCTTGTCAACAAATTTTAAAAATGTAAGGACGAGAATACAACTTGTTTGATTAAAATTCAAATTCAAATCTATAGAATCCAGCTCATAGCTTTCTGTCCGTTTTTTTGTTTGTTTGCTTCGAATTTGGAAATCTATTTAAAACTTTTTACGAGATTGTTTTTGTTGTGCGATGAAGCAACTTGGTTTCAATCAGCTAATGAAAATGTATATTCAAGTTACAGGACAGCAGAGTAACAGAGCAACAAATTCAAGTGACAGCTGGTCATCAAATGAGTAACCACTGGCAACTCTTCAACAGTAATATCGAACGTACTTACTTAATTCTAAATTGACGTATTAAACAACAATTGAGGTGGCATCACTTGTTATAGTTTTCCATTTCCTTTTTTAATCAATTTTTTTTTATAAAAAGAACAATTTTGATGAAGTCGTCCTCAAAAATCTGTCCCAAATAAATAAAAATTCAAGCAAAAATTTAAGAACGGTAGTAATTTACTGAGAGAATTGTCTGGTGGGTAAAATCAAATCCCATGCTCTTTTAGGGAGGATATTTTTATTCGAATTAATTTCTTACAATCTAAGGATGAAATTTAGCTTGGCTACCATTTTTGGAATCCTGCTGCTCGGGCGCCATTTTAATAAATGGCCCCAACCTGTGGTCCGCTTAGGAAGCTTAAATCCTTGTGCTTTTTGTGGGGGACCTTATTTGTATATTTGTAATTTATTTTAAAGTAACTTAGGAGTCATTGTTACAGTTCTGTCGCTTGGACACCAAAATTAAAAATGGCACCCAATCTATGCAAAATGGTAAAATAAAAAAAAAACGTTAATTACTTAGAAAATTTGTTTGGTTAAAATAACGGCTGAAGTCTTAAAAGATAAGTGTTGCTTAGGCTCACCTTCAAGTAAAGTGTCTGTGTTGCCAGTTTAAGGGAACACATACTTTTCTTTTTTATATCAAACGGTAGGATCTCCATTTTTTGGTAATTTTCAAAACATATTTTGAGCATAAACACACGCTCAATTTTCAAAAATTGTTAATGTGTTTAAGTTTTTCTAAGTTTGTTGACTTAAAACTTTTTGAACATTTAATACATAAAAAATTGTTCTTAAAATAAAAAATATAAAATCTAATTTTCTGCATTTTTTTTGTCCATTAAACTGTTTTGTAGAACTTGTAGGAACGGATATATTTAATAAAAATTAAATTAAATCCAGTATGGTGGCCAAACGGTAAACTTTGAGAGTTCAAAATCAACTATCTTTTGTAAAGAAGTGTTCCACGTTACATTCTTTTCTTCTACAAATCCTTCATTGGCTTTTAGTATTCAGCGCCACATTATATTCAGCACCAGTTAAGATTCAACGAGAATTGTATTTTATCAAAATACAATTCACATTCACTACAAGCATGTGACGTCACAGGAAAATAAACGAAATAATTATTTGTCATTCATCATCGGTACAGTTCCCACCCAGTCATTACCAGAAATATGACAAATGGACCTGCTCGGATAAGTGAAAGGCACCCTTTCGACCATACTCAATGTCAAACGGCATTTTAGTTAACCTGATCAGTTATACTCCGGCCGCAGATGAGTCAAGTCGTTTCGGTCAATTAAATGTTTGGTTTCCACGGAACTTCCCCCCATCAGTGGTAAGGGGTTTCGTTTGCCACCAGGGGCTTAGTACCTGCCGATTAGTGCCACCAATGGCGTTTTACTTGCTGAATAATGCCACCAAGGACGTTTTACTTACTGAATAAGTGCCACCAGGGGCGTAGTTCCTGCTGATTAGTGTCACCAGGGGCGTTATGCCTGCTGAATAGCATATATCACCTACAACCGCTTCAGATGCAGCCTCAAGTACCAGAAGCCTGTTCTCCCGATACAAGAACACCCCGAACATGAAAGCACGAAACACATGAAAGAACGAAACGCATGAAACACAAACAACCAACACGAGTGCTCCACTCACAATAAGCAGTAACCAGAACACCAGTACATGAATACAGCCGTCAACCTATAATAATAAGCTTAATTTAATTTGTTATATATATACATAAACCGTTGTTTCAATAAAGATTTTGTGATAAGGTTCTAAGACCTATTCCTCTGAAGTTTCGTGCTTTCTTCAGGACGACCCTGGCAAGACCCGCGAGCTTATCCTCGTCTGGAAAGCAAAAAGTATATCACACTTTCTAGGAAAGACAAAAATTGGGGGGATGATATAGACTGCACTGGGCTACCGATCTAGGAGACCAGTCAAAGTTTCCATTTTGAAAAATCACTTGTCACGCAATCAATTAATTTCTTAAAGGAACTTCCTTAGCATTAATTTCTCTAGGCTCTCAGCCTAGTAGCTGTATTTGCACCCAACCTTGTCAGATGAACATGAGCTGGAGTTTATCACTTACTTGCCTTTAACGTTTTATACTACAATTGGGTGAAACGGTGCGTTTGATGGTGACCAAAAGCAGTACGTACTTGACTTCCATTTTTTACCATTTTTGTAGTTTTTACTAAGTGGCAGTGATGTTGACAGTTTAGTATTGACAGTTAGGAAATGGTATGACATTTAGAATGAAACCTCTCGTTGGAAGACCCTATTTAATTTATGATAACACATTTTTTTTTAAATATGCGCGCACTAAAGGGGTAGTGACTACCCTTAAGATGATTGAACACAGTGCGAGCGTTATCTAAGTTTGGGAAAGTTTTTCGTTCTCGTTTGCTTTATTATTAGTTACATAAATAGAAAAAGAAAGTTTTAATATTATGATTGAGGAAAATAATAAGTTTTTTTTAGTTGCCGCAAATTTATTGTTTTGTAGATTATTACGCGTTTGACGTAGAAAGCAAACAATTTATGTCACGACATTATACAGTGTTAATAATATTCATTACACTATATCAGTGATGCAGCGTGGTATCAAATTAAATTCTATGAATATATTAATTTTCAAAAACAGTAGGTATGAATTAGGTTTCTTTTATTTTACTGGAACGTTTTTATTTTATTTTTTTCTTTTATGACAGCTCTAAGTCTTCCCAATGTAACCATTAATGGAGTTAAGTAGTTTATTTTCAAACATTAAAAACGCCATATCTAAGCTTTATTGAATCATTAAAAAGTTCCTCACGCCAAGCATAAATAACAGCAGCTGTCATCCTGTGAAACCAAAATAGCACGCAATCCAAATACCTATGCTTCCTTTAATCCTATTTTTAACCATAGTAATAGATACTTAAACAAAAATATTTTTTTCCACCGAAATATGGTGGAAAATATCCATCTGAAATCATGAATACCAATTGAAGTAGGTTAAATCGATAGCTGTGCCTCTTGCGTTGCAAAATATTTAATTCTCATAAGTGCCAATCATTTTGAATTCTGAATGATTCTATAAATTGCAAAACACTAGATACCGTTTGGGTTCAGATTGTGTTGGCAACAAACAAAACATTTACGATATGCCAAGTTAGTACATGAGTGAAATACGTGGTAGGAAAATTGCTGAGTTGTTTTTAATCCTTCATGGAACAGACACAAAAATAAAATAAATATTGTATAACATAAAAGTAAATATATATACGTGTAGTGTATGTAAAACAAGTAACTAACGTGTAGGGAAAATGTGTTACTGCCTACTATTGAAAACGCCAATATTATGAACTATTCATGTTACTGTTCGATTTTGTAGATCCAACTTATGAAATAAATACTTGTGTGGTACTTAAATGACAGCCAAAGAAATCAATGCCGCAGTCAAAAATAATTTCCAAGGGGAACACTTGGTAACTGAAGCGTTAGTTAGCCAAACAAATTTTAAGGGGATCAATAATTTGTCGCTGTTACTCTAGACATGCCAACAATGATACAGGTGGCATTTCTTCGGATTTATATGTGACAATGACAGTGACACGTAAGTGTACGATGTGTGAGATTAAAGAAGCATGCTAGAGATCCAGTTTCTATTTCTAAAATCTCAGAGGGCTCAGGGGACTCAGAAATATAAACAGGATTTCTCACACGGATTTCTCACATTTCTTCTTAAATACTAAGACTGAAATTTTTTGGATTTGCTTGCTAAATTATTTGCTGTCGCAGCGAATTATATAAGAAGAAAGGAAAAAGAGAGTTGTTTTAATGTGAGGAATTCTGTTTATATTTTGTTGTCCAGCTCTGTTATAGAAACGGAGTAAAAAATTCTTAGTGGTCAAGAAATATAAACTGGCAAAGTGTGTTTGTGACAGTGTGAAAGTTAAGTGTTAAACTGGACGTGTGAAAGTTTGAAAGCGTTACAGTGTGAAAGTATAACAGTGAAAATGTGTAACAGTCTTATAGTGTGATAGGGTGATAGGGTGATAGTGTGATAGTGTGATAGTGTGATAGTGTGATAGTGTGATAGTGTGATAGTGTGATAGTGTGATAGTGTGATAGTGTGATAGTGTGATAGTGTGATAGTGTGATAGTGTGATAGTGTGATAGTGTGATAGTGTGATAGTGTGATAGTGTGATAGTGTGATAGTGTGATAGTGTGATATTGTGAAAGTGTTATAGTGTGACTTTGTGATAATGGATAGTGCGATAGTGTAATAATTTGATATATGATTGTGACAGTTTGACTTTGTTAAATTGTGACAGTATGAAGATGTGACAGTATTAAAATATGACAGTGTTAAAATTTGACTTTTTGAAAGTGTGAGTGCCTGGATTAATAACCCTAACTTATATACTATAGAACGGAATTGTCAATACATTGTGATTAAGCTTACATTTGGAAGCAGGGTGCATAGTGCATTAGCATCTAAATCTGCTTGCTTACGGTTCAATTCCCAACGATGATAAGTTTTTAGTTACAAAATGAACATCACAAAGTAAGCACTCCTAAAAAGTTCTGTTATCAAGTTGGCCCCTTTGAAATGCCTTTGACTCCAGCCCTAAAATATACTGGCAGGACAATCCATTCTTATCACCTTCTACCCATCATTGGCTATTGCGGAGAGAAAATAATTTTGTTGTTTATACTTCTTTAGTCCTCCAAACGACCAGACCTACAGGTTACGATTACGAGTATAATATGATAGATAAATTATTATTAAAAATGGGTAACATGATGGTTACTATAGAATGTTCTATATTAAGAACAATGACGTCTTTATTCTTTTGTTGATGGCCACCACATCAAGTAGATAAATTTTTTGTCTCCGACAATGCAGTCTATGAGGCATTGTTTAGACGTTGAAGTTACCATTTTTCTTATTGTTATAATTTGTATTGATTAATTTAGTCCTAGCTAGTGGAAATAATATAACAATAGCTTATAGTAATTGAAAAGTGTGCATATTTTATAGGCTTTCGTTTTAATGGAAAAGAGGTAATTGCTTTGAAAGGATAAAATGTTATGTAAAGAACACTTGAACATGGCATAAAGTATTAAGCCTTAGAACCTTTTTGTTATTTTTTGTTTGGTTAAAATAGTGTGCTGTCTTTTTAAGTGAAGAATTAAGTTAATCTTATAACAAACAAAACATATATAGTTAATTTAATTTTACTTCAATAGAAAAGTAGAATTCTGCCACTATGTGGTCTGTGTCAGTCAGTGACTAACCAACTAAATTGAGATGCTACTTAAAATTAAATATTTTAAAATAGCCAAAGATGATACTATTAGCAAAATGTGAGTATCGCACTATATTTATTGCATAAATACAAAGATAAGGAGTTTGAAAATCCAGAACTTTTGATAAACTGATTAAGTTTTAAGAAGGTAAGCTCCAGGTCAAAAAAAACCACTAACCAAGTAAATTTATATAGATTTTCATGTTGATTTAACAGGACATCGCTTTATTTATTATTATTTTTTTTTTCTAATTTAGGATTCGGGTTTTTGGTGCAGGAGGGAAACCATACATTTTAGAAGGTTTTAAATGTACCAGCTTGAAACCCCAACTCGAAATTTCATCATCATATGAAGCTTTCAAGATAATGAGAAAAGTATATAAATAATAAACACGTTGGTCTATCTATCTGTATATCTGTTTACGTCGGCCAAAACATATTAAACTTAAGACTGAATTGTTAATTTAAAACAATTTGTTGTTTAGTAAAGTTTTCAACTAACTAACTAACTACCTGTATATCAACCAACAGCCCTAACCAATAAAGAGATTTTCTTCAAACTTTGGTTAGGCCAAAGAGAAGAATTTTGAATGTTTCTCAAAATTATTTTTTTCTAAAAATAACAACTGTTAAAAAAGCAGTTTAACTCAAAAATGGTCACACGTACTTTCTCTAATGTTTAAGAAACTTATAATGTTCTAGAAAAATGTTTGAAAGCATGAAACTCGATCTTTAAATTTTCTGAAACAACGACTCAGACAGTTTGGTGCCAAAAATTTCAATTCCAAATTCTTGATCGAACGTGAATGTTTGGAAAAAAACAAAAAAATCGTTGCAGTGTTTTGTATACAAAATTCTTAAAACATTTTTAAGAAAAAATTTTCATATGCAAATCTTAAATGTTTTTTAACGTTAAATTTAAATAAAAAAAATTGTCAACTTTATTTTGAGATATCGAGTTTTTGACAAAAAAAAAAATTTAAGTATATTTTTAATGTTAATATTTTTACTTAAGCTAAGTGAACACGATTGGTAGATCTTACACTATTGCAGACCTGACAATGTCTGGCAATTATCTACCAATGAGCTGACAACTAAGTTGTGTGTGGTACATGGTTGGTAGAAAATCTACCAATCTCTTACAATTTACTGTCAGATAGCGTGCTGAATACCTATCAAAACATTGTAAGAGATTGGTATATTTTCTACCAACCGTGTAAGCACACAACTAACTGTTAGTTTTGTAAAACTATTATCTGACAATGAAAAATTTGTATAATGTTATAAAAAGGATATCTTACACTTTTTTCACTGTCGGAAACGTCAGACAACGATAAAAATTGGGCGGCCTGACAATAAATTGTGTCTATACTCAATTATCAAATACCTTACAATTCACTGTCTCATAATCAATTGTCAGATACATTTTCTGACAATTATTTGTAAGATTACACGATTGTCAGCTGTCGTACTCATGATTGTTAGATTTCTTACAATTGATTGTCGGACAATGCTGTTACAATTAACTGTCAGACAAGTTTTGTGACCATTAATTGTAGGGCTAAAACAGTTGTAAGAAATTGTAAGCTTGTTTTTCACTGACAAATCTGACAATATTGCAAGATCTACCAATCGTGTAGACTTAGCTTAGGTGTAACTTTTTATAATATTTGATAGCAAATCACACACATTTTTTTTTATCAAAGTCGAAGGAGCCATTTTTGAGAAAATACAAATTTTCCTTAACGGTGTTTTAACATTTTAAGATTCAGAAAATGTTTTCATTTATGAGGACAAATTTATCTGTCAAATTTAACTATGGTACAAAAATATTGAAAGAAAAACAACACAAATATTATTTTCCAACAATCGAAAAATGTTTACATAGTACAAAAGAGAGCTTTGTATAAAGCGTTAAAAAGCACATTGTTGGTCATCTTAATGCACTTTTCGAATTCGAACACTATTTTCCGGAATTTAGTCATGGAAAGTCTGATAATATTCGCCAAATGACTGAAAACCTTTTCATTGTGAAATGTCGCAGTGATTAAAATATCAGATGAAATACAAGTAAAGCTTTTCGAAGTTTAAAATAACCGCATTGTGCTTAGAGTTTTGAATAAGCCCCGAAGAATTTTGTTGGAAGAAAGCGAAGGCATATCTTTGCAAAAATACAATAAAATACCTCATTATATTTTTCATCAGGAAACATTTGGGTGTCTGCGGCTGATTTGAATTCTTCTTCCGGAGTCCGGAAGCCATTCTGAATTGGGTCTAGAAGGTACTACACATCTACGCATTTAATAAAACACAAAATATAAGTACCAGTTTTGAAAGGTGCCAACAGACCGAATGATATACATACAATGATTTCTCCAATCGTAATATAATATTTGACTAAAATTTAACGAATAAACACAACTTACGGGTACCATACCTAGCCCAAATTTATATTGTTTAAATTGCAAGCAAATAAAATACAATTTCCCATAATTCAAATACAATTCAATAACTGTCCTACAAATAAAGACCCAATACAGACTGAGTATGAAATCAATTTCAAGCGCACAAAAATCAATGTCCAACAATAAGTTAATAACCACATTTAATAATCTCTTTACCAAATCTTAAGTGCTTTGACTTTGACATATTTTCGTAACGGAATAAAAGAACCTTATAACACATTATGTCTGTTGTTTTTCAATTTTCTTTTTTATTATGTTGAAAATTTCATTTGTACCTATACATTTAGCTTCATGTTCACGTGCTGCTTAAAATTAACTTAATTTATCAATTTTCTTTAATTTCTTGAATAAGTGTTATTTTAACTGAGTGTGCATGAGTAGCTTTTTAATTTTGATAAAACATTAAAGTATGGGTTAGGAAATCAATTTAATGTACAGCACTTATACTAATTATATACTTATACTAATAATATATTCACGGAGATTCAAAAATATTGATAAAATTGCATTATCTGAAAATTAAATCAAGTAGCTATGTATTGTAGGAGAGTATGAGGTTACATTTTTACTTAATATAAAATAGCCCTACGTAGCATTCTGCTTCACTCACTTTTTCTATTACAACGTTGTTCTTCCCGAAGGTTGGGGTCCTAAAATTAGTGCAAGATATAAGGGCATACCTGTCATTTTGATCTGACAGGTTGAGCTTTATTTTACTAAGTCCACTTTTACACGGCGCATGTTTGCCTATGCATTGCATGCTTGGAGTGCGAAAAACAAAGATAATGAAATAGAAATAGAAGAAACTAAATATGCACGGGTAGGACTGTCCCTGCAACTTTTTGACGTTTCTCTTTGTCTGAGTTCTTTTTTTTTCTTATTCTGCTACATTATTTGTTTTGAATGTAGCTCAAACCTGCAGACAGCTGTCAAAATAATTCGCAACTGAGAAAACAATGCGCAGCTTCAACATGCTTCGTGTAAAAATCCGTGCATTACCGAACAAACGTTCAAAAAGAAATAAGCTAGAGTTGCGCATTAATTTCATGCGCCGTATGAAACTGTACAAATAGTTCATGTCTTAATACTACTGTTAAGAAGTGTTGCCGAGGTGGCACTACCTTTCTAACCATAGGACCACATTAATGATTTTCTCCCTCCCCTCTATCACCCTCTTCGTGCAAGAAGAGCGTGAAAAAAGGCTTAATGGGAAAAGGAAATTGCAAAGTTAAAAAGGTTAGAAAATTTATTACATTATTAAAATTTAAAAATTGGCGTCGACTCAGAATTTCGTCAACTACTACATTTTATCCAAAGTTAACTAAAGAACCTACTTTGGTTTATTTAAAAGTCACTTTCAAAGTTCTGGGGAGGGGGATATGCCAGTTTATCAAATTGAAATATTTATCTTTGGAATAATCTAAGCACTATGACACAGGATTTCAAATTTATTTTGAGTCAGTAAAAAACGAGGCTGAAGTTGTAAACAATTTGAAACTTACTTTGATATATATACTCTATTAAGATTATAATATAACTAAAACGGGCTATTCACATTCAGATGTTTGTGAGGACGGTCCCAAAGTTCGTAGAAATTTTCAATGTAGCCCGTTTACAATATACAAACAAACTGCCAATTTTCCATTGAAAATCTCTACAAAACTTTCGACCGTTTTTACGATCCTCTCAAGTAATATAAATTTTTGTTGAAACAAAATTTAAGTTTTATGTATAGGATTTATGAACATACCTTTCTCCATCATCATTAAATGAAAAATCTCCAAGAAGCAAATCCCTAAAACGATATCTCGGTGCAATCATCTTTCCTGATAGTCCTGTAATTGAATCCTTATCGGCGGTCGCAGGCGTATTAATAATTAAATCATCTGATCCTGTATTATCGACTACATCAATATTTGATGTACTTGTCAAGAAGTATCCGCCACTAGCCCTATTGGGCCGTGGCGTACGAATACGAGACCACAGATTGAAAATGTTGAATTATTTTTTCACACTTTGATTTTATATATTCAAGGGAGATTTATTTATATTTTATATTTTTTTTTTTTTTGTATTTCACGATATTATTAATTATTTAATAAATAAGCACTATATACACATTTTAAACACTTTTCAAAGCCAAATAATTTTTTAACTGCCTTTTGGTACATTCACTGGAAACTGATCTGAAATAAATAGATACAAAAAATTATTAAGTAAAGCAAAACCTGCATGCAACTAAATAATTAAACCTTTTTAAAAATATCGAGACAACAATCTTTAAAAGTCTATTTGGGCTTTGAATTTCCTAATCAAGATTATTTTGCAAACATCCTTTAAAAGACCGTGCCTCCGATTGTAAAATAAAGGCGCATTTCTTAGATGACTCAATTTGATTACAGAAATAACCACATAACAATTGACCAAGTTTGTAGACAATAACAATAGAATTGGGAAGGCCTTCGGGGAAAAACAATTACACAAAGATATTTGTTAGGTCTTGTACAAAATACAAGATGTATACCTACCTATTGTGCGTCCGTCGTCGTTCAATGGAAGCTTGCTGAGTCTTTTTTTTAAAAGGAGTCATTTTTAGAAAAAAGTATTAACTAAACGTTTATTTAAATTAGGTAAATGAAAAAACTTCCACTAGATTTTGTCGTGGGTTAACCAAAAAACCTAAAAACTGTGCAATTGCAAATGAAAATAAAATTCACGACTTTGTCACACGTACTTCCTCTTATGTTCAAGACGCTGAGGAGAGAAAAATGTATGAAATACGATTATCCAAAACAATTTTTTGAGACATCTAGAAAAAAAAAGAATGCTATCTTAATTCTTGATTGAATATGAAAAAAAATATTTAAAATTGTTGGAGCGGTTTTCTCAAAAAATAATTTTCTATGTTTCAAATTCTTAAAACATTTTTAAGGAAAATTTTTGGTATGCAAATCGTGTTTATTTATGTGCATAAGAACATTTCAAAAAAATTGTCTACCCGATTTTAAGATAAAGAAATTTCAAAAAAAAATTGAAACTTTTTTTGAAAATTTTTATATGCACTATTTTTTAATCTTATTTGAAATTTGTATACACTAGTCACGAAAATTAAAGGAACACATTTTTTTTCAATTTTTATTAATCTTTTTTGGAAAAGCTGTATCTTTGTGATGAGTAATCATATTTTGTTGAAACAAAAAGCATTATACAGCTTTACAATTTTTGTCTTGATATTTGTTTGAAAATTATTCTTTTATTGTACCGTTATGGCGTTATTGTAAGAATTGAAACTAAACAATTTTTTTTTTTTGTTTTTTGTGTTTTTGTTGAATTTCCCCATTTTCAAAAAGGAAATTTTTGTACTTAATAAAATGTAATGGTCAGATAATCTGTTAATTCAATTTGCTTTTTTTTCTAGTCGTACAATTTTGTTTGCATGGTTAATCTGATTTTTAAAAGACACGTTTGGGTTTGATTACCAATATCTTAGCAAAAAATGACGCCACAAAAAATTTAAGGACAGTTTTGAAAATTTGAGTAATACCAAATTTTGATGTATATCTTTCCATCACGAAATAGCAAACCTTATTGAAGAGAAACGTCAAAAGAGCGGCAAGAAATATGGCGTCGTTTGGTGCCCTGTCGCTCTACTTTTGTAGCGTCCCTGTTGAAAAACCCTGTACTATTAATAGCTGCTATTTGTAAATTTTTATAATTTTTGGTAATTTATGGCACTAATTTTAGCATATAGAAAAAGTTTAATAAAAATGGTAGGAGATATTTTCAAGAAAAAAATATTTTCCCAAATGGTTCTTAACACTTGTATGGAAAGTACCGATTTTTTTTTCATAAAAGTAAATTTTTTTTAAATACCTTACAGAGTGTAAAAAAAACCTCTACATACCAAGTTTAAAAAAACCGACCATTTAGTTTTTATAATACCCGATTTTAAAAGAAAAAATTTGAACATTTTTAAAAATCCAAAAATGTTTTATGAAAATTTGAGTAGGAAAACTATTTGCATTGCTTAAAGGCTACAGAAAAAAAAAAAAAAGAATTTATTGAAACCAAAATAACCGTTTTGAAGAAAATAGAAAATAAAAAAGTAGTTCTTTGGAAAGTACCATTTACAACCATTTTTCGAAAAATGATTTCCCATCCAAAAGTAGCTTTTACCAAACGAAATTTATTAATTTTTTTTTAAGTTGTGGAGCTTGTTTTGAGAAAATAAGATTTTGTAAAATTGCGAAACAAAATTGTATAGCAGGTACCGTTATTTTTAGTTCTAAAAAAATGAAGAAAACTTGAAGACAGAATCACCAAAAACCACTCTGTTCCAAGTTTGGAGAAAATCGATCCATCCATTTAGGCTGTAAGCGAACAGACAGACAGAATTTTGCAACCCATTTTTTTGGTGTTCTTAATCATCGTAATGTCTGGTTGATTATTATCGAATTTGTTTTTCACATTTATATCCTCTGACGAACAAATTTTAAGCAAACAAGTCCATTTTGTTATAAAAATATTGGGCCTTCTTATCTATATAACCCCCTAATACAAAAATGGTTGGCTCATGATTTATAAGTGATGCAGGTGAAAGACTTTTATGTACTATTAAAAGATCTAATTGCAAAATAAACTGGCAAACTAAGCAGCCATCTGTCGAGTTATAACTCTTTTTCCACCACCATGCAATGGCAGCCAGATGAAATACTGAGACACCAAAATAAATCGCTGGAATACTGTCTATTTAATTAAATTTATTAATATACTAAATCAAAAACTGTTGAATTTTACTTCAAAAGAATTTCTCATAAATAAAACAAAAAGATATTTTAATAGCTTTGATCTCCGTAAGTTATGTAGTTTTATTTATTTTACTTTAAAGGGTGTTTTTAAAAGTGCTATACATTATCAAAATGAAATAAAACATACAAATAATGTTTATTAGCAATGGTTTGAGCCTTATCGAAAAAGATGATTTTTTTGCCATTAGTGCTAAGAAATTATTGTCAGTGATGTATAGGCTAGCTTGAATGTAACAAAATTTGTAAGCCCAATCTTGTACTGTTGAATTGGAAAACTGTAGATGAAGCAGTATATGTCCTCTTTTTATAATGACAGTCGTCTTTCTCAGTAGCGTGTGCTTTCTATTTTATTTTATTAAAAGCAATTTGTCCTCCTTTTACAAAATTTTACTCCCAATATCCTCTTTTTATCATTCAAAACATTTGTCTACTATAAAATACACTGTAAGTACTTTTTCCATTACTAAATCACTTAAAAAGTAGACAGCACTGGTTTGAATTTAGAAAACAAAATCCAGAAATTATAAATTATTTGACCTAATTACTTGGGTCAACCCATATGTCAATGAGGAATAAATTGAAAGTTAAACAATTGTCAACAAATAAGAAAGGATTTGAGTTTTTCAAATATTTTGATGAAGAACACGTGATTTTTTTCTATTATTTTCAGCTTGAAAATGCCCCCATCGGAAGTGTTATTAATTCCAAATAATATATGAACACCCAAAAAATCACAATCAAATATTGATATACTTGACGCAGTGCGCATTTATGACTTTGACTGTGAAGATTTTTAAATTTTCTTAAAAAATTGTGATGACGACAAAAAGAATGAAACATAAAGTTCCTTTGAAGATCCTATCCAACGTACTATTTGAGCATCTTAAACATTTGTGCAACACTATGATCGGCACGTACCAGTGTGGCTCAACGGTAGACCAAATCTTCACATTGAGGCAAATCCTGGAAAAGATCAACGCATTTCAAGCCGAGACCCACCATCTTTTCATCGACTTTAAAGCCGCATATGATAGCATAAGTAACCAAGAGCTTCTATTGGAGATATCGGAACTCGGGATCCCGAAAAAACTGATCCAGCTATGCCCGTTACCAAACGTCCGGTGCAACGTGCAAATGGGTTACAACTCATCCAAGCCATTGCAGACATATACAGTGTTCAGACAAGGAGATACGCAGTCATGTGATTTCTTCAACCTAGTCCTGGAGCAGATAGTTCGCAGGAGTTGTGTTAACCTGGAAGGCACTATCTTCAACAGGTCTTTGCAACTGTTTGGCTATGCGGACGACATCGACATCATCAGCCACTCCAAGCGAGCTAAACTAGAAGTATTCACAGCTTTTGATGAACAGGCGAAACGCGTTTGTCTTGAAGTAAATGAGGACAAAAACAAAGTATATGCTATCAACAAACAAAGCAACATCTGCCCATCGTCTAGGACAAAACGTCACTGTTGGTAGCATTTCAAGGTAGTCAAGGCGTTCATCTAACTCTACAAACATTAATCCCACGAATGACACCTTAGTAGAAATCCGAAGAATAATTACTCTAGCGAACCGCTGCTACCTTCTTCGATTTGGCCAAACAAATGGGTTAAAATCTCCTTTCCCGAAAAACAAAGTGCACGCTATACAAAACGGCAATTTTACCAGTTCTATTCTACGGTGTGCCGAGTGCTGGACGATAGATAAGTAAGAAAGGGGAATTGACACTTTGGAATCAAAAAATTCTTCGGCAGATATTTGGTCGAATATGCGAGGATGGCGAATAGAGGAGTAGATTTAATGGGGAGATTGGATCAAGAGCCGAATATGTAAGTAAGTAATATGTTTGGTCAGGTCATACTTGCATATATTTATTTCATTTCATTTTTTCAGTTCGTTCCTAAACTCTTTTACGTTAGTGAAAGAATGAAGAATGGAAGAATGGTCACCGTCGTACCGTACTTGTACATATATGTTGCAGTAAATATAATGTGTAAACACGTTTCTGGATTAATTATATATTCTTGGTGAAATATCAAATAAACTTAGCAAAAATCATTGGTTATCTGACTGTTTTAAGAAACAGTGTTGCTAAGCCAAACTTAAATAAAAATCAACATCATTTTTACTTTATTCGCACAAATGATAGCAACGCCAAGGAATTTGTAAAATGATTTTCATCAAATCACAAATTCACACAAATTACGATGTCCTTGCACCACATTTGCATTAGCTTGAAGAGTTCATTCATATTTACTTTATATAAAGACTTTTTATTGATATTTTACAAGGAAGACAATAAAAAAAATATCGACCGTACTGTGTTTTTTTTTATTTTATAATCTCATTCAACATACAAGCCATAACCATTAAACAACAGAACTTTGATAAAGGCGCCAAAGAAGAAGAAATAGAAAATAATAAAAAGATATAGCCTCAATTTGGAAGGATGACGGAAAAAAGTCTCATTTTGCGGAAATTTTTTCCATTAAAATATTTACCAATGGATACGAGTATAGTGAAGATTTTAACTTGCTATAGGAACCTTCGTAAAAGAGAAACTTGTGATTTCGTGTAAAAACAATATTGAGGTTTTAATCAAATCCTATACATTATACGGTTATAATATAAAAGTTTAAAGAAGTTTTTGTTCAATATACCGCCCGTCACATCACATCACGATGTACGTCACGGTACGTCCATCTGAGCATCGATCTATGGCCTAAACGAATGGGCTGATTCCCTTCAAACATAAAAAATAATTTTAAGTACTTAATTTTCTAGAGATGAAACTTAAATGTTTATTTTAGCCCCGATAGAATAGGTATTGCTTTCAATATGTTAGTTGTTGTTTTTTTTTTATTTTTGTCGAAATTCTTCTAATTTAATAAGATTTAAAAAAGATGTTTGGCAAAAATTCAAGATAAACAAATTGCATAGCTCGGTGTCCTTATTAAGGCATATATGCTATTAGTCCAGGCATATTATATTTTTAATAGTTGCCCCTCATCTATGTTTTTGGAGCTGCTGAATCTAAATCTGAGGTTTGCGACTAGAATTTCATGATGCAACATGGAATAAAATGATTCAAAAACTATCAATTGTTCGAAAATTACATCAAAGTACTATTGAAGTTATATACAATTTAAAATAAATCTCGGTTTAAGTTTTTTTTTGTGACAATCTGTTTGGACTCAATCGCTAGTTGAAAATTGACCTATTTTGACCGTTTTTGAAAATCCTTTCGAATGTAACTATTTTATACTAAATTTCCTTATTTTTGTCTAAAACATAATTCAAAATATATTTTTTTGTAATTTTTAATACGCTGAGTTCGAATCTGGCCTTGAAATTGCTTTAGCTTGCCACGTTTTTGAAATATTCGAATTCAAAAAGAATTTTTAAGTAAAATGTTTATACATTAGAATGACCACAAACATTTTTTCTTTGAAAAAAAATTACCCAGGCAAAAAATATAGCCCAAAATTTGCATAAAAAGCGATTTTTTATATCTTCAGATACGAATATCTGTAAAACGTGACATGCTAGAGCAATTTGAAAACCAGATTCAAACTCAGCATATCAAGGACCATCAAAAAATCTTTGTTCATGTTACAAACAAAGATTAAAATTTTTCAAATAAAGTTCTTACTTAGTGCTTTTAAGTAAATTTTCAAAATTAGTAAAATTACGTCAATTGATACTTTATTGCAAAATGCAGGGAAAGTATACTACTTTGTTTGTCTCGCAGTAATTCCATTTTAATCCTGGCTTTATGCGATTTAGCACCGTCTTGTTGATACCACAAGTTAATCAAATCCAAAGCATGCCATTGTGGCGTTTAATCTTCAATCATATCACGATATCGCTCCTCATTCACAGTTACCTGAGCACGGCGTCGAATTGAGGTTGATGGATTGTTTTGAACACTTCCTTGAGCAGCAGTAATGTTTTCAGCCGATCTTGCAGTACGTTGTGGTTCATGGTTGGGCCTATCACCTATAGACCCTCTTTCTTCGAAACTACTACACGATAAATAGTGCGTTTCGTTGGTACGTTGTTTCTCCCAAAAATTGCACGTAACTTTCTCATCGTCACAGTAATCGATGATTGATTTTGATAAAATTATCGAATATTTTTCCATAATAAATTTGACACGAGTCTACTTCACGACTGCCAAATATGAACTATCACGACTAATGTTTACCAAAATGGCGGCAAAACAAAGTAGTATACCTTCCCGGCGGACACCCTGTATTAACTACAAATCAATTTTTTTTTCGACTTATTACGTAGAAGATATCATCATTTAAAAAAAGAGTTTAAATGATGAAAATGTTTTTTGTTTGGCATATATACTACACTAAAAGTAGGTAAATACTATTGAAAATAACTTAATTTAAAATTTTAACTCCATGAAACAAAGAAACCGTCTCCACAAAAACCCAAATTTGTATTCTAAGGCATTATTGCGACTTTAAATATAGAAAAATCACGAAAATACCGGATTTTTTATAGCAATACTCTGTGTGCCACTCCGCGCCGCAAAAAAGTCTTTTCTTTAATTTTTTATTCAAGTAAAGTTGTTTCTGTTCATTGCTTGAAAAAATAAATCCAAAGTGAGAATTTTGGATAAAATAAACATCTTTATGCCCCTTAAAACCAATATTTTTGAAATTTGACCATTTTTAGAATTGCAATATCTTGAAACTGAACGCCGGTATGGAAAAACATATTATTAAACTTCTTTTAGAGAAAACATATTAATATATGTGCAATAAGCATAAATTATATTCTAAAAACTTCGCCGTTTAGGACCAAAGAGTGAAAAAATCGGTATGCGACTCACGTTTAAAAATATGATGAAATATGTATTTCATAAAGAATGACATTTGCGGGTATTTTCTAAAAACCCTCCAGCATCGTATTAGCAAACTATATAGAAGTCATTATGGTTTAATTTTATAAAGAAAAACAAAATGAGATCTCCTTTTGTTAAATCAAATTTACTGGAAATATACTAAATCAAAAAATTCTGCAACGTTTTACCTATTTATTTTTATTTTAAATTTATGATGACAAAACATATTTGAAGAAGAAAAATAACATGAACATATTTCACTATATATCGACATTATTTATAAATCGAATACTAATTGTTATAAATCGTGGTACATTTGTATTAAAGATACAACTGTGTAAGTCCTTTTTCATTTATGTATGTTTCTTTGTTTTCACAAATGATTGTCAGACAGAAAAATAAAATCAATAAAATAAACGTGTTACATACAAAAATAATATATTTATGTATGTGCTATGTGCTATGAACAAAATATGTTGAAGAAGGTTATTTTGGACTCATTTTCACGATTTTTGTCTTCTGTGGTAATTTTGTGATAGAAACACAAACACTGAAGTATCAAATAAAAAATGATTTGAAATATTACTGAAATAAAATGCACGATGTGGCTCTTCTGATTTGGTTTGTTTAATTTTAAAGCTGGATCCATGTAACTGCTCTATAGCCGCGTCCACACTATGTTGGACTGTTTAGAATAATGTTGTTTGACATAGCCTTATAATTACATTATAATATAATATAATTAATATCATAGCCTTATAATTACATTTTTCAAGATTCAACAAATTAAAAATGAAACTTTTTAAAATGTTGAAATAAACTCCTACTTTTATGTGATACGCATAGAACGGAAGTACTTACTAGAAGTAAACAGTTAAAGAAATTATCATAACTTCTAGTGGAAGGTAACATTTGGAGTATTAACCGCATTTCATATGCATAAAAATTAGTTTATACTAGCTAGCAATTTCATTCAGAAGATACACTAGTCACGGAAATTAAAGGAACAATTTTTTTTTTTCAATTTTCATTTGTGTATTTTGAAAGCTGTATCTTTGTAATTTGTTGTTGTATTGCGTTGAACCAATAAGCATTATACAGCTTTATGTTTTTTGTCTTGATATTTGTCTGCAAATTTTTTTTTATTTTCGTTATTGTGTTATTTTAAGAACTGACAGCAAACAATTTTTTTTGTTTTTTTTGAAGGTCTACATTTTCAAAGATATTTTTTTTTTGAGTTAATCAAATGAAATGGTCAGATAACTTGTTGATTCATCTTTAATTAAATTTATTTTTTGTGGTCGCATGTTTTTTGATTGCATGGTTTATCTGACTTTTAATAAAAAAAAAGGATGTTTGACTTTGATTACCAATATCTTAGCAAAAACTGACGTCATAAAAATTTAAGGACAGTTTTGGAAATTTGACTAAGTTCTTTACATGACTTTCTTTGCAAACACTCTTTGCAAAAAAAAACATCATATAAAAAACTTAGTCAAATTTCCAAAACTGTCCTTGAATTTTGTATGACGAAATATTTTTGTTGTTAAAAATAAGGCTTTGAATATTATCTTCTACCTTTATAGACTCTTTGAGAACTAAGATGCACAAATTTCGCCGTTTCAAATACTATAAACACAAACCCAATTGGAAAAATACACAGTAACCTGATTTTGACTTAAAATCAGATGTATATGAAGTTAGTAGGACACTTTTGGAAATTAGGATGATAAAGCATACTTTCATTAGTTGCTACTCAATTGCGAATTAGTTACGCAAAAAAAAATAATTGCTTTTATGCTTTGCGAAAAAATGGGTGTCCTGCTAACTTCATAATGAAGCTAGCAGGACAGAAGATGAAGAAAATAAAAATATATACGATTAGAAAAAACTTGTTTGTTCAGAACGAGTTAATTGCAAATTAGTTGCGCAAAAAAAAATATTACTTTTTTGGTTTTCGAGAAAATTGGTGTCGACTTTCTTAAAAATGAACATAAGCGATCCGAAAAAATTTGTTTATTAAGAACTAATCAATTGCGAATAAGTTACGAAAAAAAAAGTAATCTGATTGGTTTTCGAAAAAAATTAGTGTCCTGCTGACTTCATATGAACCTAGCAGGACGACTTTTACAATTATGAAGATTTTTTTTATTATTATCCGATGGAAATCTTCAAAAGACACTCGGTAAGAATTGTTACCGAGTAGTGTGGGACTCTTACCGCACTAAAACCACCGGTGTATCAGGACCAATCTATGAAAGATCGACAAATGATTTTTATTTCTTAATTTATAAATCGCATTGTGGGAAGTTTAAGTTATAACACTTTCCCATAGCTCTTAGACCATCAGCTCATGAGGTTTGGTTCTTTTTAATCTCCGAACGTTGTCTCGTACATTTAAGACACTCTCCATTTCGGAGTTGGTATGACTTCGTAGTCGCTGATTGTGTGATGCAGCGTGTTTTTTAACCAGCTCTGTAACCATTTCAATTTGAAGGTCACGATGTAGATCGCTATTTCTTATATACAAAGGGGCATTTATTATTCCGCGAAGGACCTTGCTTTGGAATTTTTGGATGGGTTCAGCATTTCTTTTCTTTGTACAGACCCATAGTTGGATGCCATATGTCCAAACGGGTTTCAGTACTTGCTTATATAACATTAGCTTGTTCTGGATAGATAGGTCAGAGTTTTTCCTAGTAACCAGTACATTTTCTGTACTTCAACTTTAGTTCCTCTCTTTTCTTTTTGATGTGCTTTTTCCATTTAAGCTTTGCATCCAAAATCATTCCAAGGTATTTGGCAGTATTGGAGTAAGATACTGCTGTACTGTTTATAAGAATTGGAACATTGTTTATTTTTTTGTTTGTAAAGTTTATATGCGTCGATTTTGTTTCATTTAGTTTTATTCCCCATTTTTGCGTTCAATCACTAACTTTATCGACTGCATTTTGCAGTTTTTGTGTAGCCTTCGTAACGGATTTATCTGGCACCAATATTGCAGTATCATCAGCAAAGGTGGCCATGATAGCGTTGATGTCCACTGGAATATCCTTTGTATATAACATATACAGGGTTGATCCTAGGACACATCCTTGTGGTACACAACCTTCAATTTTCTTTAGTTCCGAGTAATTTTGGTAGTACCGTACTCTATAGAGTCAGTTCATAACGTAGGATTTCAGTGAATGAAGATAAACGAATAAAAAAACTTGTTTGTTGAGAACTAATTAATTGCGAATTAGTTACGCAAAAAAATTTACTTTTTTCTGTTTTTGATAAAATTGTGTCCTGCTAACTTCATATGAACTTAGCAGGATACCTATTTTCTCGCAAATCATAAAAGAAATTATTTTTTTGTGTAACTGATTCGCAATTAAGTAGCAACTAATGATAGGATACTTCATCACACTAATTTCCAAAAGTGTTCTGCTAACTTCATATACATTAAAATCAGGCTCAAGAGTGTTAATTGCGGGCTAAAATCAAAAAAGTATGAACTTTCAAATTTTCATGTGACTATTCTGCATCTTTAAAAAATCAATCACTAGAGTATAAAAGTACTTACTAGTTCGTATGCATACAAAATATTGTATTTTCTAAAAGAATTTATCCAAAAAGAGCTAATACTAGTAGCCTGAAGTAAATACTTAAATTTCTGCATTTCCTGTATTTGTATGCAAGTTAAAAATAGCATATTAATTTTATTCGAGGTTTTAATGTTTAAAAAAAAAAATATGTTTCCTTGTCCTCGTAAGAGAACACCATCAAAAGGGAAAACAACTTTTTATTATTTAAAACGGATATCTTTTTATTTATAAAGTCAGAACTTCAGATCCCTTACCACTGGTGGGGGGAAATCTTAAACTATACCAAGTGACTACTTAAACTCTGAATATGAAAAGAAGAATTTTTGAGATGCAGTGATCCGCGAAGTGTTAAGTCATTGAATTCAAAGTCCAGAACTTGTGTGGGATTATCTTTAATTGGTTTTGTTGACATTTTTGTTGGAGCGGACAAGTGGGTTCTGATATTACGTATACTTAAAAATTCCCTAATAAAAGCATTTACTATGTTTAATGTATATTCCACTCAATTTCGTTAAAAATTTTTAAATAAGTGCTTAGATTTCTCATTTCTAACAAAAAATCACATTTTGAAATTAAACTACGTATCAACAGCTTATTTTGTAGAAATATATAAAAAATTGTATGTAGGTGCCAAGGAAAATAGATACAAGAAAATTGTAAAAAGCTGTCCAATTAAGTTAGGAAATACTTTATCTGCATGTTTGGAAACTAGCTCATTTCTATTTTTATGAAAACTTATATTCTTCACATAGATGCACAAGCATTCTTCTTTTTGGTATATGAAAATCGTAAACAAGGTTCACACAAAATAAATCGTAGATTTTATTTTCTTACCGCACAATTAGAAGTAGCAAAACGACTGTGAGTCATGGCATCAGATATATAGTAATTTCACAGGTACATATGTGAAACAATAAATTCATACAATTTTACTGACGCAGAAGCGTATTAGGTACCTAAAGTAATTTCTCTTTAGGTATGAAAGTAAATCTTGTAAATCTTTGTAAGTTAAACATAAATATCCTTCAAATTAAAGCTTTTGCGTGACCTTTAGTCCAAATGCGTTTCGTCCCATGTACAACAATTGGGCTCATCAATCGCAATGAGTTTGAAAATTTGAATTTGAATTCTTCCATTAAACCGACCAAAACCAGTGGCTATTAAAAGTTTGATTTACAGAATAAATGAAGTGCATTGTCAAATCTATTACCCACGCTAGCTTAGAAAAAAATTAAACGGCACGACTGGATAGCACGTGATTGCTCAAACAGTTCAAGTTGCTTCGATAATAAAAGAATTTTGAAAGAAAAATAATAAGAATTTTTAGAATTTTTTATTTATTGAAATCGTTTGATCCGTTTTTGAGATAAATAAGCTTCTTTCAATGGTTCTATAGCAAGTACCGTTATTCTTGGATCTAAAAATTGATTTCAATAGAACCTAACTCTCTCAGGAGCGTCAGCTTAAAGTTCAGTGTGGAAAGTATTAAGAGCCATTTACATTAGAGCGACCAACGAACGACGAATAAATGAACAAAACGGGATTTAACACATTTATAAACCTAAATTCTTCGAAAAAACTTAAAAAAATTATAGAAACCGTATTAACGCTAATATTGAGTTAGTAAAATTAACATTTTAATTTATAAATAAGATAAATTTAAGAAAACAAATTGGTCGTAGCGAATAAATGTAATTAGAGGCAACCATTTTATATATTCAAATTTCTCTTAACTTATCAATTAAAATGCGAAATTTTGTAACTCAACATTAGCATCAATTAAATTTCTACCATTTTTTCTAAGGTTTTTGAAGAACAAAGGTTTATAAATGTGTTAGATCCCGTTTTATTCGTTCATTCGTCTTTCGTTAATCGCTCTCATGTGTATGGTTCCTTGTTGTAAAAAATAAAGTAATTTTTTTAAGGTGTAAATTAACAAAAAAAAAGAGTGTCAAAAATTTTGACACACGGATCACTTTAATGTTAACGTACAGAAATATTTTTATTTTTTTTTAAATCCAAAAAATGTTTTTTTAACAAATATGTATACAGTGGTATTTATAAAGCCATTTTAAGTAATGTTTAACTCTAGGTGCTTTTTCAACTCCAAAATGTTACTTATAAACATTTTGCACCGATATGAGCTAACTTAGCCACTGTAATTTGTTGAACAAATCATTTTTTAAGCAGACACGTTCAATGAAAAAGGTAAAGGCAAATATTTCAAATTTTCTAATCTTCAAGTTTTGAAATTAATGAAAAACTAATTAGCTAATTGAATAGACCTTTTTAAAAGGAACAATTACCTGCAAATGTTTTTATTAATGCATGTATTTGTTTAGCCCAGAAGAATTTTGAAAACTGAAAATGCTACTAAATTTACTCATGCCTTTTTGAGAAAACGGTCACACTGGCCACTTTTCAATATTTTTGGTATAACTCCGAAAGATTTTGCTAAAAATTAAATTTTCTATTGAAATGGATGGTTAACAAAAATTTTATCAAACATTTTTAAGAAGGAAAAGTTATTAAAAACCAACCTACAAAAAATCAAAAAATCAAAAAAAAAATTTTAATTTTTTTCTGAATTGCGCACAACTTTTTTTAGTGTAAAGATACGGTCAAGAGATGCTCCAACAAAATAAAGTAGAGTCTTAAGGCCTTAATATGACATGTTATAAAAACCATATTAATTGAAAATTGTCAGGGTTATAGCCATTCAAACTTTACCATTTCTAATAATTTTTCAGCTCATGGCATAATGGTTAGTGCGTTGGACTTTCATACCGAAGGTCTGGGCTCTAGTCCCAGCCACTGCCACCTAAAACAGAAATGTTTTTCCGAGGTACTGTCTCTTACGAAGAACTGACAAATCCTCCTTGTAGGTCCCCTCTATTCCTACCAACAACACGCACACAGGAATGGTTGAGAGTTATAAGTCACTAGGCACTTGTTCTTTACGGCTTGTTTTTTTGTTTTCGACATTATTTAGTTTTGAAAAACAAAATTTAGAATGATCTGGTATTTTTACGAATTTGGGTGCATATGACAGTGTAACAGATCTTTGGTTTCCGAATGCAAATAAAAATTAATTCATTTTTTACAAATTTAAAAAATATTTTTTTTTTATCATTTGGGAACACAATACTATTTATACTATTTAGAAGCTTCTACATAAAATACAACCAAAATCAGTAATAACGTTTTCGAGAAAATCCTAAATAAAGAAATGGTTCTTAAAGAGATACCTAACCATTTTTTTAAAGGTAGCCTTTACTAAAAGGAATTCATTTTTTTCTAATATGTGATACCATTTTTCAAAATATTATTTTGTCAGATTGCTGAAACTAAATTTTATGACAAGCATTATTATTTTTGGATACAAAAAAATGAAAAAACGAGTGGGGAGAGGGACCAATAAACGCTATGTACCAAGTTTGAAGACGTAACATCAAAACATACTTATATGTACGAGTATATTGCAAGCAAGAAGTATCATAGATGCTGGAATATTGTTATTGAATTCAAAGTTAATGAAAGATGTCAGAGTATCACAAAGTACCCATGTTTTTAGGGGTTGTGGAAATATTTTTCCTACGAAGGAAGAGATTATAATTCTTTTTTTTTTAATTTAGTAGTTAAAATCTGTTAGAACGGGTCCTGTAATAAGGTTGATTGAATTCAATCAGCTTAAGTTCTTAAATGCAAACATTTATCAAAATAAAATTTAGTTTTGAAATGGAAAGGTTGAATTAGGATAAAAGCGGACCGAAATTAAATTGACTTAAAATTGGTAGACCGCATGTCTGCAGTAGTAGATAGAATTTGCTATCAGCATCCAAAGAGACAGATATAAAGACAGATTTACAGAACTCACCATGATATCATATTGGCTAAATGCGATTTTTTTTATGAATGCAAAACCTACCTTAATACATGTAGTTTCCCTTTATATCTCAAGTTAAAAATACACAAATAATAACTCCCACACAGACGATTTCAGATTGATTTTTCCTATATGTATTAATTTTTTGTGTATATATGCATAACTCCTATGAGACAGGTAAGAAAAAACACACACTCTCGTGATTGAAAAGTGTTGAAACTATCAGCATATATTTGATAAAGCTACTTAAGGGAGCAGCAAGAACCCAAAGGAGTGTGATGGTTAAGGTATATTTCCTGTAAGTGACGTTACAGCAGAAGAGTATATGGCAAAGCCTTATAACACTCTGTCAATGAAAAGAGCAAAATTGAATTCAAATTTTAAATAAACGAATATAATGGAAAAGAAATGTGCACCATGGGTATTGAATCTTTGATGATATCTTGTAAAGAACCAATTTTGGATCACACCCAATGGAAATTGATATTTTATTTTTTTTTGTTATTATTATTTTCGAAGTGTAGTGCCTAAGATTGACGTTGATAATACCCGATAGAAAGGGGAAATTAATACTTTTGCTGCTTTAGATATTCTTTAAAAAAATGCTGGTCACTATAAATGAAAATGGAATGGCATTGTAATTTCAACAAACTCTCAAATTCTTTACCCATGTTTTTAGGGGTTGGGTTGATTGACTTGAATAGCCCTCAAGCTTTATGATTGATATTTAAATGGTTTTATAAAACTTTGTGGTCTAGACAAAAAAACAAAAATACTCATTCGCTATGAAGGGTTTTTCATAGGGTAACGAGGGCGTATACGTAATATTCGTTTTGGTTATTTTTTATAGTTCCCTACGAAACTCTATTATGACCACCTAACTTTCAAATATTTTAATGATCATGACACTGTGTGGTCGGGAAACAAAATTCTCATTCACCATCAACAACTATTTTTAAAGGATAACGAACGATGGCGGTCGTATGCGAATGGAATATTTGATTTGGTTATTCTTTAGAGTTATAAACAAAGGGGGGTGGAATTGTTTTGTCTGTTTTAGGTTAAGGTTACAGTGATGAACAGTGTTTCTGACATACACCTTTGAACTAACAAAACTATAGATTCTTGTAATAGTGATGGGTACATGCATTTTGTTCGTCAAAACCGGCAAAGTTGGTCACACCCTTTTCATCGCTCAAATTGATTTGATTTTGTTTGAGTGTTCGTCAGAACTGATGTCAGACAGTGTGACAAATATGTTGAACTTTGTACTTCAAGAAGAATACTTTGTGAGAACTTTAATTGCATTGAGTGTAACCACCCGCTTCACACAAACAATTCTGAAAAATACACTTCAGAACATTTGTTCACATTCACTGTAACCATAACCTTAGGCATATTGAAATAATGGTTTTCCGTTTTGGTCAACGACATATTATTATTGGATTTTTATACTTTTGAAGCGGTGCAGTGGAGATAATTTGTGTTTGTTTGTCTTTGTTTGTATTTCTTTGAGCCGTAACAATTTGGTAGAAAAATGTTTAAATTCATTCTTAGTTTTATTTTTAAACAAACTCTGTCAACCTTCTTTGGTGTGAATAGCATATAAGGACTTCACCTGGTAGTGCCATGATAATAAAATTTATGTGCACGTATTAAAATGTGTGAAGTTGTTATTGTACAATTTATCTTGCTTAAGGGCAGCTGATGACGCCGACATGTCGTGGATTAAAGTTCAATTAGAACCGGAAGTCTTGTTGAAATAACGACGCATATGTACGTGCAGGTACAGGTTCGAGTATATGTTATAACATTAGATTTAAATTCAAAAGGATACAATACCAACGTACATAGGCCCGGAGGTTTTATTTCTTTCTTTGTTGTTTTCATTGAAATTGAAATCAAAAAGATAATCGCACTTTGCATATATGTATGCATATGTGTTTTCATGCTTTGGGCTCGTTTGTGTTAAAAATACTTTATTTTAATGGCGAGTTATAAATTCCTAAAATAAGATCGTCATAAATTGTTAAAGCTTAGGAAATAAACAAGTATTTACATAGGTTTAAAGGAAAACCTCTTGACTTATCTTTTAGGGTACGGACAAGTACGTATACAAAATAATTTAGACTTTAATCACACATTTTTGTGTTAACAAAATGTTAACAAATTTTCTTATAATGAACAAAAACAAAGAAACAATTAACTTGTTGGGCACAATGAAATTTTACTAAATAAATATTAACACCATAAGATTTCACCTAATTTGGTGAGTTAACTCAGGGACCTAACTTCTCTCCGTTGTGATGCCTCTCCAATTCAATTTCGAAAGGCATAAAAAGCTGATATTTATAGTGTTGCCCATCGATTCCATTAGAGTTTTTAATAACTGAACGATTAAGTCAATCCTCAACTAAAAAATAGCTTTTGAAAGGACTAGCTTACTCTTATTTAACTTAGAGGTAATTCTGCATTGAAAAATTGGCCCCTGGTGTTTTTGTCAACAGAAGACTGAATTATTTTTATAATAAAATTTTAAATGTTAGATTTTTTTTAAGGTTGTTATTTTGTGAAGACATTATATATAATTTATTATATTGTTCCTTTCTGTTTAGGAATTTTTACTAATTATAATACATATTATTGACAAATCTAATATTTTCTATTTTTTTTTTAATTGTTCACTATGTATGTATCTCTCTTTTAGCTTTATTTTACTATCTCTATCTGACTCTATGTCTATGTCGCAGTTAAAAAATGCCATTCGTACAAAAATCGAACTCGAGAAGATGAAAAGATTTGGTCTCACAATTTTGTCTGTCTTCCTGTCTGTCTGTTGAGCTACAGTCTAAGCCCTCGGTTCCCAAACTATGTTCCACGGAATCCTAGGGTTCCTCGAAACAGTTTTCAGGGTTCCGCGCATTTCTTGAAGTAAAAATAAATATCTTTTATAAGTAATTTAAAAATAAAAACTTTCTAGTAACGACTGGTGAAAATTTCTAGTTATTTTTGTAAAATGTAAAAACATTGTCCAGAAAGTATAACAGCCAGTCACTGCAATTTGCATGCACTGATTTGATAAAAGTTCTTGATTAGGATGTAAAGATTGTAAATTTCGTGAAAAGGTGTTTTCTCCAGTCATGATTGGCCAAAAAATCGTGCAAAGACTTAGGTAGTCAGTATGAATTATTTCCACTTTACACTTAAATCCGATGGCTTTCCTGAGAAAATACTGTATCCAGTTTATTTAAAATTCACAATCAGTTAAAAGTTTTTCAACTGGATCAAAAATGTAACTGTCGCTGTATCGCGAAATGAGTAATGAAATGACGTTTTTTGATAATTCAACATAACTACTAAGTCTTTGTCGGGAAATTCAACAAACAAATTGGCAACTTTAAAAAATCAATTTCTGATTAACTTATGACAAAAAATATCTTTTTTGAATAACAACGTTGCGTGTTTTCCTAGGTGATATGCACAATCTTCGGTAGATGGCTTTCCATTTATAATAAAAATTCGGTGCAGGGAAATAATTCCATGGGCATCTGCTCCTCATGGAAATTTATTCCATCTTAAGTGGGAATCTGTTTCACTTTTAAGCACAATTTATTCATAATGATCCATACCTCTGCTTTTGAATACTCTTCTATATAAAGATATCAAAATGATACAGTTACAATTAATGTTGGCTATACAGGATAAATTCAAAGTTTCTTTAAATCCAGATTCTTTGAATGCAAAAGAAACTTTGCATACCCAAATCCTACAATGAGCTCAAGCAGGGAGGTTGCAGCATTCCCCCCCATACATATCTCAGTGGAAACATTACGTTTGCCCGAAATTCAGTTTTCCGAATCACGTTTGCCGGAATAACGTCCCAGCGACTTATAAATGCCCAAGCCAGGGGGTTTGCAGTGGGGCAGCTTGCCTCCCCATACATGCCTCACTGTTTATCACCCACTTAATGCATCGTTGTTCGGGAAAACTTGATTCGGGAAAACGTAGCCAACCCATCTCACTGTTTATTCGCCACAATGCTAGTACTGTATTTATGTAAATAAACAATGACGGTTTCTATGTTTATGAATCAATAATATACCAAATTCAAAATTTTAGATGGGAAAAAATTCCACAAAATTTTGGGTGTAGTAAGTACCCTCTCGTCGTGAGAATAAATTCCACTTAGACAAGTGGAACAGATTCCCACTTAAGACGGAATAGATTCTCATGTGGAGCAGATGCCCGTGGAATTATTTCCCTGCACCTAAAAATTCATCCTACATTAGGTACTAATTATACAAGAATACTAAACTCTGATATGTCTTCATCGTCATAATACGAGTATGTTTTCGATTCTGTATGATTGAATGAGTTTTGGATTGGTATTTAAAATGTATACCCTGGGTTTGCCAAAACTGCTAGATTTACTAATTTTGCTCCCTTTTATTGCATTGCATCGCTTGTGAAACGGGATTTTCAGCATAAGCTTATGCAAAAACTAAATATGGAAACGAAACTTTCAGACATAGAACTCAATCTTATGAAATTTCCTTAATAGAACAAAAATGATTTTAAAATGTTTTGTCTTCGATTTTTGCTTTCGTTTAGTATTGGGGTTCCGGAATATATTTGGGTCTTGTTTAGGGTTCCACATCTTAAAATGATTGGGAAGCACTGGTCTAAACGGCTGGATCGATTTTTATTAAAATTGCTACATAGCGTTTCTGGGTCATTTTACACTTATTTTTCATTTTTCTAGGACAAAATATTTTTTTTCCAAGTTTACATAATCGTATTTTTCTCAAAAACGGCTCCACAATTTTCCTTTAAAAAAAATCGATAAATTACTTTTAATAGAGGCTACTTTGAATAGAAAACCACTTCTAAAAAAACATTTTTCTTATTCTCGATTTTTTTCAAAATAGTTTTACTGATATAAATAAATTTTGTATACAGAAACTTCTTTAAAATATCAAAATGTAGTATTATGTACCAAAATGTTCATAAAAAATATTTGTTGGAATTTTAGAACATATTTCCGAATTTGTTTAAATCCAACATTTCGAAACAACATGATCGATTTTCTTGTAACTCGGTGCTTAAGGATTTTTTTAACAATCTCTTGAATATTTTAGGAACGAATTTTGCTTTAATGAAAAATGGTGGTACCCTACATACAAATGCTAAAAAACCGTCAAGGAAAATTTTTTTTTCACAAAAATGGCTCCTTAGGTTTTTTATAAAACTTTTCGCTATGCTTTAATAAGTACGATCTAATACTACTAAAAATAATAAAAGTTTACACTGAGCAACTATGAATGGAACCTCTCAAAGAACGGAATTAATTTTGTGCATACAAATTTATAATAAAATTATCTAAATACGAGTAATATTGAATATCTCAATATTCTATTTTTTTTTTTTTTTTGAAAACGGGTGGAAATTTTTTATTTTATTTTATTTTTATATGCACATAAATAAATACTAAAAATTTTGCTACTCTTTACGGTGTTCTCCGTGTTCAGTTTCCCAACTAAAAAAAAAACTACGTTTGTATTTCTTATGGGAATGATATTTGCGGAAAAAAAGTTTGATGCTTAAAATTTTTGGACGAAATGTGAACTAGCCCAAATAAAAAAGAACTATTATTCACCACTATATTTTTTTTCGCGCAAAACAATGTCACTTACTGACATTCATTTGCAGAAAAAAATTGCATTTGGGATCTGTGTTTGCTTTTGTAGTATCATTCAGGTTTTTTTGGTAACTTTAAACTGACGACCAATACAAAAAATTCTCTTACACCACGGACATTTTTTCTTTGACAATTTTTTTTTTAAACCACCAATATTATTATCAAACATCACAATTACGATGACAGAGAACACGAAAAAAGTGGGTGGCAAAATTCTGCCTGTCAGTCTGTCTGTTTGTATCTACATCAACAGTCTAAGCTCTAAACCAATCATGAGATTTTTTTTCTTTAAATTTTGAGCTTAAGGCTTTTTGGTTATTTCCTAGAGGGAAATTGACCATAAAGGAAAAGCTTATTTATCTCAAAAATCTTCCATGTGTGTATAGCAATTTCAGCTCAAATTTATAGATTAAATTAAATTTTGTTTGTACTTGGTACCTATAGAAACTTTAGGACATTCCACAGAAGAATTTTTAAAATGTTGGATTGATTAAAGCTTATTTTTCTCGAAAACGATTACAATGAGTTTGAAAAAAAATCTGTGTAGACACAGTTTTACTAAAAACTGTTGTTAGCGTCTTTTGTTTTCTTTTGCACGGCTAAAAAAATGTCTTCTTTTATGAAACTTTATTTATTTCAAAAAACGGTTTTTTTAAATTGCATCTTTATTGTAAACTTGTATATAGTACAGATACTCGTATAAAGGGCGTTTGACAATCGGATTAAAATTTGAATTATATTTTATCCGTGATTAAATGTTGACGTTTTACATGTATTAGTATCAATCTTAAACTGTGGAGATAAATTAATGCAATTTAATGTAACTCACTTGCGGCCTAGATCTTTAAAATACGAAGAGCAATTGCGTGCAATTCAGACCTGAAAAATTTAGAATTAAGGGTTCTTCCAAACTAACGTGAAATATTAGGAACGACAACGAAACTTTCGTCTGTCAAAATGTCCATTTTCTGTGATTTCTGATGGTGAACGGTGTAACTTCAGAAGCGGGAGGGGGTCAAATATTTTAAAATATTAAAAATAAATGGGTGTTCCTTTTCTTATTCAATCAAATCGTGTCTTTCATTATGAAATTACAAAAAACACAAATAGGAAAACAAAATCTGCCGAGTAACTTTCTCCACATCTGAACACTTTCGTTCTTCACGTGTAAACAAGCACAATGAGAGCAAGCACACTGGAGTGAACGGTCGATGGAACGCGACATTGCTAATAAAATAACGACAAAACAAACATTTCCTTGTCGTTCCGAATTTTTTAGTTTGGTTTTAGAGAGCGCCTTTCAAGAAGGTTAAACACGAGCCAAATTATTTCTCTTTTTTTAAATTGGCAGCGTTCTTACGTTCAAAACTATAAGGACAAAGAGTAATGTTCTGGCAATATGACAAGAATCAGTTTTCCGTAAACAACGTAACCAATTATTATCTACAACTTATTTTCCAAGAGAGTATTTTCAACCACATTAAGGTTATCATTTTATTAAAACTTTATTACAACGACGCAAATAAAAGCGATAGTAAAACGACAATTCTCTAGACCGGACAGTTGGTGTTCAAGTAAAACGAATATCATTTAAATGGAAAAAGCCAAGAAGTGTGGTGAATGAATGAAACGTTGAGGTCTAAATTAAATTTAAAAGTCAATTGTCGCTTCCAGAGCCGTGTCGTTTAACTTTAGTTTTAATAAAACGACAGTCGTTATAGGAGTGATTACCATAACAAAGCCTATTCATTTTAGATTTTACTACTGACTAACCGCATATGACAAAAAAGGGTGCTCCTAGAGTAGTATTTGGTATCATTAACGTTCATATTGAAAGTCATGTTTTTTATTTTTGCAATTTCAATCTTGATTTAAATTACCCTTACACACTATTGAAATCTCAAAAAAATCCACAAAAATTTGCGTTAAGTCCTGGCGATCTCATACAAAGACCCTAATAAGTTCAAATGAGAAAGAGAGGGAACAAATGTTTAGGTATAACTGCTTATGAACTCCATACATGCTTTAAAAGAACATCAATATATCTTAATGTTTTCAATCTAAAAATATAGGTACTCCGACTGGGCTACCGCCCTTCAAATTGAAAAGAATTAGCTGTTGCCCAAGGTTTTCTCATTTCTATTTATCGTTTTAACATCATAGAGGGTGGATGAGCTCTTTTAATATTACTTCTTTCATAAACGAAACCCAAAATTCAATTTTTAGCTGAGCTTTTGTTAAATTAGTTTTCTTCTTTCTTAACTCAATTTACTGGACTAAATTTTGTTATTGGTGAAACAATTAATATTATTCACATCCAAAAAACCAGCTTGGTAATCTTATGCAATTATTTTTCCAAATTAATTTTTGTTGAAAAAAATGCACATTTGTTACCTTAGGAAAAAATAAAAGCAAACTAGCGCCAAAATTCCAAATAATTCAAAATAAATATACATACCGTTGAATAATATATATATATCCTTAATTTTATATTAACTCGAATTTGTTTAGGTTATACTACAAGGGAGGTATCTAGATACACTTTTGTTTTCATGTTTTCAAGTGTCGAAATTTATTCCACTAAAGTTATTGTGAAGTTGCATTTTTTTTTGTCTTCAAAAGTTCCTTAGAGAATCTTTCATTCTTGCATAACAGCTATTAACAGCAACACATTCCTCCTTTGGCTTTCCGCTTGTAAAACTCATGCAACGTTGTCACTTAACTGGCCCTTGACCCGGTTTCGCTTTAAATTTAGCATTGCACTATAACAAAGGAGATGACTTCTTGCATAACATTTTTGACACCGGCGGCGACGTCACAAGCACAACTTGAAGCAGAAGCACACTTAACAAATTTTTCAGAAATAAACACAATTTTTTCACAAGAAAAAACACTTACGAACGAATATTAGAATTTTACTGCAGTTTTACTGCAATTGCACTTTTAGAATACCGACTCTAGATTTTTTTTAACCAAAACCTTGTCATTTCGGAGAAATAGAAAAAACAACGCACGTATTTCGAATTCTAATAAGTAACGACAGAGCCTTAATTATATTATCAACGACATTAAACTTTGATAACGGCCAAGGGAGATTTTTTCTTAATGAAGCACACGGATAGACGGTTAAAATACGACTGAAGACCTTCCACAAAGAATTCAACCATGACGGCTGCCACCTGCTTTCTTCCTCAAAGACGCGGGTGGTTATGGTTATGGAGTTATGTTTCTAAATATTGGCCAGGAGAGCTTGATGTTGGGGTTGGTTCAATTAGTTTGTGCCTTTTGCCAGACAGGAAGTTTAACCGCTTTTATTCTCAAATAAGCTTCAGGGTCCAATAAGTGGATGCTATTAACAATAACAAAGAAACCGGTAAAGTGTATTTTGAATCCTAAGACTTCTTTCACTGGAACTAAATCACCTGTTTTTGTTTTTGAATCAATAGAAAGGGAATTGATAAGGATACAATAACATTTAAATAGAAAAGCACAAAGTCATTAGAAAGGTGGATTGTAAGCTTTCAAAAGCTTTTCTTCATGTTGCGCTTTAATTAATAGTTAAACTTTCTGTAAACATTGTAAGGTACTTCCAAGTAAATATGGTGTATTGATGATTCGTGGTGGGCACTCGAATATACCGTTTTTGACATGTACTTTGACCCTTTAGTGGCTATTATTTTTATCATTCTTTTTTAAAGGCAACGGCGCTTGATAATATGTGTGTAAATTATGGAAGATGAATTTTAATACTCCACTAAAATTGAAAAGAAGTCAAATACAGAAAAAATAAAATGCACGACTCGCACTCGGTCACACGTACTTGCTCTTATGTTCAAGGTGCTGAGGTTTAAAGAAAATTATATGTAAAGGCATGGTAATTATAAGAGAAAAATGTTTAAAAGCATGAAAAAGGATATTAGAATTAGCTAAAAAAACTCCGTTGAGAATTTGAGATGAAAAAAAACGCCACCTTAATTCTTTATTGAATACTATTGTATGTACAAAAAAAAAATTTAATCGTTGGTTGGAAGGGTTTTCTAAAAAAAAAAAATTAATTTTTATATAAAAAATTCTTAAAATATTTTTAAGGATTTTGTAGTATTTATGTATTTATGTGCATAAAAAAATAAAATTTGAAAAAAATGTATCAACCTTGTTTTTTAAAAATACTTGAATTTCAAAAAAAAATATTATTGAAAATTTTTTTTTTAAATCCAAAAAACATTTTTTTAAATTTATGTACACAAAAAATATTAAAAGTTTTGGGAAGCCTATGATGTATAAAAAAATATTGAAATCCAGCCATTCATACCATATTGAAGAATATCTAAAAATTAAAAAAATGGTTCTTTGGGGAGGTGCCATTAATAACTATTTTTTGAAAAATGGTTTCCCACTCAAAGGAAGCCTCTACTAAAAGTAATCAATTAATTTTTTTTTTAAGTTGTGAGGCCGTTTCTTGAGAAAAAACGATTATGTAAAATTGCTAAGAAAAATGGTATTGCAGGTACCGTTTTTTGGTTCTAAAAAAAAATAAAAAACGTGTTGGCATAATCACCAAAAAACCACAACATACCAAGTTTGAAGAAAATCGATCGGGCCGTTTAAGCTGTAGACGAACAGACCCACAGACATACAGAATTGTGCCACCCACTTTTCTGATGTTCTCTATCATCTTAATGTCATGTTTGATAAGTATCTCAATTTTTTCTTGCATGAATCCAAAACTTGCCTATATACCTATATCGCAAGTAAAAAACAACCATACAAATGAAATGAGCTGTCAAACGAAATTACCAAATTTCAAATGAAAGCACTTTTTGTGTGATTTCTAACCCCGAGGCCACACGCGCAAGGTACTGGCAGGGTAATGAAAACGTAGTATAAGTCATTATAGAACGAAGTAATAATTCCGCTCCCATAAAACTTCCATTACAACAGAATTCCCAAAAGGCTCCCAACTAATTGATATGAGCACTTATCCCCCGCCCCGTATACTTGTTGAGCTACGCAACTCAAATTGCATTGGTTTTTTGGACAACCTGTACATACATACCTACCTTTAATTTATTTTGAAAACTTAATTCGTTTTCGTTTAGATGTTCCGAGTGCTCATTTTTCACTTCCCTTATTATATCCTTGAAGCCTTCGATTGGATATACGGAGTGATGTCTTAGGGGTCAATTTATGTTCCAGATTTCAAGGAGAGAGGACCACGTGCATATAAAAATATTCATCTGATAACTTGCAAAAAATTAAAAATGCTTGAAGAGTCCCTTTTGTTCAATGGAGTCATTCGGTAGTGTGTGTATAATTTTAGCAAAATAATATTTTGATAATCGAATGGAATTGGAACAGTCTTCTTCTTTCTTTCATCAGCTGTTTTTCCTATAGGATAACAACAACTCAAAAAATCCAAATACCCTCGAATACACAAGTAAACGTGCCTATTATGATATGTTATTTTTTAAGCCAACATTTGACATTAAAATTTTCAAAAACTTCTGTTTGTTCAATGCAAAGTGCATAATAGCTTTCATATGTCGTTTTCGATTGTATTTTCGGAATGTGCTACTCCTTTTTGAATTCAATCGAATATGAAAACATCATGTTGTCAAATTTACACACACACTACTCAATGACGCCCTTTTACAAAATGGCTTCTTCAAGCATTTATTACTTTTGACAAGAAGTCCGATGAAAAACTTTATATGTATATACATAGGTATGCGTGTGTTCCAAATCTATTCCTTCTTGAAATCGAGGACAGAAGAAGACTCCAAAGACATCACTCGGAACACTAACTTTACGTTACGTTACATTACAAATATCAAACACCCTGTCCAAACTGTGTAAGCCCATCCATTACTTATTTGACGTTTGTTTGTTTATTTTGTTATTTCAAAAGTAATTTTTAGTTCCAAAAGATCTTAAATCCCAATTTTATTATTTGGTATTTGGTAACTCATAAATGAATAACCAGCAACGTATAGAAATAACCCTCAAAAAACCTAATCCTGTATTTGAAAATTGGTTAGAACGCTGGCTACAGGAAGCCATTAAAAAAGGCCACAAATCACAGCACAGAATTCGCGAGGCTCTCGAGTCACTTCGTAAATTCCCATTGCCGTTGGCTACGGGAAGAGATTGTGCTATTTTGCGAGGATTTGGTCCAAAACTATGTGATCTTATTGACCAGGAGTTGAAACTAAAATGCACAGCTGACCCCGATTCGATATTAAACACAACTGCTAACACTTATTCCAATGATGTAAAAACTGTTGTTAAATCTATTCAAAAGTCTAAAAAGGAATCAAAGAAAAGGGAACAAACGGCCAAAGAAAAGGCAAAACAACTGGAATTTGAAGAAGCGCAAGAACAAATAATTGCAAGCCCAGGTACCTTTCGTATACTCTTGCTTGTAGACACTCAGGAAACAAATGGCAAAACGAAGAAGACTTTTGATAAAACCCAAGCTTATATTGAAAAGCTTCAGATCCCCCACGAGATTCGACGTCTTACAGTGGGAGATTTCACATGGATATGCCGCGATGAACGAGGAAAGGAACTTGTTTTACCATACATTGTTGAACGCAAACGAATGGACGACTTTGCAAGCAGCATCCGTGATGGACGCTTCCATGAACAGAAATTTAGGCTTAAAAGTAGTAAAATTCAAAATTTAATTTATTTGATTGAAAACCATGGAAATAACGAGCATGTTGGTCTTTCAGTAGCAACACTTCTTCAATCAGCAGTTAATACCCAAGTTCATGGTGATTTTCAAATCAAATACACGAACAATCATTGGGAATCGATTTTGTATTTGAAAGCAATGACTAGCTCTCTAATCCGTCACTACAAAGATAAACTACTCATAAGTACAGCTAAGGAAGACATAAAACGTAGCACTCCGTATGATTCCACTGTCGGTTTACTCAAGTTTAAAGATTTCTATGATGATTCGTCACGCAACAGTGGACTTACTGTTCGTGATATCTTTATAAAACAGCTATTGCAATTGCGTGCACTTTCAATGGACCGCGCTATGGCAATTGTTAATAAGTACCCTACACCCAAGTCGCTTCTACTAGCCTACGATTCTTGTTCTTCAAAAGAAGAAGCCCAGCTGTTGCTAGCAGCACTTCCTTGTGGTCAACTAGGTAGACAACTGGGTGTAACAATAAGTAAAATCATTTATGAATTTTACACTAGTGATTTTGAATAGATAGAGAACTTCATGTGCACATCAATGATGAACACTAAATAAACATATATTAACTTATTAATATTTACATTTTATTTCTCTTGGGCTTTAATTTTAAAAGATGCAAATTTAATTTTTTTAATATTTCCAGAAAAAAGGGAACAACACAGGTGGGTACTGCTAACACTTTGCATAATACAAAGTTTTAAATATTTGTTCATATGATAAGCAGCATTATTTTGTTATGTTGAGTAATTATGTCGGAGGAAAGTAAAATATTACACGAACAAAAATATTAATTCCCATAGAATTAAAATTTAAATGGATAATAGAATATGAAGCTAATTTAAAAGAAATTTCTAAAATGCACATTAAATTATTTTATGGAGTTATCAACACCAAAGATATTTTAATGACATCATACATTCTAAAATTTTTGCTAAGGTCTTGTCGACCTGTCTACCTTGAAATATTTTGCTGCATAAATCCAATGGCAAATAAAATAATATCTAGATAGATCTAATGAGATACTGCAAAAGGAAACAACCATATGTAGGTACATACTTACCAATTGGTAACAACGTAAGTACTCCCTCAAAAGTTCTCTCTTCTTAGATAGGACTTAAGATGTTGGTCAAAATCAAATAATTTTATTGATAAGATATACAAGCTAGATGAAGAAATGTTCAGTTTTCAAAATAAAAACTTAGCAGTGTTTTGCTCCAGAAGTCATTTTATTGTAATCATGAGTTGAAACGCCTATATTTGTTCATTGATATGAGATAAACAGTTTTCCACCAAATAAATAACATTCTGATGTTATTTTATAATTCACCGCTGTAAAAAAAATTGCATAGTTATGTTTGATTACTAAATATACTAAATTTGTTTCTGATAATTTTGTGGAAGTAAGAAGAGTTTTGTGATCTAGTCAAAAGAAATTTCGTTGAATTTGAGATTTAATCTGATATTTTGTGTCAACCCCATAATAGGTCGGTATTTCAAAATTGAACCTTTCTGTTGTTGAATTCATTTTCTGTTTTAAGGCCTCTAGGTCTAGATGTGTAGTTTACAGTGCAAGGCTGTGATTCTGGACAAATCTCTCAACATTAGGAATTTAATCCGCTTTAAGTGAGAATAATTTTTTCTTACAAATACATATGCACACACTAAAAGTCGTTAGAGCAGGCTATGGCTTTTTGATCTATTTATGTTTTTGTTTCATTATCTTCTTAGAAAGTAGACCTAGAAGTCTGAAGTCGGGAGATTATGGATTACTGATTTGGATTTTTGGTAAAAATTGTGATTTTTAATTAATCGTTAAGCGAAGAAATTAGTCTTCACCTAATAACTTTTGTGTACGTATGTACATGGATTGAAAACAAATTCGCGACTATTTTTATAGATATATCAAACTTTACAGTGCAAACTATGCTAGCATCACAATCTGAATTGCTATATGCTCATACAAAAAAATAGCACTAATTGAGACCTTCCCAATGTTTTAGGTCAGAAAGTGTTACACCATATTGAACGAAACGCCAGCTATCCTTCAATTTAAAAAAAAATGAAAATCTTATTTGATGCTTTCACAAATTGTACATACCTAACTAAGTACAGTTAGTTTACAAACATTGCATCATTTTAAATTCATTTTTATTGATTACAAACATTGCATTTCCGATATATGTATGTATTAAGTTATAAAATAAAAATATTGTTTCTTTAAATACCAAAAAAAAAATTATATTGGTACACATTAAAATATTAACTTTTTCAAAGCTTACATACGAAGCTGCCTACAAAAATTATTAAAATCAGTTGGACCGTTTTCAAGAAACTCGAAAATTAACAAAAGGTTGATTAGGAGGTATTATTAACAGCCACTTTTCCATAATTGTTTTTTCTTTAAACTTCGTACATATCTTTTTTTTTAAATATGGATGCACAGATTTTTGTAAAAAAAATCAATAGAAACTATGAATATATAGTTTTTAGTGAAATTATTTATAATATATTGATTTTTTAGAAAATTTGTGCATCCATATTTGAGAAAAATAAATTTTTTTAAATTGACGTTATTTTTGGTACAAAAAAACGATATATACAAAGTTTAAGGAAAAAGGATGCATTCGTTTAGGCTGTAGCTTAACACACAGACAGAGAACTATGAGACCCACATTTTTCGTTTTCATTAGATTACGTTACACAATTCAAACGTTCAAACATGGAAACCAATCGATAAAATCGACAAATTTCGATTCGATTGCTAATCAACAACCGCAATCGGTGCGGACGAAATCTCGAGTTCGATTATTTTTACGAACGCATAACTTGTCATATATACGATATATCGCAAGCAAAAAAACACTGGTTAATATTTTATTAATATTAATTTTTGTTATTTATTAATATTTCAATAACTTTGAAATACAAAAATTATAATTTTATTTACCAAATAACGTAAGTTTTTTCTTTAAATATGTCATATTGTATCATTGTTAAATTTGTATTCAATATTCTTCTATTGTGTTTTTGTGCCATTTCCAAAAATATATGATCCCCACGGAGGAAGACAGCAAGCAATCCCTGTCCTAACGTCATGTTGAATCGCATAGTGATATAGTTAATGGGATATCCTGTGTTTCATTGCCAATTTAAGGGATCATAAAAGCCGAAGAGGAACCACATTCGTCGAAACACACACAACATAGAAATCAACTTGGCCAAAATTATTATTATTATATTCATTAAACGACAGTCCTGTTAGTTTTTAATAATAATTATTTTTTTAAATATGTTGTTTATTATTACAATATAAATCAAAGTCTGTTAAAAAAAAAATAATTTACGTTCGGCATAGGCAGCAATATTTTTGAAGAATGCGTATTAATTTTCAAAAGCTTATTATAAGAAAGTAAACACCCTTTTATTTGCTGTAGTTTTTCTCTTTTTTTTTAATATCGTACTTCATTTTATACTCCAAGATGAAAAATGTCTTTTTTATTTTATTTATATAACGAGTGCCATGTCCTTTTTACTTGGTAGCTGAACTTTCTTTCCTTGCCATAGTGAATTATGTATTGTAAATGCATCAATTGTGACTGTCAGATGCTTTGTATGAATTTGGGAGAAACATTTACCGCCTGAGTTATATTTAAAGAACTTATCAAACATGACTTCGTCGACATGACTAGGCCCAGTACCATACAATTTCAAAACTTGCTCCAATTCTGGCACAAAACTATATAAAGCTCTAAACTGGCAACCAGCATCGCGGAACAAAATCAAAAAGTGTTTTGCTTCTGATCGGGCGATCTTTTCGAGAACTTTTTGTTTGGAATCACGATTAACAGCGCCAGGAAAGATACAGTATTCGACGGCATTTAGTATGATGCCGCGATTAGATTTAGCCGCTGGTTGTTTATAGAGCTTCGGACCCGAATATTCCATAATGGAATTTGGGTTAGAAGAAGATATATCACTTGAACTATCCTCGATGCCACGACGTTTTGACACCAATCCGGGCGGAAGTGAGCCTGGTCCTGTCGGCGAAGGCATGTGTCTACCCGAAGAGCCCATTCCGGGCGAGGGTGCACGTCGCGGCGGTGTTGCTCGACCCGCACCGGTGACTTTCATAGCTAAAGAGTCTTGCGAACCCCTATATAAATCTCTAGTTAGTTTCGATCGCTGACTATAGTCTGCTAGGTTTGTTATAGAGCCTTTCTTGCCACGACTGGAACTCAAAGTTGAAGAGCCTTCATTCAAATCTACAGAACTTGTTTCAACATGGATGGTTTTTGGGCGTGGACGAGTTGGTTTTTGCATACGAATACGTGCCTGATTCTGAGTTGGCAAATCCGAACGATCAATAACCTTGCCCTCTCGTTCGGCTTCTTCAATAGCTTTTTTCAGTCTATGTTGCTCAAGAATTGCAGCCCTTCGCGCTGCTTGTTCTTCTTTTTTTCGCATGCGTTCTTCTTCCTTCTCTTGTTCTTTTTCTCGGCGCTGCATTGCCTCAATTTCTTTTCGTGCTTTAGCCTCCTCTTGCAATTGACGCCGTTGCAGGGAAAGCAACATTATTTTCTCTTTTTTGCGCTCCATTTCATCGACAGATTCTGGATTCAAATTAGAAATCTCCGTTTCAATTAACAATGCTTTGTTCTCTTTTGGTTCGTTTAATTGCATTAAGCTAAATGTCTTTTGCAATTGATGCTGTGTCGAATTCTGCAACTGCTGTTGTTTTTTTGTAACATCTTCAAGATGGCGTCTATCGAGTGCTTTCGAATCGTGACTTTCGACAATCTGTCGCAGTTGAATAGGTGCATCTTTGTATTTGTTATATGTGGCATTGTTATTTTCGAAATTACTGTTGCGCTGAATTTCAGATTTATCATAGATATTTGGCAGTTTTTGTCCTCTGTCAATGGTATCTAAATTCTTTTCGACCTTAGGTGAACGTTTGGCCCGCAACGGAGGTTTGGGTCTTTTTGGCTGATCATTATCGAAAGAAATGTAAAATCCTTTCTCAATCGTAGCTTCTTCTTGGGGGTCTTGAAAACTGTTTGCATTTAAACTTGGCCTTGATGGCGATGGTATCCTATAAGTTAAACTTCCACTTGTTATATTCAAACCCCTCTGTTGTCGCATACTTTGATTAAAGTCAGCCATCTTTCGCAAGGTCACCGATTCAATGTTCATTTCCATCTGATCGACCACATCGTCTTCATCGCCAATGAAACAGATACTCTGCGGTGCCATTTCGTCATACGGTACCGGTACAGGCGATGATTTCAACTGACGACTCTCCATATGATTGGCCATCATTGCTCTTGGTGGTGTCTGTCTGCTCTGAGTATTCTGATGAACCTGAAACAGATTTTGATAGGATTTCTCCTGATGACAATAATCGTTATCTTCATTTTGATGCAACATAAACCCACTCCCAGTGCTGCTATTCTGATGGTTTGAGGGAGAATTCCAAGTACCTGTTTCGCTGCTATTAACCTTAGGCGATAGAGCTTGGGACTGCCATGCATTTATATCGATTAATTGTATTGGCTGCGGTTGATAGTGAGTTTGTTGAAGGTGAACTTGTTCCGGTTGACCCCAGGTTTTACGATGTGTTGGCTGAGGCGATGATTCATATAAGTAATATTGATTTGGCGGCTGTGGCGAATTATGATCACGCACATTATGTGGTTGAGGAGAATAATGATCGTACTCTGGTGGACGGCTGATATATTGTTGTTGGTGTGATTGATACTGAGTATGTTCCACTGGGTATTGTATATGATGCAATTGCTGGCTTCCATGCTTATTATAACCGCCGTTCTCCAGTTGACCATCTCCACCACCGCCTCCACGATTAAAGATCATGGATTGCTGCTGACTGTTTTGCGGCTTTTGCATGAATGGCGATTGGTTCTGCATGGGCATTGACACTGGACGCTGACTTATGTATTGGCCATTTTCATTTATATACTGAATATGTTGCGGTTGTGGTTGTGGATTATGTTGTGGGTTGGGTTGCTGTGGATGTTGTTGTTGCTGATGTTGTTGTTGATGTTGTTGTTGATTTTGTTGTTGATGGATTTGTTGTTGTTGAACTTGATGCTGTTGCTGTTGTGGATGGGGTTGGTGTTGAACATAGGGCTCGGAATTGGTTGGCTGGGAATTATAAGTTGGGGTAGAATTGAACGCATGTGGAATCTGGGGGGTAGAACCAAAAGCCTGCTGTACAGGTTGACGACTAAATTGATCAGGAATATGCTGCTGTGAACCGTAAGGTTGTTTAATAGCTTGTAGAAAAGCCGCCTTTCCCACCTTTTCTTGGTGTTTTGAAAGAGCAACTTCAATTTTACGTTTCTCTTGTTCAATACGACGACGTTTTTCTTCAAGTTTCAATCGAATGGTAGTTAATTTTGAAGCATCAACCACCGATCGACTTTCGTCTTCGGGATAGAGTTCATTATCATCAGTTTGTTGTTGTAAAGCAGATTGTTGATGCCAAGTTGTAGTATTGGATGGTAATTCAGCAAAAGAAGTTTTTCGCTTGGGTGTCGTTTCTTCTACCGAACTGTTATAAACGCTAGTTTTTGAATTATTCAAACCGCTATGTGATGATAAATCCCCGTCTGAAAGCTCTTTTTTGTTGGAATGTTTGGTGTTGCGAGGTGATATATTATCAACGCTTCCTTGACGTCTAATCGAAGTCTTTTCCGTTTCGCGATCTTGTTTTTCTGAACCGGAATCGGTATCATAACCAAGTTGAAGAGTGCCTCTGGCATCGGCGATAGAAGATCTAACCGCAACAGCCGGTTCAATACTTGCATTCGAAAGTGTTCGCTCCCGCTCTCTTTCACGTTCCCGTTCGCGATCCCTTTCGATCCCTCGACCTATCAAATTCAATTGGTCTTGTGATCCACCAAAGTTCTCTATAGTCAGCTGTGAATCTTCACTGGAAGAGTTACGGCGCGATCTTCGTCCTGCATAGCTTGGCCTACGCTGATCTTCCCAGTTGCTTGGTCGACCAGCTGGTACAAAATCACCCCTTTCATCTGCTTTTGATTCCAAATTAATTTTCTCTTTGGCCTGACGCAAGCGTGCAGGCACTAGTGGCTCCTGATTCTGCACCGAAGACAAAGTTGCTATGCCTCGGCTTTTGTGAACCACAAAACCTTCATCGCTGCTCGGGACTGTGTAGTTATTCTCCTCAACCGAACGAACGTCTCTGGGAGGAGTCGGCCTCCGTTGAATAAAACTCTCAGAAGCGGAACGTGTTACTTGGACATCCATGCCAGGATAACACACGCATTTAGCTGGATGAATCTCGAACAAATTGAAGAGATCCGCAAGAAGTACAATCAAATTTGGTTTCATCGATCCGCGCATGTATGTTATGTCTTCCGGTGTCATGTGAAAAACAGAGTATGGCAAATGTTTTTGAGAAAAATTACTTACTAATAAAACGTTGTGAATGGAATCTGCAACAGCTGGCAAATAATTTATCCTCACACTTGTCCAAGGAACAACTTTGGGACAGTAGTACGAAATGAGAAGAGCCAAGCAAACGCCATCGCAGAGGTCTTGAAAATCGCGGATAGGAGGAATGTCTGGTACTTGAAGGCGAACACCATCTTCATCGGTTGCACCGCGTTCGACTTCTTGGGCTATGCGTTTCTTCAAAGAAGCACAAACATGCGATATCCAAGCCAATAGATACTGTTCGCAGCTTTGAACACTAGCCATTTGAAAACTACCACTGCCACTAATTCTCTTTATGGCATTTGGTATTCGATCGCCAGATGAAATCTCTTTCGCATACAAAATCATCAATGATTCTATCACAGATATGTGGGCGTTGATTCGTAATGGATTTGTTTGAATTAATATGGTTTCCGTTATTGGCATATCTGGAGATTCTTTAACTGGTACTCCTTTGCGTGCTAGTGTTTGTAATATCGAGCAGTGATTCAGACTTTGATAATTCGGGTCCAAGTACAAGTTCGATAATGTTTGACAATAAAGTGTTGAATTGCCCATTTCGACTGTGATTTGCGGTTTGAGTCGCTCCTGGTTTTCATTGTCACGATAAAATGGTTCTTTGAGGTTGTCTGGAACACGGTTGTTGAATGCTTTCGAGAGAAGCCATTTGACAGATGCTCTTTGTCGAGCCAGACGAATTTCTTGCGTTTCGATGTCCATGTTTTTTTTTTTTTCTTTTTTTTCTTCGTTTATACAAATTTTGTATCCAGTTTTTTTTCCAATTGGTTTTTGTCGAACAAAGCTAAAGAAAACAAAATAGACAATCCGATAAGATTGATCAAAAAAACAAAATCATATTAAAAATTAATGCAAAGCAAGAGATTTTACTTGAATTTTTACTGCTGCTAGTTTTCGTATTAAAGATTTTTTTCTTTTCCATAAATTTGTAGGTCATTCGTCACACAATGCGTCGGCGGGTGCTGCTGCTGCTACTACTGCTGCTGCTGATCATTATTTCCTCAAAATCATTTTTCTATTTAACGAAAATGGAAAATGTTTTGTTGCTAATGGTTATGTTTTTGATAAAAATTATTTAATCAAAACTCTGTTTTGATTTTTTTATGATAAAAGAATAATAAAAAGTTTTCTCCCCGACAATTAATTTTTTTTTCTCTTCCGTATGAATTTTTAGTGCACTTTTTTCGGGATACTCTTTAAGAGTTGTGTGGGGAAAATATTTAAATCGTATAAAAGAACACTTAAATTTATTAATAAAATGAAAATTAAGATTAAATAGAGAGGTTTATGGAGGAAATTTGCGACACTTTCTCGTTTTAATTACTGATATCTATATATAAATGGATGGCGTATCCCTTGAAAAAATTGCAGTGATGGTTAACGTCATTGGAAAATTTCAGCTGTCATTTTGTTGTCATTTTTGGTTGTGGGAACAGTGTTGTTATGAGGATTTTTTAAATGTTTCCATTAAAACCGATTCTGTAAAATACGGATCAAAACTGAATTAAAAAAAGAAGAAAAGTAATTACTACCAGGATTGTCAGCAGGGGTGTCCAACAATAATTGGGGACCCTGGGCTTCTTGAAAAAATTTGTATTGAAAACTATTTCAGACTAAAGGTTTAACCATAAAATAAAATGTAACTATTAACAATTATTATTTCACTATTTCTGGGGATATCGAAATATAGAAAATCCAATCGGATTTTTGCCTTGAACATCACAGTGTTCCAGTTATTAATTGGCAAATATTAAATTCGATCTTATAAAAATCTATTGATAAAAGTTTTAATCATTGAGAATGATGCAGAACAGATATCACGAGGTTTTTTGCTCAAAGCATTTTTTATTTCATGTCTTGGCATTTTCACAATTGGAAGATTATTATCAGAAAAGTGATTAGTTACGTACGATTAGATACGTACAAATTTACAAAACGCGAAGAGCAATAAATGTATTGTTAGCATTTAGCCAGTTTATATTTCTGAGATCTCAGAGGACTCAGAGCGTTCAGAAATAGTTATAACAGGATTCCTCTCAAAAATTCCTCACTTTTCCCCTTAAAAACTGTGACTGAAATTTTTTGGATTCGCTTGCTCAATTATTTTTTGTCGCAGTAAATTACATAAGAAGAAAAGAAAAAGAGAGTTGTTTTGACTTCTATGTGAGGAATGTTGTTTATATTTTATTCTCCTGCTCTGTCAAAAAATTGAGGAAAAATACTGAGCGCTCAAGAAATATAAACTGGCCAAATGTAACCAAATAAAATAGATTTTTCCCTTTTGTATTTATAAATCGTTTGTCTTTAAAATATTTCTCGTTCTCAATTTTCATTTCACAATAGGTATGTTTCTTTACTTTTGGGATAAATTTTGGGAAAAAGTTCGGGAAAAATTTTGGGGATGAGCTTTTTGATGTTGTTGTTGTAATGTTTAACCAGAAATGAAAAGTAAAGAAACGCATTTGGGTTGTTTCTGGTTTGTTGCGGTGTATATTACCCATTCGACTTTATTGCTTGTAGGCTCAACACATACAAAATTATGCGATTTCAATTCTTAACATTTGCACTTATCATTTTGGGCTCTATTAAAAGATACCAGAAGAAATATTTTAATTTATATTTGACTCCATTGTATCATTTTCATTTAATTTATTTAAATTAAACCATTTTATATACGCTACTTGACAAATTTAATTTAAAATTTTTCGATCAGCTGATTTCTTGTTTGACAAGCAAGAAAGTGCCGGAACTAAAATGTTTGGGTAGATTCTTGCTGAAGGGGAAATGAAAATAAGTCAAAAGCTCTGGCATTTTAGTGTCAGAGAATAGTAAAGAAACGCGTTTTGGGTAGATTTGGGTTACTTTGGGAACCCGCGGGTGAGTAAAGAAACAGACCTACTATTTCCAACTCATGTCCAGGACATGAGTTGAAAGTGTTGATCTGTCATAGTACATATGTTGGTTTTGATAAAATTCAGAGAAAAAACAATAAACAAAATGATATTTGTGCCAATTATAAGCAATAAAAGAAGTTTTTGTATTGCAAAATATACGATTTTATGTAATAATAATGCAAATAAAATATTTTTCATTCATTTATTTGACACATTAACAATATCTAACAACGTTTCGTTCCTAAATAGAATTGTAACAATCCTAACAAAACCTAACAATGACACATCAACAACTATTTTTGACATAACAACAATAACTATAGTTAGAAAAAGAACGCACCACAGTCCTTGTCTACCTTAAGGCTAATCAGGAATTTAATGAGACCCATATACAAATCAAGGAAAAAATAGATCCAACTAATGTAAACATAAACAGTGTGTTGAACAAAGTTTCTTCAGAAAAACTAAAATTTGAAACTGAAGACAATTTTAAGGACCAATATAAAGTTATAGTGCCTATTAAATAAAACCCTAAAGTGTGCGTCATGAATCTAGAAAACGATAAACAAGAAAATGAAATAATGAACAAAATAAAAAAACAAATTCAGAACAAATCGATAGTGATATTAAACTAGTTCATATATTTACAAATAAAAACAAATGGAGAAATTTGAGTGTCATTTTCGAATTGGACAATACGAGTTTTTTTCAAAATAATGGAACTAGAAAATATAAAAATTGGTTGGGTTAAGTGTCCAGTGAGAGAATACCTTAAAGTATCCCCCAAACCAAAGCAAATGCGGAGCGATTCGCAGCGAATCATTCACAATAGTACAAAATATGACAAATACACAACGCCAAGCAACAACAAAAATTCGTCGTCGCTGCGAATTCGCGTTGGTTTGGGAGAGCCTTAAGGCTACAAATGCTTTAAATGCCAGGGCTTCAACCACAAATCAACAGCTTGTAAAAACGCCAACCAAGACCACCAAGTTACTTACTGATATTTTGTGTAAGAACTGTATGGAATTGAACAAGGCATTAGGAATGAATGTTGATTATGAGCATCAAGCAAATGACAGAAATTATGCAGTATTCCTTTGAAAAATAAAAGTTGTTAAAGAAAGAACTCAACATTAGCAACTAAACGATTTCCAGTATGATTTTTCCCAAAATTGGTTGAAATATTTACATGAAACGATCTTTCGCGTCAGATTTTTATCTCTGTCCTCTTCATACTTTCAAATATCATTCAACAAAATTAGAACCTCAATTTCTTTTTCAATTCTATCTTTGAAATGCAGTCAATCTTAATTCTCCTGGAAACCACCTTATTAGTGTCTTGAATTTGCATATGAGCTGTGAATGGCAAACTAAAAAGCAAACAGTCGTGAATTCTGACATTTCTTTTATGTAAGTTATTTGCTTGGTCGCTGAATAGTGTGAATTATCATACAAAGTAAACAAGTAAGTGGATGTTAAAAAATGATTGAAATGAAATATTAGAATAAATAAATAAAGAAACAAATTTTCCATTCTCTGCTTTTCTTTTTAAAATTATAGACAGCATCGTTTATTCACTTCGCCAAAAAGTTAAAACAAAGAGTGAGTTGGTATTTGCGGTATTGCTTAAACAAATTTATTCGCATTCGTAGTACATAGGCAATGTTTTACCATATATTTTCAATTAATTATCAGTTATTATTATTTTGTTTTAATTTAATAATATTATTATTTTGTTTGAATATGCTTATCTACTGCAAAAAATTCAATTTAAATGCATCATTTTTTTAGTCTACTTAGAAGAATTTTTCGATTAGTGACAACGCTGGTTAGCACCAAAAACACAGAAAAAACTGGAAAAAGTGTGAAAGAGAACGCAAACATTCGGAAAAATCGTGTGAGTTGGGCTCATCAGTTAGAAGCTGTTGTACCCTTCTAAGCGGCGCATTATTTTCAATCAATGGATACCGACAACTAATTAAACTCACAGTGCCAAAGCACTGAAAATTATATTTTTCTAGCATTTGGACTAAAGGCCGCAAAATGAAAAATACATATTCAAAAGTCCACAAAAACAAAGACAAATAATTCTCTATTATTTTTGTTTTTACTTATCATTCTTGAAAGCATTTAACGTTTCATTTGGGCAAATTGTGTTAAAAATAATTAATATAAAAGTTGTTCCTAAAATATTGAAAATAAAATAAATGAAAAAATCTTATTTGTAGAAGCCAAACAAAAAGTTGTTTTTTTTCGTCATGTGCATTAGAGCGGTCTCTGTTCTTTTGTTTTATTTTTTTCGCTCATAGTGCTGCAGCCATTCTCTTTTACAGATCATGTTGAAAAAATAATTGAAGGAATTTAAAAAAATAGATATCTAAATATCTACCGTTGTACAATCGTGGTTCAGCCTTTGTTCAAAATTTAGACTCTGTTCAACTTAAATGAAGTGTTGTACAATTGGAGTTAAGGGCTTAACTTACCGTTGAGCCAGGCAGCTCTCCGATTTTGTTGAGTTAAATATTGTCATACAAATATCCACGTAGTATCCTTCTGCATATACACCCTTAAGAACCAGAAACTCAGTTTATTTCTATGTATCTCAATTTTTCGCCTGTATCTGGTATCTCTGAATTTTCAAATGGGCTCAAAACAGGAGCAGTGATCAACGGAAAAAGATACATTGTTTTAATAAGATATATTGTTGGAAAAGAAACAAGACTTGTTAATACATACTATAATTTTTAACCCTAACTAAATTAAAGAATAGGTACTTAAATAATAAAGTAGAGTTAAAGATCGGTCTATTAAAAGCGTCCCAAAAAGTAGTTACAAAAATTTGATTGCCTATTATTTAACTTTTTTGATAAAAATTTTTTGTATACTCGTACATGCTTTCTTAATTTAATTGTAATTTTTGAGCTAAGTTAAAATAGACAAAAAATATGAATGTTATCTCTCCCTCTCGACGCACAGGCAATAATCCTGTTCTATTTTATTTAAAAAAAGTTAATTAATACTAAATGTTTTGCTTTCCTCCACAATCATAATACAGTTCTATCCATTGACCACAATATTACGATGCCAACGAATCCTTCGAGTTGGATCTCTTTTTATTCAGTATATAATAATATTAAATATATGTCACTTTTACCCTGCGGCCCTGAGCCAGTACTGGCTAGCCAATTGGCTACATACATTGACTGTCAAATTCCTATTCGTGTATTTGCTGACGTAGGCGGCATGCTGACTGGCTTCTATACTGGCCATGGTTCGGATGTTACTCTAAGTGGAATAAATCTGCTCCGAATTCAGGGAAAGAAATATAACTGCTACGATATCCCATTCTTTCAAAATCAAATGAACTAAAAACACACTAATGCTGTGTGACAAAACTAGCAAAAGAACAGAGCGTTACACATGTTTTGCATTGGTTCACTGCTGAGATTTAGCTAATTCGAAATCGATTTAGCTAGTAAAAATGAATAAGTGTGCTAGTGAAATGAAATGTCAGATTAGTCGTCGGATATTTCAGCACTTACACTTTTGAATAAGTGTTTGTGCTTTTTCTCAAGAACTTTTATCACACCTATTCATGTATAGGAAATGAAAACGTATATAGATAAAAACAACCATCCTTTTATTGCCTTTTATTGATACTTTTTATTTTTATTTTCATATGTGAATTAAAAAAAATTATATTGTATTCACTTTGTCACTATTAACATTTAATTTCTCAAGGATGAAAACTCACGTTAAACTTTAATTACCGCAAACAAAATCACTGAATTGTACCCTGTTACACGACGACTTAAGAGTCATGACTTTTTTCGAAATTAAATGAGTGCGAAAAAGAAGATCAGATGTTTTTTCCCATTCGCACTCATTGAATTTCGAAAAAAGTAATGACTCTAAAGTCGTCGTGTAATAGGGCACTTATCAACGGTATCTGCCATATATAGGTTTATAGGTACGGTTAGATACCGTTATAAACGGTACCTGGCATATAATTTCTTTTTTATTTTTATTTTCGATTTTATCATTAATGGCTCAAACGATTTCAATCAAAATTCTTATGCTAAATCTCCTCTTAAATGTCAATAATATTGCATGACAAAATTATTTAAAAAATAAATTTTGAATCTTTAAGAATTTTTTTTTTAATATTCCATATTTCAAAAACGGATTGATGAATTTTTTTGAAACTAGGTTTAGAAATATATTTTAATATATATTCAAAATTGGCATACAAAAACTTTTTTAAATGTTACCAACATTTTATATACATACACAAAAATATTTTTTAAGAAAAACAGCTGCAACGATTCAAAATTTTTGTTTTCATATATTTATATTTTTTTCAAGTTATTCAAAAGCATACTTGTTTTTAAGCTCTAAGTTATTTAACGAGTTGTTTATAGAGTTAAAAAAACGATTTAATTATACTTTTAAAATATTTTTTTTTGTATATATTTCCTTCACATTTTAAAAGTTGTTAATTCCAAGCAACTTGAACATAAGAGCAAGTACGTGCGATGCAGTCATGCATTTTATTTTTATTTACCCAAGTATTCTTACATCATCATCATTCACAAATTGATTTAACTTTTGAATTTACAAATCCGAGATTATTAAACAAATTTGAATAACTTAAGATCTATAGATTCTCTGTCAATAATAAAGCAAAACAAAACAAAACAAATTTATATGCTGTCCTTCTGTGAGACAAAATATTAAAATTTATTTATAAAACCTTCTGAAATCCAACTTGTAACGACTTTATAATTTTCAAAAGGTAGGTTAAATTTTTCTAACTATTTAACAATTATTTGTTAAATTTTATTTACACTTGTAGCTTTGTGGTACAGAACTGGGAGAAATTGTCAATTTCCCTTTTGCTAAAGATGGATTTTTAATTGTAAATTTCCATGTTTACATGTACTTTTGTGATACAGAAACTTTTGTAATTTAATTATTCGTCTACGCTTTGTCATGTCGTGTCGTGACGAGATTGTGTTTCTGAGGTGCACACATAAGGGAAATTTTTAAATATAACAAATGTAACCCCTTTTTTTGTGGTACACAAATTATAATTACTTGTTCGATATCCACAGTTGACATTTGCTAATACAATTGTAGTTTTGTGGTAAAGGCCCCAGGTGTCAATAGGCGTTTTTCTTTTTTAATTCAGAATAGAGCTCTGAACAGAGTTCGAGCATGTCAAGCATATTCTGAACATCCTCTGGTCTGAACCAAGCGTGCTTTGAGCGCTCTGAATTATTTTGGAAACACACCTGAACAGAACACAAGCTGTCAAATGCTTGTATTTAGCATTAAATCTGTCTTCTCAGTCATTTTATTCTGAGCTCATAGAGCGTGCTGTCAACAAATTCAGAACACACTCAGAACGAAAAAAGAAACACGAATGTTTAGCTCTAATAACGTTCAGAGTTAAAAAGAAACACAGTTTTTTGTTTGACAGTGCGGGCTCTTCTCTGAACTAAAAAAGAAAAACGCCTAATAAAGTACTTATATTCTGAAACTATTCATTGTTAGAGCCCTATTACACGACGAGTGAGTGAGATCAGATGTTTTTTCTCGTTCGCACTCATTGAATTTCGAAAAAGTTATGGCTCTAAAGGCACAGAATTCAAAGTAAAATAATAAGGGTATTCATGTAAACTTTTCGAAGTAATAATTTTTTTAGTTTACGATGCACGTTTCATGAGTACCCTTTTGCGTAAACATCGTAAACTAATACGTTGTTTGTTTAACATCAAATAATTTTGTTTTCAATTTTTATTATTTTTCTTTTAATTGTATCTTTCCTCAGCCATTTTGATTAAAATGTTTCTTGTTTTGATATTTTAATTTTTTTATTTTTTTTTGTTCAGAATTAGTTTAGAAGTTTACCACGTTTACCATTTTTGTTTACGATACAAATTCATATCGGAAAGTTTACGATTTGTTGGAAAAGATTTCTCATACCAATAATAAATAATAAATTATTTATGTTTTAAAGCTATGTATTGTTGAAATTTAAAGTTAAAAGGATAAATAATCAATATTTTTTAAGTTATATGTTGTGTGACACTCACTATGACGTCACATGAGAAAAAATATGGCGACCCTTCATCTAATAGTCCCTGATCACACGTGAAGAAATTAGGATTGTGTAGTTCGTGAACGAACTAGTTCAATGAACTAGTTCACTTTAGTGAACTAGTGAACTTAGTTGACACACTTAGTTCACTAGTTTAATTTTTTTCAAAGGAGAAAAGCTGTTTCATTAATCTTTTATTTTATATTTTCCTTGGAGTTTCTGGTTTCTTTAGTAGAGCATAAAACCTCTGTTGAAGTTAGTTTGAAAAACGTTTCGACTCTCTGCAACATATCTTTCTCTTGTCTATTCATAAACGTCGAAATCATTTTATTTCATGACTTTGAACCAGGCGTTTGTTTATCTATTTTTGAGAGCAAAATTTTTGTTTTAAATTTGATAAGGTCCGAATGAATTTCTGTGAACGTGAACAACGCGCTTCCAACTGTCACAATTGAGACACAGCAGACTTCAGGTAAGGATTTCAGTAATTTTTAATAATCACGCGCGTCACAGCTGCGCGTTTTTTGTGTTCCTACTTAATTTGAAAAATATAATTGTTTTTAGTAACTTTCTGCCATTTGTGTTTGTGAGCGGGGTAACTTGTTCATTCTCTTATTGAATCCAACCAATCAAATCGTGTCTTTCATTATGAAATTACGGAAAACACAAGGAGGAAAACAAAGTCTCCAGAATAATTTTCTTCTGAACACTTTCGTTATTTACGTAGAAACAAGCACATTTATAGAACATCATACCTTGTATTTTTATACCATGCTCCATGTGCGTGTCTACATTAGGTATGTTTGATTACTTTTGTAAAACGAGCTTCAAAAACTGTAAAATTATTTAGCCAGTTTATATTTCTGAGATCTCAGAGGACTCAGAGCGCTCAGAAATATAAACAGGATTCCTCTCAAAAATTCCTCATTTTTCCCCTTAAAAACTGAGACTGAAATTTTTTGGATTCGCTTGCTCAATTATTTTTTGTCGCAGTAAATCACCTAAGAAGAAAAGAAAAAGGGAGTTGTTGTCTGCTCTGTCAAAAAATTGAGGAAAAATACTGAGCGCTCAAGAAATATAAACTGGCCAATTGAAAGAAGGAAAAAATCTTTCATAAAGGGGAAAACTTGCTTCAAAGTTAAGTGAAGTAAAAAGTTTCTTGCTTTCTCATTTAGGCCTAACTACATTCATTTAACTTTTGTACAAAAGTTAAAAATACAAATTTATGGTAGCGACACCTTCCTGCGAAAAAGAGTATGAAATTTGAGTTGAGCTGAATGCATTCAAACGCGGAGAAGGCCAGTTCGACAACTATAATCGATATGCGAGTGACATCTGTGAATTAGCTTTTTAACTGTTTATTTAGATGTGTTTGTATTTCACTTTTCTATAAAACAAAAGCTAGGGACGCTCTAACTTTTGTTTTTGTAAAACTTGAGAAAGAAAATAGGATTGAGTAGTTTATTGAAAAGAGACAAATTTGTATTCACTTTTGTACAAAAGAGAATTGAATGAAGTTAGGCCTTTTATCTCTCTCGTTGCTACACTTTGAAGTTTTCAAACAGGAATTTGTGAAATGTAGTGCGACATCGTACAGATTCGTTCGAATTTTCAGTAACCAAACAGAAAGGTGGATTCAGTGAGATTGGTAGGCTTTATGTACGAAAGAAAGAGAAAAAAGATTTTATCCAAAATCCACCGATGCGCCACTTTAATAATCATGTCGATTATTGAATTCGCAATATTCTACTCCCCGGGAATTGACCAGATTCGCGCTGGATTCTCTTTCGTGTTCTTTTCAATTGAATTCGTCGAATGAACTATGTAACCCATTTCTGAACTTCCCTACCATTATCCGAACTACCCTTCAAGCAAACACGTCCGGTTTAGATCCGCAAACGTAGTGAACAACGTATGAAAGACCACGTTTTCGGATCCAAAAGTGGATCCTCAAAACTGCGTTTTACAGCTCAGATTAGTATGGAAATTAGAATCACCGCGGACCCACTTGCGCATGTATTGTGAGATAAAAAGTTCAAAATACTTAGCAAGTACCAAAACCAAAAAAAAATGAAAAGGAAATACCCTTTTCGGGTTTTTCAACCACACACAAACAAAGAACATAAAGAACTTTTTTCCTTCCAAGGCATATCTTTTTGGAATTTATACAAATAATTACAAAAACACAATAATTTGCACTACTAAAGATTAAATAAATAACAATTGCATTTGGTTTGTACTATTAACCGAAAATGTGATTAAGTTTTCACGACAAAACGTACTATTTATTTTTTTTTTATTATTTATTTATTATTATATTATTATTTATTTTTTTATAAAAATAAAAAAGAAAAACGTACTAAAACACGCAATGATCTTTACCATACAACCTATAAAAACAAACTAAAAAAAAAAGTGGGAAAAAATAAAATCACTGCGTGAGACTCATTTTTTTAAGGATCCAAGAAGTGCCGACAAAGTGGACTAGTGAATTTGCTTGAGGGGTACTAGTTCCTTTTACTTCTTTTTCTTTGATGAAAGATTTTTCCCCTTCTTTCAATAAAATGACAGTTTTTGAAATTCGTGCTACAAAAGTAATCAAACACACCTTCGCTTTCAGGTTACTTCGAGTTTTACGGGAAGTTTTCTAGAAAATTGAAAATAAAAATGTTGAAATTAGTAGCCAATTCAAAAATGTTGCTCAACACTAGAGGTATAAATTCAAAATTAATTTTATTCTTAAAAATTATTCTTCATACCAATTGTCACTGCTCTAGTTGCTTCAAGGACTCTATCAACTACTCCCGCTATGTGGGATCAACATTGGCGAGAAGATCATGGTTTGCCCCTTAACCCAAATTCTTTCGGGCCACTTACAAACCTCCCCGATTATTCTTTCGTTGACGGACGAACTACACCATTAGGAGTTTGTTATGTCATACGAATAATTGAATAAAATCTAATTATTATCTACTTCCATAGACAAATCAGAAAAAGCGTATTCAATATCAACAGGAAATCGCCAGGAAGATGGTTTCAGCACTAAAAGAGTTGGACTACGCGAAGAAACGATTTGCCGATATGAAAACCAGCAAAGCAGCCGAAAAGAAGAGAATCCTTGAGAACAAACTCAAACCCAAAGGCCATTTGTTGTTGAAAAAAGACAAATAAACAATTTTTATTTTAAAGTCAACCAATTTACCATATTATATATTAGATACAGTTCTTGTCAATCCTAAGCTGGAACGTTGTTGCAGCATCGTCACATACCAATCTGGTAAGATAGTGTGTAAGGATTTTCCTCGATAGATCCGATATCCAATGACCTTAGATCGAGGGTCGAAGTTAAATTCGTAAACAGTGTGGGGACAGTTTATATCCTTCAATATATTTTTTACCATTTGTAGGAATTTTACTAGGAAATCTGCACACTGTGATGGAGTCCAAAAATTCTAGAAATACAAATTTCAACCATGCACCTATGACCAGGATGTATAGACTTACCGAAGACAACTTTGGCAACGATCTAACTTCCATATGTTTGATTTCATCCACAAGCCCTTTATCATTGCGATAACCAACCATTAGGTCCTGAATTCCAACGAGAAAACTCTGGCACCACCAATTCCTACACTTGAACCGGTAAAAATTTTGCTGCTGTCTTTCGGTGGCGGGTCGCAACGAACACTTGAGTTCTAGAAGCTTCAATGAGTTCAATACCTCTTTGCTTTCAACAGTCTGGCAAATAGTGCTACTGATTGCACCGTCGACTTCGGCACCAAACAACAATTCCATGCCTTGAATCTTGGTTTTGTACATGCAGCAGAACTCTTCACATTCATCTACGGGAGCACTTGTGCTTGGTTCCTCAGACGGATCTTGCGTCATGCAGTATTGTTCAAATTTGAAACCGTATGCGCAGAACTTTTTCTGGTTTTCATATTGATTGAGACGGTCATGCCGTTTCTGGTCGGTTTCCTTCTGACTCAAATATATATTACCTTTGTATCGTGTGGCGTGAATGCACCAGTCTTCTCTTGCTTCATATGGCGTACACATAACCAAACGGAGGAGACCACGAAAGCATATGAAGTCAAATTCTCCAACCCCCTTGGTGCTGGGCATGTCCGACTTCGGTAAAAGCTCGTCCTGATGGTGATAAATGAATTGCAGAAGATTGTCTAGCCGCTCGTCTTGCATTAGTTCTTGTTTGGATTTTGCAAGGCCATATCCAACATTCAGATCCAATGGCAATTTATGTGGCATACGAAAGTAACGGAAGTTTTCGGCCGAATTTTCATAGTCGCGATTAGTGTTGATGCTGAAGCAACCGAGTATATGGGGTTTTTCTATTTTCGGAAAAGGTAAGTTATCATCAGGATTAAGCCGACCACTAAGGCCGGTGTCCACAAGTGTCATGTTAGTGTTTATTTTCTTTTGATGCAGTATATTTGTATCTATTGGTTTCTTTATAAAACATGAGCGTAAATGACAATAAATTGATACGAAAACGATGAAAACCAGAGATTATCAAATAAAGACGTCAATATCAATCACCAAGAAGCCAATAATCATAGATAAACTAATAAAGATGGCAATCCTCAGCTGTCAGTTGGATTTGCCTACAAGCTGAAGCGAACAGCTGTAATGATTATATTTGCAAAGTATTAGTGAAAAGCAGTACAAGCCGCACACATAGAATCAACTAGTCACTCACCACTAGTGACAGCCGCACACATAGAAGCAACTAGTCACTGACCACAGTCTGTATAGGAATGGTGAATTAATTTGTCGGTTATTTTTGAAAATCGTGGACATGTTCAAAAAGTATTAAAACCTGAAGAACGAAATTTAAAGTGCTTACTTAACCTTATATATCATCCAAACTAAAATTATGTGGAAGATTTGGAGCAACTTTAAATAAAAAAAGGTGTAGGTTACTGATTTAATACCCGTGACAAATAAGTGGTACGGATATTATAGTGTGTCATGTTCATGTTATAAACTACGAGAGCAAAATGGTAAAAGCATGGTTTCAAAACTTGAGCTTTTCTTGTTTACACGAGCATTGATTTTTTCGGGAAAGTGCTTCTCACTGGGAAACTTATGAATATGATGCAGGAAGCTTGAATTTTGATTTAAGAAAAAATTTGTGTTTTCTTTTTCACAAAACAACTGCTCTAGCAGGATTTTTTTTTACTTTTGTAATATTAAAAAAATAAAAAATAATAATAAAATTTGGTTAAGGAAAAAATTTGTATATTCTTTTTCATAAATCAACTGCTCAAAGGGGAAATATTTTTACTTTGGAAATTTTGCAAAAAATGTGCCACTGTAATGTCTGTTCACGTACTCCCAAAAATACAAATTTCCACGAATTTAGCCCAAAGTTCTGTTAAAGCTCATATAAAATAATTAAAATTCGTAGTTATGGGAAGTACATGAACAGACTTGAAGTTAAGGCTTAATACGCAATCTAATACCACGTTCCCACGAAACCGATCTAGAGTTTTTATTGAGATTTCATCGAAATATTCATGAAATCTTGTTCCATATACTTGAAATATCAATAGTTTTTAACTACAAGCTCGAATTTCATTTTGGTGGGAACATACTCGTATATTGACAAATAGTTTTTGTCTTTATTTTCATTGGTGTTTGGTGTTTACACGGGATTATTTCTGCTATTACACGATAACTTTTCAGTCATTTCTTTTTTTGAAACTAAATTAGTGCAAACTGTGAGTTTAGATATTTGTCTCGTTCGTATTTATTAAAATTCACCGAAATCGCACATTTCGAAATTTCAAAACTCTATGGGGAAATGTGAAGATTCGGACCGAAATGTCCGGTTCCACTCCTAAACCAAAGCGAATGCGGGGCGACGACGATTTTTTGTTGTTTTTTAGCATTGTGTATGTGTCATATTTTGAACTATTGTGAATGATTCAAATTGTCATTGGTTTGGGAGAGCCTTTAAAGGTTGTGTGCTTGTCATATTTTGTATCTTTACGAATGATTCGCTATGATTTCATGTTGGTTTGAGGTTGCCTTTATTTATTAGTTAAATCCACACCTAAATCCGTTGTTCTTTTTCTTAATTCATGCTTTATGAGTGCAATTGAATTAAAAGCTCCTTCAAACCAACACCAAATCATAGCAAATTATTCGCAATGATACAAAATATAACAGATAAACAATGATATGCAAAAATAAAAAACTTTCGTCAACTGTCTTCCATTTTGGAAATTAAAATTTATTTCATATTCGATTAATATACCTACTACCTATTCTTGTGCACTATTGAAGTAATCATTGAAAAGCCTACTACGCAAAAATGTAGCTACGAGTAGGACATGTGAAAATAGATTTAAATTTTCGTCACTTTGTTTTAAGCCTCACCCAAACCAACGCGAATGTGGAGCGATTCGCAGCGAATCATTCACAATAATACAAAATATGACAATTACATAACGCTAAACAACAACAAAAATTCGTCGTCGCTCCGCATTCGCGTTGGTTTGGGAGAGCCTTTACGCTGCTACACACTAGTTTACGCCAAATACGTACCAATGTGAACCGGGCCCTACTTTGGTTTCTATTTGTTGAACACGCTCCGTGGTCAGAATTATTCACCTCGGTCTGTCAATTAGATGTCAAAACAAAACCAAATACGGGGTGTCCCCTATTTCATGCAGGATAATTTATGAAATAATATTTTTAGAAAAACAAATTGTTTAAGAAGGGCCGATTATTTCTCCCCTTTTAGATAAGAAATAAAAAAAAAAATTAAAATTAATCAAAATTAAATTCATTTTGTTGAATGAATGAAAATAACTTAAGAATACGACAACAGCTACGAGACCATGCTATAATTTCTTAAAATCCATTCTCAAATCAATTTTTCAAATAATTTGTTTCGTAATGATTTTTTAAAAAATAATTTTCAAACTTTAAAGTAAAAAAAAAGTTAATGTTTTTGTTGAAACTATTTAATTTTTTTACATTATGAATTATTATTTCAGTAAAAAGTATTCAATATATCCTATATCAACACTCAAACCAAATGCTTAGATGTCGTGAAGTTTAAAAAAATCAAAAATAGCTATTGTTGTTTTATTATATTCGATAGAGATGCGCATCCTTTTAACACGTGCAACAAAAACGATTTTGAAAATTCCTCAGTTATCTTTTTTGTACTTAAAGTTAATCCAGATCAATACCCGAATCCCGACAGAAGATAATAAAACCCACTTAATATCTACTTTAATACTTCTAAAGTGGAAATTGAGAGTTAAGTGGAATTTAAAGAACAAATTGAAGTTCCGGGTGTCAAATTGCAGAAAAACTATTTTTTTATTTCGTACTTTCTTAACTATTTTTTTTCCTTAGAATATATCCAACAATAATTTTAAAATTATTCTGGATGAAGAAAGGGCCACCCTGTATTATATGCAAGATGCATTGAAGATGAACGGAAATCTGAGTGATTGAAAACAATTTATAGATTAATTTTTTGTATTTTATTATAATTGTGGATGAATATTAACTATTAATTACAATTGTTTGTATACATTAAACAATTTAACAACGATGTTTTTGTTTTTAGCCGAAGAATTTTCAAAACTATTTTCCAATTTTCAAAAGAAAAAAAAAACTGAGCTGTCAAAACAAATAAATCTCACCGCGTTACATTGTTGTTGCAATTCACATCTATTCATCGTCACGAAGTGAAATTACAAATACAACAATGTAAACAAATGGGTTTTGGAGGGTGAAACGTACGAAAGATTGGCTTCTTGGTAATTCATATTCTCTGCCAATAATAACAAACTAAAACACGCACACATAGACAGTTAGGCTAAATAAACCACTTTGGTTTTTGCACGCAGCGACAGCTGGGCTAAATCCACCGCAAATTTATTCGCACACATAGTTGAGCCAAAACCACAGCACACATTAAAAGTCTGTTCGTGAACTCCACAAAACTACCAAATTCTACCCAAATCCAGAAAATGGGTGCGTTCATCGGCAGAAATGAAATCCGGAAATTCAGTACTGAAACGTAACGTTGAACCACTGATCTCTATAATACACTGGATAGCGTATCGACATAAGAAAGTTGCTTCCATTTGAAGAATTGTTATATTATGAAGCTGACCACTTTTTTGTATAACAATATGACTGTATAACAATTTATACAAAATAATCCACTATGAATACGTCAAATTTCCGTTCGTTGCTACCCCCCCCTTCCCCCAAATCTCTTTGCTAACATTGTTGCGTTTGTAATTTTATTTCATTCACAAATGGTTAAATGAAACGGAATTACAAATGTAAGGAGTGTGACAAGGAGGTAAAATCGTAAAAAAAACACAGACTATGTAATCGCATTCTCTTCATCACACTTATCAGCTGTTTTGTTCAACTTGTTTGCAAACTGAAATAATGAACGAAGTCGATGGTTCCCATATCCCATCTACATATTTACTATTACCTATTTAAACACCTTTCTATTGATATAATTCTAGTGCTATTGGAAAATAATAGCACAAACAAAATGTACACAATGAATAACTTAATGAAAAAAAAAATATATAAAATAAACTCCCACAAAGTTTTTCCCTTTCATATAATTGGTCTGTTTCTCTTTCTTCAGATTGAAATTTTGGAAACAGGTTTTTTTGTGTTAATGTAGACGTCAAATTATGAAGCCAACCACCTAATTGTCATCTTCAAATGGAAGCAAAAAAACTGTTATGCATTATAAGGAATACACTATCCAGTGTATATAAAGATCAGTGCGTTGAACACACAACCTGAATTTTCAGCCAAATGTCATATATTTTTTTTCTTCCAAAATCTTCTGTTTACTTGCTGATTTTACTCGAAGTGAATATAAGAAAGATTAAAGAAACATTGGTACATCACTTCTTTCAAGCTGATATAATTTGCTCCTGAAAATATTTAAGGATTCAGTAATTCTCCAATAAGGTATTTACTTTCTGTCAGAGGGCTAAATGGAGCGCTATAGAAACAAATAACACTTTAATGTCTGAAATGCGAAGCAATTTTGTTAGTTGGGAAAGCCCCTTGGTCATTTCAGAGAAGCAATATAGAGAGGTTAAAGAAACATTGGTACATCGCTTTTATCACGCTGATTTTTCGAAACAAACTTATAAGGTCGGGTTAGCATTTTATATTTCGTTGAAGCCTTTTTTATGCTTTTTGAACGAGCCTATTATAGCCAAAATAAATTTGAAAATAACTGAAGATTTTCAAAAATAACCGACAAATTCGTGGTGGATTTAGCCCAACTGTCTATATGTGCGAATAAATGTGTGGTGAACTTAGCCCAGCTGTCAATGTGTGCAAAAACCAAGTGGTGGACTTAGTCCAACTGTCTGTGTACGTGTTTTAGTTTGTAGGCAAAGCCTCATGACAGCCAAGGATTGGCTTCTTGGTAATTGACATTCTCTGCCCCAAAGTGGGATAGAAAGTGTGATGGTTTTAGAACCGTTCCTAAATATTTTCATGTATTAACATAATTATGTCAAGTCGTGTCGGATGCGCTGTCAAGTAGTGTTTGATGAAATTTTATATTTTGCTTCCACACTATTATACATGATTTTCTTCACACTTCTTTGACATGTCTTAACACACAATGGGATAGTGTGGAATAGCTATTAATTAATTTTAAGTTATTTTTGTAAGTCGTGCGGGGAAGACATCGCATGTTCTTGTACGTTTTGTTGTAAAAACTTAAACACATTTTTGGTCAATAATCCAAACCAAATGCAATTGTAATTTGTTTAAACTTTTGCAAGTGCAATTTCATATGTTTTTATAAATATTTATATAAATTCCTAATTATTGTGCCTCCTGGAAGGAAAAAAGTTTGTGTCCTTCGTTTGTTCCTTATCTGTGGTTGAAAATTGTAGGTGATGTAGGACTCTATAAGGGTATTTTCTTTTCATACCTCTTGGTTTTAGTACTTGCTAGGTATGGTGAATTTTTATCTCACAATACACGCTCAAGTGGCCCGTGGTGATTCTAATTTCCATACTAATCTGAGCCGTAAAACGCAGTTTTGAGGATCTACACATGGACCCAAAAACGTAGTCGTTCATATGTTGATCACTACGTTTGTGTATCTAAAACGGACTCATTTGCTTGAAGGGGTAGAACTAGAATAGGTGATATCTGTCGGAAGCTTATGTCAATACCAACCGAATTTTGAATTGAATTGAATTTATTAATGTCATTTTCGAGTGGATGTTTCGAGTAATGCTTTTTTACTCCTACTACTCCAATTTTTCCATAACCCTGAGGCCACACAAGCCAGTACTGGCTAGCCAGACGTAATACACTCACATTTTTTTATTTACACATACTAGCCTGAGCAACTGGCTCGTCAACTGGCTTGCTTTTTTTGTAGCTGGTTGGGAAGATAGAGCAGCCAGTAACGGCTCGGCAGTACTTCTTCAGAGCAGATTTAGAAAAATAGGCCTAAAACAAAAATAGACTCATATTTTATTCACATTTATCCAATTTGGATTTAAACTGCAATCCGGAGGTCACTTTAAGTTATGAAATCATTGGCCTACTATATATGGACTGCCAGGAGCCAACTTAACTTTAGTTCAGTCTATTACTGTACGCCACTAGCGCTGCCGTCGAATAGGTGGAAGATATGGTGTAACTTTTGGCAATTGAATTTTGTTTTTTTTTTTTGTTATTTACTTTATTTTGAAAACAATCGTTGATGTTGATTGTTTTCAAAATAAAGTAAATAAGTATGTATTAAGTTTAAAAAAAAATATTTTTACATTAATCGACTACAACTTAAGTAGGTACATACTGCTCAAAGATTTCTCTTTTGTCTTCATCGGTGACTTGACACTTGATTGATTAGTTTCTTCAGAAATTCTTCTCTTCTTTGGCAACGCAAAAAAAGTGTGAAGAGAAGTTACCTTTGTCCTCGAAAATTATTTTTTTTGTTATGCCAATTGGTCGCTACCCCATAGAAGAAGAACAAGATAGATTTTGGGGTTTTTATTTAAATATCACCTGATTCGAGGCCATTTTTGACTTACCATTTCTAAATTCCTTGTACCATGTTTTGATGACTGCATGAAGATATTTCCGATGTTTGATGTTATTAGGTATGTTAAATACGTATATTGTGAGATCGAACTGCTCCATTTATGTTTTAAGGTATTTTTTAAACAAAATAAAATGATTGACGGGTATTTCAATAAAAATGTTAATAAAAGTTTTGACTTTGATTGACAATGATACAATGATAGAAACACAGAGACGTTAAAATTAATTGTTCTGTTCACCGCATGTTCGACGGAAGCTCTTGTGTTGCTAAGAAGAAGCTGAACCCCTATCTATAGCACTTTTGTATGAAAAAAACATACGACTAGCAGTCCATATATAATAAGTCAATGTGTGAAATCCAGATTGAGACTGAATTTCATATTATTCACTTTTTCTTGACACTTCAATTTGAAGTAATGATATAAAACCAAAAGTTTTTCAGCCGAGTTTACCAAAAATTAGTTATAATTTTCATTTGTTGTTTCCGGAAATCGAGTTAAAGCGAAAACGACGACTCATATGTCTCTCGCCATGGTCGTCCAAACGTAGTTTCCAGTAATGTGGTCACTAAGCTCGTCTTGCTGTGGTCTCGCCATGCCCATTTACAAGGGAATCTATGTCTCGCTATATTATGGCTTTGGTCTCGCCATGACATTTACACGTGGTTTTTGGCATTGAGTATATTTTGACATCATCTCGCTTTAGTCTCGCCATAGTTTTGCCAAAGTTTTTTTTCAAAATCAAATTTTCAAAGTGGTTAAAAAGTTTAGTTTCGAGCATGAAAAAAGACTAAATATAAAAGAAACAAATTTAACCTCTTTGTCACTCTCATTACGTTTGTCGTAGTTAAAGTTTAATGTGAGTTTTCATCCTTGAGAATATAATTTCTTTCAATTCACAATAGATAATAAAAATAAAAAGTATCAATAAAAGGCAATAAAGGCTCTCCCAAACCAACGCGAATTCGTGGCAACGGCGAATTTTTGTTGTTGTTTAGCATTGTGTATTTGTCATATTTTGTACTATATGCGAATCATTCACTATAGAAAAAAATATGACAAGTACACAACGCTAAACAACAACAAAAATTCGTCGTCGCTGCGGATTCGCGTTGGTTTGGGAGAGCCTTTAAAAGGATAGTTGTTTTATCTAGATACGTTGTTGTATTTTCCATTTCCTATACATGAAAAGGCATGAATAGGTGTGATAAAAGTTCTTGGGAAAAAGCACAAATACTTATTAAAAAGGGTATATTTACCAACACATACTCCAACTTACTGCTGAAATATTCAACGACTAATCTGACATTTCATTTCACTAGTCCACTTATTCATTTTATCAATTTAAATCGATTTGCGGTGAAAAGTGACTCATCTCATTCACTCCCTGTGGTTTTGAATTAGCTTAATTAGGCCTATTCTGCCAAATCTGTTATTCTGCTATGAATTTTCTGTTATAAATCATAAAAGATTTCCAACATAAAAGATCTTTTATGATTTGTATTCAGGTGTTCGAACTTTATAAAAATCTGTTATGAAACTTCGAAAACGAAATCAGTCAACGAACAGACCTAAAATCTGTTGTCATAATCAGCTGTTCTGTTATAAAATTTATTTAGATTTGTTTGTGTTGAAATTCTGAGCAGTGATAATTAGCTTAAAACAAGTAATATTAAATTAATCTTTTATTTATTTATTAAAACAAGTATTATAAAAATATTTCTAAATGTTTAATAAATTAGTTTTTGTTGCGGTCGTGATAAAGAAACACACTAGGACTACTCAGGACACTCAACAGGCTCCACTTAGCCGATTTTACTGGTCCTGTGCATCCGTCTACAAAAATAATTTTATTTTATTTGATAATCTATTTATAAATACATATCTACAGTATATTTGTTTACGTTTTTAAGAACATTTCGTTGACGAAATAAAAGATAAATATCAATTTTTACTTGATATACGTGTGTACTTATTACGATCTTTTATGATAAAAGTAACAGAAGTCTGTTTTCTATTCTTTTATGATTTATAACAGATTGAATAACAGATTTTGGCATGCTGAATACCAAAAATGTGATTTGTAAAAGATTTTGCTATGAGTTCGAAAGTTTGGCAGTTCATAACAGATTTCTAGCAGATTCAATAACAGATTTACGCCAGCAGAATACCAAAATTAAAATTGATAAAAGATTTTTTAACATCTTAAACTTTTGTATGGAAATTCATAGCAGAATAACAGAATAGCAGAATAAAATATCACGCCGAATAGGCCTAAATCTCGGCACAGAACCAACACAAAACATTCATAAAGGTTCTCCCAAACCAACGCGAATTCGGAGCGATTCGCAGCGAATCATTCATAATAGAAAAAATATGACAAATACACCAACGCTAAATAACAACAAAAATTCGTCGTCACTACGGATTCACGTTGGTTTGGGAGAGCCTTTCATGTGTTTTTAGTTCTTTTTATTTTGAAAGAGCGGAATATCGTAGCAGTTATATTTTTTTCCCTAAACTGGGAGTAGATTTAGTCCATTAGGATTAACATCCGAGCCCTGGCCAGTATAGAAGCCAGTACAGCAAGCCGCCTACGTCACAGCAAATACACGAATAGGAATTTGACAGTACTGGCTCATGTGGCCTCAGGGTAGAACCGAAATGAGATAATTTCGAGGATTACATTTCGTTTGACGACCCTGTTGGTTTCTATTTGACTTTTCATCGTAGAATGTCAATAGTTATACATTCAAAATAAAGAAATTAATTATACTTGAAACAATGCCAGAATATTTGTTGAGTTTTACTGCCCGAGAAAATGGGTGGCCCCTTTACCAGTAACAGAATCAAAACGCCAAAGATCATGCGGTACTCAAGGTTCATTCATGGCTGAATTCATTCCTTCACACATGAAATATTCTATCTTTTTTTCACTTCATAAGAAAAAATTTAACACAATTTGAATATTTAAAGATGTTGTCAAAATAATTTTTTTAAATCTTTTGTATGGTGGAGATACCAAATAGATTTATTAAATCCGAACTGAGATAAACCTTAGGTGGACATACAGCATTAAATAAATTTTTTGATCAATTTTTAAAATAGAAAGTGTGATTTAAGTGTAAATTTCGTATTTTTGTTTATTGTGAAGTACTTTTTGGTTAAAAAAAAATGATAACTGTATTTTATTATTCCCCATGTTCTGTAACTATCGCTTCGATAAAATTCGTCGAAAAACGTTGAAAAATGAAACAAAACTCATACAATTTTTTTCAGTTTCCATCGTTTCTCGACAAATTTTATCGGTGCGATATAGTTGCAGAACATGGGTTCAGGCCCCATGTTCTGTAACATTTTTCAACGTTTCTCGACGAATTTTATCGAAGCGTAGGCTTACAGAACATGGGTCCAGGATTTGCACACGAAAATACATGTATTACGAAAATAAAACAAAATCCAACTTTGCTCTTGGATTTGGATTCACAAATCTATTCTGAATTATTTTTTTCTCTGACGGGTTGATGGCCTTCTGTTTTAAAAATAGGGAGAAAATAGAGAATAGAGAAGAGACAAAATACAGATATAAAAAGATAAAAAGAGATAGTTATATAACACTCTCATTAACCTGGAATCCAATTTGTTTTATTATGATAATCAAATTCGGATTAAATTTGGGGGATAATAAAATGCAGTTGATATTTCATAACAAGAAAAACTATTTTTTTAATAGTAAAAAATTTTGTTTTAAGTGTATTTAATTTTTACAAGTTTGCCAAGTTTGTGATGTCGTTTTCGATTGGTTTTGTGTTCAAACAAAACCTGCATATCAGGCTCTGAGGACCGAAAATTCTATTGGTTGAACGCACCTTAAACATATATTTGAAAGGAAATGTCAAAAAATCTCTTCAAGTCCTCGACCGGGGAGATTTTGTTTACCCCACTTTCTTTCTGACCTTCTTACCCAGGACCCATGTTCTGTAACTATCGCTTCGATGAAATTCGTCGAGAAACGTTGAAAAATTAAACAAAACGCATACAATTTGTTTCAGTTTTCATCGTTTCTCGACGAATTTTATCGATGCGATAGTCACAGACAATCAAACATCAAACAAATTGTATGAGTTTTGTTTCATTGAAAGTTGCTGGCAACTCAGTTTCCTCGTGTGCAAGGGGACATAGAAGTGTGAGATTCTGGCTACACTAAAACCACCTCCACTTCGACCCCTATTACACGATGATTCCTTGCGTCTGACTCTTTTCGAATTTTCGTGAGGGAAAAAACATCTGATTTCATCTTCACGCCCATTGATTTTGAAAAGAGTCAGCCGCAAAGAATCGTCGTGTAATAGGGGACTTCCCGATTGCAACTAAGTTTTTTGAACTTCATACTACAAAAGTTACCAAACACACCTATTATGTCCGTTCATGTACTTCCCAAAACTACGAATTTAGCCCAAAGTTCTGTCAAAGCTCATATGAAAAAAATAAAATTCGTAGGACGGTGTTCACATTGAACTGAAAAACTGGATTTTTTTGACGTTCCACTATTTACATCTTCCTTTACTGAAGAAGTGGGAGCGAGATGTGAATATTGAAACGTCAAAAAAAATTCAGTTTTTCAGTCCAATGTGAACACCGTCTAGAAATTCGTAGTTTTGGGAAATATTCAGACACAATGGCTACGTTCGGATGTCAATTCTCAGTTATCCGGATAGCTTTGTGTTGTTGTAATGCCTTGTTAAAAAACAGCTGATGATAAATCATCTGTGGCCAACAAACAAATCCGAAGTTATCCCAAAAATTCTAGGATACTCAGCAATCCAAAGAGAAATTTCAAAACAGCTGATATTTGACAAGTAGTTTGAGTTGGGTTTTTTGAAAGAAATATTTATTAGTTAGATGCAGTTAGATAATGGTTATTTGCAACACCTTGGACTCTACGCAATATGTAAATATAAATGGAATAAAACTCCGTTAAAAAAGTTAAAATTTGTTTGCAAATTAAAAACAATTTTAATTCAAATTCTTTGTCAGCTTTTTTCAGCTAACCTATCTGGTTCTGGTCGTTCACAAAAGTATTGGCTACTCAGTTATCTCAGTAACCTATCCGATAACCGGCCGAGCGCGCCCAACGTCTGTTCGAATTCAGCCCAAAGTTCTGTCAAAGTACATATAAAAAAATAAAATTCGTAGAAATCACTGATCTCTATATACACTGGATAGTGTATTCCTTATAATGTATAACAGTTTTCTTGCTTCTATTTGAAGATGACAATTAGGTGGTCGGCTTCATAATTTGACGTCTACATTAACACAAAAAAACCTGTTTACAAAATTTCAATCTGAAGAAAAAGAAACAGACCAATGATATGAAAGGGAAAAACTTTGTTTATTCATTAACCCTGAGGCCACACGAGCCAGTACTGGCTAGCCAATTGGGTACATACATTGACTGTCAAGTTCCTATTCGTGTATTGGCTGTGACGTAGGCGGCATGCTGTACTGGCTTCTCTACTGGCCAGGGTTAGGAGGTTAATCCAAATGGAATAAATCTAATCCGATTTCAGTGAAAAAAATAGAAGTACTATGATATTCTATTCTTTCAAAATTAAATGAACTAAAAACACACTAATGCTATGCGATAAAACTAGCAAAACAACAGAACGTTACGAATGTTTTGCGTTGGTTCTGAAGAGCCTTTACTTGTTTCTGTAAAGGCTCTTCCAAACCAACGCGAAACCATCAGAAAGAAAACTAAAATTTTACTTCTCAGAATTTCCTTACATGGCGTTAAATGAGAGCAACTACACTGACGCGATGGGAATTCACTAGAAAATTTATTCACTTTGGTTTGGGAAAGCCTTCTCACCACTTAATCAATTTATTCACCAATTTTTTGGTTCTCCTCTCGAATGGTAAGAGGACCCAAAAACACACCACACGAGACCTATAGCTTATTTTAACCACTTTGAAAAATTCAATTTAAAAAACTTTGGGGAGACTATGGCGAGACCCAAGCGAGATGATGGCAAAACATGCTCAATGCAAAGGACAGCCTGTAAATGTGATGGCGAGACCATAGCGAGAAAACCTGACACAGATTCTCGTGTAAATGGGCATGGCGAGAACATAGCGAGACCAGCTTAATGACCATGATACTGGGAACTACGTTTCGACGACCACGGCGAGACATGTGAATCTTGAGTGCCAATCTTGAAGCCAATTCGTTTTCCAAAACATTGCATGAAAATTATAACAAATTTTTGGTTAAACTCTATTGAAAAATCTTAGGTTTGATATCACTTCTTGAAATTAAAATGTCAAGAAAAGTGAATAGTATAAAATTCGGTATTTATCTGGATTTAATTACTTAAACTGACCTCCAGAATGCAGTTTATATCCAATTGCATTAAACGAGTGAATAAAATGGGCATTGGCAAATTTATAAAACTTTGACTCCCCGATTCTTTAATATTTTGTGAAATAAAATGCGAGTCAATTTTAGTTTTAAGACCTTTTTTCCAAATCTGCTCCGAAAAAGTACTGCCGAACCCTGTAACTGGCTGCTCTACTGGCTTCCCAACTGGCTACGAAAAAAGCAAGCCAGTTGACGAGCCAGTTGCTCATGCTTGTATGTGTCGGTAAAAAAGTGTGAGTGTATTGCGACTGGCTAGCCAGTACTGGCTCGTGTGGCCTCGGGGTAAGTTATTCATTGTGTACATTTTGTTTGTGCTATTATTTTCCAATAGCACTAGAATTATATCGATAGAAAGGTGTTTAAATAGGTAACAGTAAATATGTAGATGGAATATGGGAACCATCGACTTCGTTCATTATTTCAGTTTGCAAACAAGTTGAACAAATCAGCTGATAAGTGTGATGAGGAGAATGCGATTACATAGTCTGTGTCATTGACTTATTATTATATATGGACTGCTAGTCTTATGTTTTTTCTATACAAAAGCTCAATAAAAAAGGGTTCAGCTTCTCCTTAGCAACATAAGAGCTTTCGTCAAAGATGCGGCGAACAAAACAACTATCCTAACGTGTCTGTATGTCGACCACTCTATCATACTTGTCAATCAAAGTAAAAATTTATTATTATTTTGATTAAAAAAGTCGTTGTCATTTTATTTAATTAAAAAAAATAACTTAAAAACAATTATGGAGCATTGCGAACTTATGTTATAGGTATTTAACCTTCCTACTAATATCAATCACCAATCTTCAAAATGATACAAGGGATTGCAAAATGGTAAGTCAAAAACGAACTCAAGAATCAAGTGATATATAAATATGTCCTTCGAACTACCTTGTTCTTCTTCAGAATTCTGAGGAGTGGCGACTGACTGGCAAATCCAACAAAAAAGAAACAAATTTTCGCTGATAAAGGAAGCTCTTCTTTAGTTTTTTTTTCTTCGCCAGAGAAAATGTGGATTTCTAAAAAAACTATACAAGTGTCAAGTCACAGAAGTTGCAATAAATCGTAATTCATAGAAGAAAAAAGAGAAATCAAATATGTACTAAATTCTACTAATGTTCTTATAAATGGTTTTCAATACTTTTTTAAAGGCTTAATTCATTTGTTTGTTGTTATTGTTTTTCAAAATAAAATACAAAAAAAAAGAAATACTCCATTCATTTGTCAAAAGTTACACCACATCTGCCACCTATTCGACGGCAGCGCTAGTTGCGTATAGTAATAGACTGAACTGAAGTGAAGTTGGCTCCTGGCAGTCCATATATAGTAGGTCAATGGTCTGTGTTTTTTTACGATTTTACCTCCTTGTCACACTCTTTACATTTGTAATTCCGTTTCATTTAACCATTTGTGAATGAAATAAAATTACAAACGCAACAATGTTAGCAAAGAGATTTGGGCGGGGGAGCAACGATTGAAAATTTGACGTTTTCATAGTGGATTATTTTGTATAAATTGTTATACAGTCATATTGTTATACAAAAAAGTGGTCAGCTTCATAATATAACAATTCTTCAAATGGAAGCAACTTTCTTACCCTGAGGCCACACGAGCCAGTACTGGCTAGCCAATTGGCTACATACATTGACTGTCAACTTCCTATTCGTGTATTGGCTGTGACGTAGGCGGCATGCTGTACTTGCTTCTATACTGGCCAGGGTTCGGATGTTAATCTAAATGGAATAAATCTACTCCGAATTTAGGGAAACAAATAGAAGTACTATGATATTTTATTCTTTCAAAATTAAATGAACTAAAAACACACTAATGCTATCCGACAAAACTAGCAAAAGAACAAAACGTTACGAATGTTTTGTGTTGGTTCTGGAGAGCCTTTACTTGTATCTCCCAAAACAACGTGAAACCATCAGAAAGAGAACTAAAATTTTATTGGTCAGAATTTCTTTACATGGCGTTAAATGAAAGCAATTACAATGAGGCGATGGGAATT